>OX463849.1:39665771-40128232 GCA_949825065.1 Odontocerum albicorne
ATATATATATATATATATATATATATATATATATATATATATATATATATCATCATCATCATCATCATTGTCAACCAGGGTCGATCCACTGCTGGATGAAGGTCTCCCCAAGTTGACTCCAAACAGTTCGGTCCTTTGCTCGCCGATGCCACGTGATGCTGCCATGCTTCCTGATTTCGTCCATCCAGCGTACCTTCGGTCTTCTTCTAGGCCTCTTTATGCCTCTTGGATACCATTGGATTATTTCGGATGTCCATCGGGAGTCTGACATTCTGGCTACATGTCCGGCCCATTGCCACTTCATTCTTTTGCACACCTTTATAACGTCTTCTACCTTTGTTATATTGCGAATCCAGGTGTTTCGTTTACGGTCTCTTTTAGTATATCCTAACATGCATCTCTCCATGCTCCTTTGTGCGGTCTGGAGCTTTTGCGTGTTCTTTACTGTGAGCGTCCATGTCATATATATATATATATATATATATATATATATATATATATATATATATATATATATATATATATATATATATATATATATATATATATATATATATATATATATATATATATATATATATATATATATATATATATATATATATATATATATATATATATATATATATATATATATATATATATATATATATATATATATATATATATATATATATATATATATATATATATATATATATATATATATATATATATATATATATATATATATATATATATATATATATATATATATATATATACAACACTCCGAAAGACTTTAAACAACCTACACGAGAAAGACTTGATGCAAATATTATATCTTTCTTTTTATAGATATTATATAATGTTAAAATTTTTATGCAACGAGACCAGAAAAGTATTTCCTCTTGCTAAATATTAAAAGGAGCGATGTTTGTTAGTCTATTCTCTTAACAACCAAGAATCATTAATTCTTAAAACATCTAAATTTAATTTATTAGACTCTTAAAAGAATGTGTATGAGTTTTTGCAAATTTCCTGTGTGTTATCACTTGTCAAATAAAAAAAAATTATTATATTACATTTTCTATTTGCATTCATATCATACGAACAGTATCAAAGTCTGTTAAAATGATAGTCCACAACACTATTTTTTCAAGATCTTTTTTACGTCCTCCTTTACAGAGTCCATGCAGTGAGACTCAGGAACCAGTTACAAACCAATGTTAGAATCACTCCGTCCTTGGCATGCTTTAAGAAGCGACTGAAAACACTCGTAATTTCTAGTCAGTAATATGACGTGTTTCATTCCTGATTTTTCTTTCCTCTCCATGATGAATTTGATACTGATGTTTTACGTTGGATGAAGAAGAGTATTCTGAGATGCTTTGGACACGTAGAACGAATAAATGAAGAAAGACTAATAAATCAAATATACAGTGTAAATATGAGTGAGAAGCTAACAAACAAATACAAACAGACCAAGAAAAGTATGGTTTAATCAAGTGAAATATAAAAGTCACAGAAATCGTAGGAGTTGTACGAGGTGTATGAATGTTGAAAGGCAGAAAGTCTTGCGCTCTCTGCTTTCTACCTACCTCAACAGGGAAACTGTGTCGTGGTATGTACTTATATAATTTAAATTATTAGAAATTTTAGTTAAATTAGATTTTTAATGATTTTTATTTCAGAATTCATCACTGAACAAGGGATTTAATAATAAATGGTGTATTTATTTATTTAAACATACAAAAAAAGAAAAAAAAATGTATAGTATTAAACATTCAGAAAGAAACAATAATTCATTTTAAAGTAAACATTTTGCTATTTTATGGAATTAGGTTAGTTGGTCGTTTGTTTTGGCTACAGGAAAACAGACATCTGAGCGTATCTTGTCTGACACATACTGCGAAAACAGACATCTGAGGGTATCTTGTCTGACACATACTGCGAAACATACAATAAAAATCATTGATACTTTATTTCGAATACTTTTTTCCTTGTATTGCATTACACTTTCGTTGTATACAGTACAACCTGGCGGGCTTATTGAAATGTGGCAATATCTTCCAACCAATCAAAAAGATGTTAAAGAGGCCTTAAGTGAAAACCAGAATGGAATATTTTTTTTAAATCTGGGTTCCAACGGGAATCGAACCTGCAACATCAGGATTGAAAGATAAGCGTCTTACCAGCTAGGCCATGGAGGCTGCTTTTTGTTATTTTTTAACGTGAAGATTAAATCCAACAATGTTTACGAAGAAGTTACCAATTTAAAAACTAAACTTTAATTTGATCAGATTCGATCAACTTGATTCTGAAATTTCAAGTAAAAAGGCCCATTCTCACGAATCAAGTTTATAGTTATTGACTGATTATAGTTGATCAACAAAAGTTGAATGAAATTTGTAGTGAGAACCTTTGTTTCAATAGAGTTGATCAATTAAAAAGTTGATCAACTCTATAAAAACGTGAGAACGGGCCTTAACTCTTTATAGGGCGAGTTTTTTTTTGAGATATTGAGTTTTTTGTTGAATAAATCATTATTATGTGTATCAAATCAACTTTATTTCTTCGAAAATGTGTTTTAAAAAAAATTTTTTTTGGAAATGAGGCGGTCGCAAATGAGACCTGTGCTCATTTCAGGGGTCATGCCAGTGGTCGCAAAAGTGACCAATGAATGTTTAGGTAATCATATCTAAGTTAAGGTTGTATTAGGAAATATAATTCTTATATGAGATATAATGAATGGTGATTTACTTATAATACCTATTTACATATTTGACAATAAATTGACTGGATGCTTAGATCGTTGCTACTGAACATGCAGCTAACTTCACGACGATCCGTCTTTAATTAGACCTCTGCCCGTCCACTACATTTGCCAATTTGACATTTGTGTTAGTTAAAAACGTTTCATTAAGAAAATGAATCTTTATAAGTACAACCATAAGGGGTGGTCACATATGCGACCGATTTCGACTTATGCCCGTTAAAGGGTTGAAGGAAATGTTAGATAGAGATTTATTTAACCAGTTACTGCAAGTAATAATTAGTTTGTTAGTATGTTTTAAAAATATGTTTTATTTTATTATCTATGATATGCATATCTGTACACAAGATATAATAGTTGCATCACTTCCTTTTCACTTGTGCTTTATCTTTCTCTTTATTATATTTAAAAATAAATGTCTTTTTATATCAAAAGGATTACAATGTGAAATCAAGGGATATTGTGATAATCGATTTATTTTTTACCTTAAGACGTATAAAACTTTTGTTCTATACAGTACAAACTGGCGGGTTTATTGCCATGTGGTAATTTATGCAAACCAACTAAAAAGGTGTTAAAGGAGGCTTTAAGTGAAAACCACACGGGACTCTTTTATAAAAAAATCCAGGTGCTAAAAGGAATCGAACCCGCAAGCCCTCGGTTGGTAGACAGATGTTTTATTGAGGTCGTCGTAGATTTATTTTAAGCGATAAGAAATTAAGTCAACGGTGCACTAAAACGCATATATTCGAACCGGACAATATGAAAATGATGTTTCACTATAGTGTTTTGTTGCCGACTGTAATGTATGGGAGTGAAACATAGCTTAAGAAAACATTGAAAATAGCTGAATAAATGCTGTAAAAATGCGTGCGTTGAGTACAGTACATGGAGTGAAAATGTATGACAGAATACAGAATGAAGTGATAAGTAATGAATGTTAATTTACGGGTGATGTATTCAGTAAGATGAATAAGTGTACGTTCAGATGGTTTGGGCATGTAGAACGAATGAATGAAGAAATACTATCAAAAAACACATATACAGTGAAAAACAGATATAGGGTATGTGAAGTAGTGCATATGTGAATGGAAGGCGTATGAGAGGAATAACAAGGAAAGGATGGTTGGGTCAAGGCGAACGATATTCTGAAAGAAGAAAAAGTAGAAAGGCAGAGATATCTTACAGGTTGTATGAGAAGGTGTATGGATGTAGAGAGGCTAAGGGTGTATCTTGAGATAGTAAAGTATGGCACTTTGTCCTCTTTGCCTACGCCGACAGAGATATGGTGTGATGAGATGTATATCATATGTGTGCTTCGAAAAACGTTCATTTGCAAATGAGGTATTCGAAGCACATATCGATTTAGCTAACTTACGAGTATTAGAATAATAAATAATAAACAAATAAAAATCATTTAATAACCAAAATATATGAAATTCTTCAAATTCTTATTCTTTCGTACGGTACACTTCCATGTATACTAATTGGTGGTTTAAAAATATTGAAGAACATGACCAGGAGATAATATTGCCGTATACCCCAGCAATCGAGCTTTTAAATTTCGAACAACTAAGTAGACAGGGATTTCACGGATCGTCCTTGCACGTGTCGGCACTTATGTCGCACGTAAAGAGTTAACAACACTAGCACATGTATTTTGCGTGTGTGAGTATTATTATCAGACAAACTTATTTTCTAGACTGGAACGCTTTTTTTTTTTAATACCATCGGAAATCGAACTCGATTCCCCCAGGTGTATACTAAACTTCTTGCCAAATAGGCCATGGATATCGTTAATGCTTTAATTAAGATTTCCGTATTAAATTAATACTCGGAGTTTTTTTCGTTTAATATCGTTTTCTGTTAATCTAGTAATAATCTAATTATTATGATCAATAAAAAATCGTGCACACTACATAAAAAAATAATGAGTCGCATGCAGAATATGAACACAAAACCATTTATTCACAATTCGTTAGACATACCCGCTCTCTGCAGCGCGCCGAACGGAAATTGAAGAAAACGCGGGAAAATACTTTTGGCGGGAAATCAACAAAGCGCCATTTTGCTCGACGATTTTCTTTATATCAGCGCCGCCTGTCGCCAGCAGTGCGAAACACAATGGAAAATCTGTCATTAATATGCGAGAGATGGCGTCTATAGGAAGTGTATAAGACCCTTTTTAAAATTAAAATACAACATATCGCGTTGTTTTGCGATTGAATGATATTATTAATTTGAATAAATTCCACTGTAATGATAACCAGTGACGAAACTTCCTATTACTTCATTCAAAGGATGCGGGAGATTGTGGCGGCTTACATACCAATGAGCGAATTATACTATGAAGTTAAATTGACTTGATTGAAAAAACAACAAGTAACCCAGTTTCACTGCGAGTGCTTTAATGAATTGTTTGTATTGAAAACATGTTATATTATTTATTGATTATCCGGGTATTAATTACGCATTTTTAAGGCATTTACAAACGATTTTTTAATCTATTTGTGTTATTTTATTAATGTTGATTTAGGTCGTGAAACCAAAATGAATACCTTAATCTGGATCATGACTCAAAAAGGTTAAGAAACGATGGTAAAGGGAGATGGATATTTTGTCTTTCATTTGCAAATCATTCCTAAAACTATTTATTCTGCATTTCTCGTCAAATAATCCATATGGAACACAGTGATCTTTAACGTTCGAGGGACAGATTTTTTAATACATTTTTTTTTTCAAGCGATAGAAAACTAAGTCAATGGGGCATTTAAACATATATACCTACTCGAACCGGACAATATCAAAATCTGCTAAGATGATAGTCTACAATTAATATTTTGTTGCCGACTGTGATGTATGGGAGTGAAACGTGGCTGGGAAAAACATTGAGAGGTGCTGATAAATGCTGTAGAAATGCGCGCATTGAGAAGAATACATGGAGTGACAATGTATGACAGAATACGATTGATAGCTTTAATTAATTGTTTGTATTGATTTTAAAGGCATTTTCAAACACATTTTTTTTTATATTTAGTTTTTGCTCATGGACGATGTAATTTGTAATTTGTCCGGCTGTTCTCCGTAATATCCAAATGACAGACGTCCGCATATTCCGAAATCGGAAAGAGCAGGTATCGCACGAGTAAAATTGTGGATTTACTAGTTAGGAATCTTTGTAACACTTTGAGGGAATGAAGGCTGAAGAAGATCCTTTGACTTGTCTAATTTATTTGATCCTGATACTGTTAATTTTTTAAACAACCTTAACTTTCAGGTTTGACAGACGCAATACGACAGAATATTATTTCTGAACGTCATAGTACGATGAAACCAGTTGGTGTTTTTGCAAAAGAGGCTTCACATATTGACGCGAATCAAAGAGCAGTGATTGTTTACTCGGAATTTCTCGGATGAATGTGTAATGAGATGAGTGGAATGACGTTTCGGTGTGGTGTGGCGCGAGGACATTAGTGGAATGTCAAGTCTAAGGAGTGTGATTCATCCTTGCTGGGAACCCGATGCCCGCCAAGGACATTTGGACACAACTCAACTACCTCTAACGGCTAACTCATTCAGCATTCACCTGCATGATACAGGCGTAGTCAACTTCATGTTATTAATATTTTTTTTAATAATACTATAGAAATAGACGTCAAATTCACATACTACATGTATTGTATAATATCCTTAACTTTCCACCGACCCTTCTTATCTTGTCGATTTTTTTTGCGTCTTTCTGATTATGGACTTGCGCTATGCTCAGACAGAGATTTATTGGCATTCCCAGTTCACCGCTCTTTTAACACTTGCCTTACTGTGCTAAACAATTCCGCCAGCCACTGTGCTGTACGCTCAGCATCCAGTGAAAATTGTATGTTTTAAATTAAAATTATGCAAAATCTGCTGGGTTATTTTTTGTAATTAACTATAAAATTATTTTATTATGCAAGTCCTGGTCACTCACTATCCATCATAGGGTGGCAAGTGTTAACTTTACATCGTCCTTTAGTGTCCATGCAATGAGGCTCTGGAAACAGTTACAAACCAATGTTAGACTCGCTCCGTCCTTGGCATGCTTTAAGAAGCGACTGAAAAAAACTCTTTCTAGTCAGTAATATGACGTGTTTCATTCCTGATTTTTCTTTCCTTTCCATCATCCCTTCATTTTCATTTGATTGATGATATCCCACTTTTCCTTTAATGTGTATATATATGCCCATAAATTTCATAAATATGAATAATAATCTGAAGATTATCGGGCATCGAACCAGCAAGCCCCGAGTTCGAAGATAGACGTCTTACTAACTAGGCCATGGAGGCCACTGAGATTGGGTTTATTGTCTCTGACTACCAACTAAAAATATGTGAAAGAGATCTTAAGGGAAAACCAGAATATAACTTTTTTTAAATTTGTTACCATTTGAACTGCACCTGTAATTGAAGAAGTCATATATTTATTTAAAATGTGCTTAGAAAATGTCCTCAGTGAGATACAGGCAAACACCTAGTTTACTGGTAGCACGACAAATGAAAAGCAACACACCCAAATCCATTAAAATTGCGTGTTCAAATAAAATTACTTACCTTTTTTTTTTTTTTTTACAAATTGGTTATTTATATAATTTCTTGTCATATATAAAAAAACAAAAAGTGTATTTAAAACATACTTTCTATCAAAATCTAAATTCATTTATAAAATAACACTTTTGCGGGTTACTCAATTTACATAAATATAGAATTGAAAAGCCCCGCCTGTACAGAGTATGGGCAAAAGATGACATCACAGTTTTTAGGAATTTTTACGATTGTTTTTTTCATTTTATCCGGGAACAGGATGAATAGTAATAACAAGGTGTCAATAATCTCACACCCTTTGCATACATAAACATTTACTTTAATTTTACTTACAGAAAACATTTTTTCAACTCTCTGGTGCTAGTGCTCTAAGGCCCGAATTCACAGCCCGACATTAGCACTCTAAATACTAAATCTTAGACGGTTTTTATTTACAATTTCAGTTTTTGTAATTTATTGAACAAAAACCATACATTACAGAGTCTGATAAGTAAATAATATGTGATTAATGAAGATAAAGATCTGAGAATTAATGTTGCGAAATCAAAATTTGATTACATTTAATGTAATAGTTACAGAAAAACATGCAAGGAAATTTTAATGCAAATTGAAATTTTTAAGCACGCAAAATAATGTTGACAGAATGTGAAAGTTCTTTCGCTGCCTGAGCTTAAGCCATTGAAGTGCGTTTTGAAACTCTGACTCGTAGCTTTCTTAGGTAAAATATGAATCGAATGCAAACATTTTGAAGTATCTTGAACGTATTCAATAATTCCTCGTTGGCATCCAAATAATGGCAGTAATCAATTAATGGAAGCATAAGACATTGGGACATTAATATTCGACTTAAAAATATATAGAGTTACGCATTCTATTAAGAGAATGTAGAGAAGCAAAGAACTTGCGATTTAACTCTAAGACACGATTATGCCAATTCAAAGTTTCATCAATGAGGACTCCCAGATTGTTGACGTGTGATGAATACGGATATCTTTCTATTGATTTTTGACGATGTACACTGTTTTTTGGACGTCGAGATATGGGAAAACTCTACCAACGACACCAGTCAAGAAATAAATAAGCTGATACCGTCGGTCAATAAAAGCTCTTTTGTATAAGACTCGCTCCGTCCTTGGCATGCTTTAAGAAGTGACTGAAAAAACTCTTAATTTCTAGTCAGTAAAATAACGTGTTTCATTCCTGATTTTTCTTTTCGTTTCCTCTTCACCATCCTTTCCTTTTGATTGATGATATCTCACTTTATATGAAAAATAATGTTCGGGTGATTGTCCGTCTTTGTGGGGTTCGTGGGCATGTTCTCGCGTATATGTTTATGGATTTCGTGGGGATGGATAGTCATTTGAATGATTTATGCGACCACGTAACTTGCTTCATTTACTTTTATCTGATTGGTTGGAAGAGATTGCGACCTGGCAATAAACCCGCCAGATTGTATTGCAATAAAAGTGTTAAATAAATAAATAAATACTTACAACTTTATTAAACGCTGTTGAAACCTGTGCTAGGTTATGCATTTGATACATGGCTACTTACAACTTTATTAAACGCTGTTGAGACCTGTGCTAGGTTATGTATTTGATACATGGATACTTACATAGTAGACGAAAAAGTTCTCATCACCTTAGAAAGAAATATTCTCCATTGAATATATAGTCGTTGTTCTGCGAAAAACATTTAAGTACATTTTTGCTTAAAATGACTTTTTGATGCCATTTTACTTAAAATTAAAATATCTAGACATGGAAAAAACATTTATGTTCAAAAGTTATATGGTGTCGCTGTTATGAAATGATGAAAGTCATATAACTTGATTTTACATCGCTTTCCGAAACTTAAATTGCATTTATCTCAAAACTCAATATTTGGACTTAAATGCTTTTCGCAGAACAACGACGATATGATACCTTTATGACAATTAGTACGAGTACGTGTAGAGATAAAGGTTAAACAATATATGAAACTTTAGGAAACGTTTAAATACAACCCTTTTGGGATGTCTAATATAAAATTCTGATTATATATGAATACTATACATTTACGAGTACACTTCTACATTTCATGTCAAGCCGATTGTGCTACTATTACAAGTCGGAAGATCTTCAAAGGTTTCTTTAAAGCTCGTCTTTCCTGAGTAAGTTTTCTGTAGTTTTCTTGCCAAATATATATTTCTAAACATATGCGGGGAAGTTCCTAATCTAATAACATCAGTCACCACCTTTCTATCCTTACAATCAGCTTATATATGTTTGCTCCGATCTTCTCACAACATGTGTGCCATCGGATCCAGTACAACGGTGTGGTCGGTGGGTTTGTTGGAGTGTAACAGTTCACTCACTTAAACAGAATAATCTCCACGGCACAGCTTCGCTTTCCAACTAATTGGAGTGATGATGGAATCCTCGACTACGAGGTCTAGCAACTACGACGAAGATATATTTGTTTTGTAATCTTTTTTAATATGTCATTAATAGTGCATTAAAATCGCATCCTTGAGGAGGAGAGTCTATTATCTAAATGGCTCTATATCATTTTTTTTATTATCACGTATGCTGTAAAATGTATATATTATTTGGAAAACTGCATGCGATTTCTTATCACAGGGCATAGAGCTAGAGAATAAAGAACGGAAAAGAAAATAGAATGGAGAGTATAAATAAACACGCTGTATCATTGAAGACATATGGTATATTATGCTTTTGAGGTCGCTGTTGGAAACAAGTCAATGAGAGTTCAAGTCTTAATGCATCTGGTTGTAGGTACCATATTCTAACGGATTATCACAAAAAATCAACTTAAATGCTCTAAGGTATGACTCAAATAGTGGAATTTTAATGCATTATGAAGGTATTGTTTTAGCACTGTTCCTATTCAAACGTTGCAGAAGAAATGCAATAAATACTTAACTTCTGTGTCAGACCACTAGAAATGTTTTACAAACAACTGTATGAGTATCTTTCATAGCTTTATTCCTCTCTAATTGGATACTTCGAATGTTAAAACACGATAAGTTGCTCGTTTTGTAGACATCATCGTTGACGTCACCTGGTCGAGTGTAGTCTGTTACTTGAAGTGGCCACTCTGAAAATATGTAAACATACTTGTATGTATTACGGGTGTGGGAGGCTGTCATAAAAGACAGTGAAATCTCAACTTGCTTTATAACCAAGTGATGAATATCTCGTTCGGAGTCTCGGTCCAATGGTAGGACGCCTTACTCCTTCATCGGATAAGTTCTGACTGATATGACATTTAATTGAATATTTTGGTTCATATTAGGAGACGGGGAAGGATAGTTTTTTTGAATTTTTGATGAATGATTATGAGAAATAATAAGAACGTTAAATACTTGTATACATGTGATGATATATAAATAATATTACATACGAATATACATACTCGTATATTTGTGGATGTGCGATATCACACACGGTTATATATATTAGATGGGTGTGGGTGAAAATAATGGAGGTGAGATGATGGTGACTAAACCATAAAATGATGGATATATAATATATAGGTATATGGGGAGACGTGTGTGACTTTTTTAAAAATATTAATACATATATATAATAAATATGGGAGATACGCGGTTGCCTACGGAGGAAGGCTGTCGTCTGCCGGTGGAGGTGTCAGTGATGGTATCAACTTGCTTTATAGTTTTTCTTCATATTTATAAAATATAAGTTAAGGCTTAAGTCGTCACCCTATTATTTTTTTTATTTGTCATTATTTTGCTGACAATTGTGTAGCAGTAAAGTGCAAAATTCTTTATTTATAAATACACACCACAAAAACGAAGAAAAGGGTGACTTGTGTATTCAATAGTTTGTTCTCGGGAGACCTTCGTATTCTAGTTGGTAGGACTTGACTTCCAACTGGAGGGTTCAGGTTCGATTTCTTATGGTAACCAAAAAAAATTGTTTCATTCTTGCAAAACAGTTCGTCTGGTAACAATTATCGAATAACTGAAACTTTTTCGATTGTTGTTGCTTCTTCACGTGCAGTAGTATTGCTGCGACTGCGAGTTCTGTGTCTATTTGAGTAGTTCTACATCCGAAAACTCGATTAATGGGGTTAAAGATAATATTGTCTTCCGGCCAGTCATAGTATGGGATAATATGGGCCAATTCGGATATGGTGAAGGGTGCCATATGATTAAAGGAATCACACATTTTAGTGATATGCACTGTTCACCAAGATCACTCGATTTTACAACCCCAGATTTCTTTTTGTAGGATTATATGTAACGCAAAGTTTAAATTAACAAGCCTCAGACAGGAACAGATCAATACCAATATTCGCCAAGAAATCAAGAATCTATTGATCAAGATCTTGAAAATGTCATATAAAGAGTCCAGCTTTGCACAGCAGTCGGATGTGGCCACTTGCCCAATTTTTTTTTAAAGTGTACATTAAAAATGTATTGAGACTAGATAAACAGTTTTTATTAATTTATCTCAACTGTTTATAACACTTTCGTTATATTTAGTACAATCTAACAGTTATATCGGCACGTGACAATATTTTCTAATCAAGTAAAATTATGTTTAAATGCGCCTTAAATGAAAACCAGTAAGTGTTTTTAATAAAATTGGGTACCAACGGGAATCGAAACCACAAAGTTTGGACTGGAACACAGTAGTCTTATGAATTAAGCTACGAATAGGTATCTCATATTTGTAAGAGAGAACTAAAAAATACCATACATGAATAATGATAAATTGATTACCTCACAAAACAATTCCGATCAGACCAAATTTTCCCACTGTGAATTTATTACTCTTCGTTCTTGCATTTGACAGGTTCCAGCAAGTAAAATATATAAATTGACCGTACCCAGTCATCTCACAAAATTTTTATTTCGTAATATAAATAGTAACCATTACATCATTGAGGTAGTAGGGTGATGTCATCCTCTTTCTCTGCTATCGAATTTCTTTTACATTATTCTCATTGACCTCTCCCACACGCCTGTGTGATCACCTCAGACTGTTCATCATACCATTAGTTTTTATATTCTATACGTGTGGTCCAAAAATCAATATTTAAATAAAATAATAAAACAATAAAGATTCCTTGAAATAAAATTGTTTATAATTTCGATCCCATACGTATTTATATTAAAATAAAACGGTGACCAACCTTGAATTTTGTGGTTAATTTTTCAATTTTAACATAATATGTACTCGTATACAAAAAAATGTATGCATATCTTTGTTTTTTCTATAGTTAAGATCGATTTCACTATCACCCGCACTGTTATGGAGAGCAACATAAGTCTCAATTCAACGAGATTTATACTAAAATATCGAAATCTTCTTCATTTATTACTAGCGAGATGTCACTTAGTGACGAAGGAAAAACTACCCTAAGGGACTTATTCGGCGGTGACATATCTGAGCTTGAAAATAATAGCAGCAACGACGGACTTTGTATTATATTGTATTCCAGTTTCGTTGTATACAGTTCAATCTGACGGGTTTATTATCATGTAGTAGTCTCTTCTAAATAACCAGAAAGATGTTAAACAAGCCCGAAGAGAAAATCAGAGTGGAACCCTTTATAAAACTGGGTCACAGCGGGAATCCAGCCCATAACCCTCGATCTGGAAGACATAATCTTACCAACTAGGTCAAGGAGGTTATTGGACTTCACAGGAGAAGGAAAATATCTGGAGTTCAAATAACACAGCAAATTGCAAGTGAAAAATTAGAATGTGACATAATTATTATTAAATGCTGCTAGATCGAAGAAGTCAATCGATTTAAAGGTATTTTACTGATTTACAAATAGTAAGATCTTTTTTCTGCCTTACATCAATCATTGATTCAATAATTTTCCTTGATGACTCGGTTATAATCGTACAATAAAAATGTGACCTGCAGAAATTGAATCTTGACCGGGCGAAGAGACTAGTTTGAAGCTATCAAATTTGTCCTTAAAACTTGACAGCTTCAAACTCGTCCCTTCGCTAGAGATACATTGGGTAGTCCAATAGTTTGGGTATACCCTCATGGCTAGAGAGATACACCCCTATAGCTAGAAAAACTCCCATGGCTAAATATAAATTGAGTACTCCAATAGCTTTGGTATACCCACGGGTAAATATACTTGTTTTTGAGTATTATATTACCACCAATATGTTAATAAGAAGTACGTATTAATGTCCAAACGTTTCCGAACCAAGAATATGATAAAGATAGTAGAATGAAAAAAAAATCTAATATAGTCAGCCTGTAGTTCAATACATTTTTAAAACGATTAATACACTTTGCAATACCACTGAAAAACACACCTTGCTGCTATTTCTTTTTAGTGTTTTAGATTTTAGTCTTATATCTTGAATACTTATTCTTGCTCTAATGGAACTGTTTCTGGAGTGAGTGCTTCTACCGGTCTTCTTTGACGAGGGTAATCTTCAATCTTAGCCCAATATTTCACTGTGGAATATGACAGAAAAGATTTCCGGTAGACAGCAACTAAACATCGTTTAATTTCTTCCGAGCTTTTCAATTATTTCGAAAGAAACTTGATAACCCCTTCATATTGAATTTTTAACATTTCAGAATATAACAAAATAACATGTCTTCTATAGTCTTCTAGTTGATATAATACTTAGTGTAGATGTATTAAATTTTAACTGTAACTTCGCCTGACAATGCGGTGAGCGTGGCTGTCGTGGTATCTGTTCGTATACACTTTAACTTTTTAAAGTCGGAAATTTTTGGACCTTAGAGGTATATTTGCAAAACCTATATTTTACCTCATCTGAGATAATTGGGGAAACATCCAGCTATTTTTTATGATGTTGTTTGAAATCATTTTTAACGAGAGAATTTAACCATGAAAAACCTTCGACATAGTTTTTTTCTAAACAGAGAATTATTATGTGGTTTTTCGGTATTTCAATTAAACTAATATATGTGTTTTGTGGCTTGGGTCCGTCCTCTTGGCATATATAGTATACACATAACATACGTCCAATCATTCCCAGAATCCTGAAAGAGTTTCCAAACATACGCAATAAGTATATTTCATGGAATGATTCTAACGCCAATTTGTTTATTCAATCTAATATTGTATCGCGTTTAGTCTCCACCCGTTATCCAATTACCTAGTTTACAAGACGCCTGTCTTACAGCCCTTCCAACTTGAGGGTTGTTCGTTTTATTGGAACCCAGATTTTTTTGAAAAAGGTTTCAATTCTAGTTTTCACTTAAGGCCTCTTTAACATATTTATGGTTGGCTGGAAGAGGTTACCGTAAGGTAAGCCCGCCAGATATGTACAATGAAAGTGTAATACAATAACATACGATAGGCGTTGGTTGTTTTTCTTTTTCTTTATTTGCGTGTTAGATGCTAACTTTTTAATCTTGCACCCAGCAATTGGTATGAATATGCGTTACTTTTGTCTGTTTGATTGGAATACATTGTCTGATGGCTTTAAATTCACAATGTGTGTTTGCAAGTGTATATAAAATAAATAAATAAATAAGAAGTTAGTACCTATTTAAATCGGCGTCATAGATACAATCTTTCTTGTATGAAAAAAAAATGTATTGTACAATATATAGCGCAAATTAAAATGGTATTGTATAAAATCTATAATGAATTGAATGTAAAATGGTTTCTTGTCTTTCTACCTTTGATTTTGGCGCTTAAATTGACACTTAATTAGCATGAATAATTTATTATGAACTGCGACTTTTATTTTGAATTTATGCAACCTGTTTTTTTCCACACGAAACATAACACAATGATCAGCAATGATATCACTTAAGAAAAGGTGTCGAGTATTATCAATGATCTAATTAAGTGCACTCACATTTTACTATAAAATTTCCTCTTTTTTATTGACAATTTAATTAACGATTTGATCCACTTGTTAATGTGACGTGGTGCATTTTTCAAGTGAAACGTAACACAAACGATGATGTCAGTTATTTGTAAGTACTGTGTGAGTTAAAACTAATCACCATTTTTCGATATATTATTAATGTTAAATTAATCGTAAATATTTTGCAAATATATACCAGTTGTATAAAAATGTAGATACATAAATAATTAGAAAATAAACAAAAACTGGTAAACTAGAGTAAAAAGTTACTGTTCATCTTAGTCATGGACTATTTAACTAACCAGGAAATGAACAGTCTCCTAAAGATCCTACTATTTGCAGACGATATCGTATTAATAAGTGAAAAACACGAAGACCTGCAAAATAGTCTGGAAATGTGGAGAAGAATCTTGAAGGACAATGGATTGAGACTGAGCAGAAAGAAAACAGAGTATCTGTACCTAACATTCGAGAACACAAATGCTGGCACTCCCATTATGCAAATGGATGCAGCAGATGTAACACATAGAATTAGTGTGGGATGGGTGAAGTTTAGATCAATGACGAGAGTTCTATGTGATCCGAAAATGCCAGTAAAGTTAAAAGGAAAAGTATACCAAACGATTGTCAAACCCGCACTCCTCTATGGCTCCGAATGCTGGACGATGTATAACTCTTACTCTAGGCAACTAGAAACTGCTGAAATGCGCATGCTAAGATGGTCAGCAGGTATGTCCCTAAGAGACAAAATAAGAACCTCACGCATTCGTGGAAGCCTGGGTGTTACAGACATCAACAGCAAGATGGAGGAGAGGCGATTGAGATGGTATGGGCACGTTGGATGCAGAGCACCCGATCACATTGTGAACCAGGCAATCTCCATGGATCTTCCTCGAATAACAACCAGAGGAAGGCCAAAGAATTCATGGGTGGTGCAAAAAGATAACCTGATGCAGAGGCACGGCCTGGGGGGCGTAGTCCGGGACAGAAGAGCATACTACCTGGGAATGAGGAGAGCTGACCCCAACAGTCTTCGCAGACAATGAGTTGGGATGGAGCCAGGGAGAAGAAGAAGAGTAAAAAGTTATTATTAAAATTTAACAGTAGAACTTTTGAGAAAAGGAAATATTACGATAAAAGGAACTGCATAAGAAGGTGTAAATTTCTTTTACTTCGTAGTTGATTAAGGCAGTTCAGTAACATATTTTTTTAAATCTTCCTGCCCTGCCCCACGCTTTGGACTCGCATGTTATCTACCACGCGTAAGACAGTGGAGTCGTAATGTATTGTACGGAAAGTAGTTTCCTATTTCTCGGGTAGGTGTCACTAAAACATTTTTTTGCCGCTTACTTTATTCCGAATTGGTTCAATTTATGTTATTAAGAAAAATAATTGTTTCACTCATTTTTCGACCATTTTTGCCCAAATTGCTTAAGCGGTTTTGGTGTTATTTTGAAAACGACTAAGTCAAGGTTTTGATCGAAAATAACCAGTGTTCTACGATACAATAAATTGCAGATATATTGAAAATATTGATAACCGTTGTCCACGAACATTTGATGCAATTAAGCGTTTGAATTTGAACGTATAGAACGACTGCGGGTCGTATACTCTAATTATGTTAATAATATAACTAGAGGCAGAGAAATGTTAAATTGCGTGTAGTTTATATAACATAATCCAACGGTTACAAACAAGTCCGAGAACTTTGCGGACAACCCAATAATAATAATAACATGTAAGTTCTAATTACTTAAAAATGAAATGGCAACTCTTGGTTCATCCAGTAGCAGAACATATATAATCTTCAACATGTCACAAAGCCAAGGCAAGGCGCCTTACACGGGAGGTAGACCCACCAGCTGGAGAGACGATAAGGCCACATGTGTGACAGTGATCCGTGAGATATGCGTGTTAGTCATCCCGCCCGCAAGTGCGTTGGTCATCTCTCGACATACAAGTATGCAGCGCCAAACAGACTAGATAGAAAGTTCGAGATGCATTTAAATACATTTGACTTCGTATGGAATAATACGCTTGGAGGATGAGGTTGGATGATCGAAAGGAGAACAGAAAAGGATAATTGGTGGAATTCTTATAGATATGTAAAGGTGGCAAGTATAAGAAATCTGTCTATCTCTCTTAATATTGTATATAACTCTTCTCATTATGTTATATGTTTTATTTTTATTTTGAAGGGATTTTTTTAAAATAGGCAGTCCATCTAAACTAGGATGATTTGTGCCACCAAATTAAAGACATTTTGCAATTATATGAGTCAATATAATAAAACTAATTTAAAAAAATTACAAATCTAGATAATTTAAAGTTTCAACTGATTAAGCTTCAAAAATTTCACAATCGATCTTTAAGTTGAAAAGTTCCTCGAAGAAAGAAGAAACGCAACATTTATTTATTTATTTATTTATTTATTTAACACTTTTATTGCAATACAATCTGGCGGGCTTATTGCCAGGCGGCAATCTCTTCCAACCAACCAGACAAAAGTAAATGAAGCAAGTTACGTGGTCGCACAAATCATTCAAATGACTATCCATCCCCACGAAATCCATGAACATATACGTGAGAACATGCCCACAAACCCCACAAAGACGGACAATCACCCGAACACTATTTTTCATATAAAGTGAGATATCATCAATCAAAAGGAAAGGAAAGGATGGTGGAGAGGAAAGGAAAAGAAAAATCAGGAATGAAACACGTTATTTTACTGACTAGAAATTAAGAGTTTTTTCAGTCGCTTCTTAAAGCATTCATTGGACGCGGTAAATATATGGCTTTTAGTAAATCAAATCTGTCTTGCAAACCGAAAAATACATGGTCTATAGTTTCATCATCTTGACCACACTCGCAGCCGGGATTCTTCGCAATATCCATTATGTAAAGGTGACTAGCCACCTCGCAGTTTTAAAGTTTTATTGTAAATTTTATATAGGTTTCAGAATAAATAATTGGCCAAACCGTCGAACAGTTTTTCGACAAAATATCTTGCTATTTCAAACAAAATACACCAATTTTTAGCCAAAAAAAACACACGCCATCAAGAAGTTAAAAAAATCAAATGTGAATTGAAAGAAAATCGAAATGTAATGTTCAAAATCTACATTAATAGTAAAGTACAGAAAACTTAACAATCACACGTGTATAGACTCGAATATATATTTTTTCTTGTGTTATATTCACGTTCATATTCAAACTCGTAATTGGGAACACACGACGAGCTTTTTTGGCCAGACTCGATTCTTTTTTCTGGGAACCATAGAGTAGTACTGAACCTGAAAGTAGACCACATAGTTCGTCTGTATGAGAAATAGCATATCATGTATGACAAACAAAATACACCAATTTTTGTACAAAAATGAAAACACATGTTACGAATATAAAGAAGTTAATAAAATTCAAATGTGAAATAAAAGAAAATCGAAATTAAATGTTCAAAATTTACATTAATATTAAAGTAAAGAAAACTTGACAATCATACGTGTATAGACTCGAATAGATATTTTTTCGTATGTTATATTCACCCTCATATACTCGTATATTCATGCTCGTAATTGGGAACACACGACGAGCTTTTTTGGCCGGACTGTGTTCTTTTTTCTGGGAGCCATACAGTAGTACTGAACCTGAAAGTGGACCACGTAGTTCGTCCGTGTGAGAAATAGCATATTATGTATGACGAGATGTGGGGACGTTGCAAAAGTGTTTGTGCACGAGGGTATAAAGGGAATGAGTTCTGTTTTTTATGCAAATCTCAAAATAAATAGATTTATTACCTTGCTCCAAATGGCGTTACTGATGGGATATTATTTTTATTTATTTCACAATCTAAACTCATAATTACGCAAAATTATTTGGTTTTAACGTTATATAAAGATTGATCACTTATCAATAGTGTTTTTTCGGAAGTTAACTTAGTTTGAAATTGTGTGTTTATTTTTTTCTTAATGAAACGAAAATTTTACTGTGAAATATTGTACTGAATCTTCGTTTTTACGGTATATTTTCTACACGGAAACTCAGAAAGTTCGATAAAATAAATCGACCATAAAATTAATTATACTCAATATTACAATACAAAATGGGATATTCGATCCAGAAAAAAACCACAAACGTTCCTTATAACAATTGAGACTTAATAAACTGAATAAAATGTTAACACTCTATCAATGGTCCATGTATTATAGAGCTATAGTAATGCTATGTTCAAACCAGTCTGGAGTTTTCCTATTGATTACTTGATTTTTTGTTAGTCTAGCTCAGCGATATTTAACCATGGCACGTGGATGAGCAATGAAAAATGTGTTTTATGTTCATGAAAAAGATCAAAAACTCTATGAACGTATACAGTGGTGTTATTCGAGCGGTTCGCACCGGTTCTTGCGAACCTGTTGTTAAATTTTGACATGGTTTGCCGAACCGGTTGTTAGAAGTTCAAAAAAATACTAAATCAGTAAAAATAAAATTTATTGATAAATTTGGAACTTATTTTTAAAATAAACATATTGTTTAACAACAAATATATACATCTATCAAGATAATATATAAAATGGTATCTGGATGCTTTTCTGAAACCAAAAAAAATAGCGAACCGGTTGTTAAAAAAGTTAAGAAGGTACCACTGGACGTATATATGTTATGTATATTTCTTTTATTATTTTGTGTGCATGGTTAAACACGGTAGATCTGCTATACAACAATTTTATTCCAACCAACTAACTCATCTTCGATTGAATATGTATTTAATTGTTTCAATCCATGACAGATATTACAAAAAAATATTCGTTATGTATTCGGCATCAGATGAGTGAATGAATGAAATCAAAGATAATCGTTAAGACTTCGTCAACAATCCCCAATTAGAGGAAATCTGTGATATAAATAGTCTTTGTTCATTATATTATTAAATCACGTTGGTTCAAGGTTTAGAACTTTAGAAGCCCTGGCTCGTTTGCTGTCAGAAAATTCCCACCTGCGTTAAAAAATCTCATCTATGCTGAGATATGAAAACGAAGTTTTTGTTTGAGTAATCTCTCCATGAGAGTGATGTCACCTATATTCTCGTTAATTGCATGATTGTTTATGAATACCTTCATGCTGACTGTGAAACTCTAGATTCTTTGTAGATGTATTCATTGCTTGTTGAAAATATGCAATAGTCATGATCTACCCTAACAATGAATAGTTATTTTTAATTTGAAGAAACTTTTACAAATATGTACATAGAGAAGAATTTGTTGCCTGATAATATATGACAGTTTGGAATTAAGTGATTTATTTATTCAAAGATTACTTTACGATTTATGAGAAAATTAATAATGCAAAGACAGTAAGTTTAAGATTGGGTTAGGGCAACCCTGCAAATCAACTTTTTTTTTTAATAATTTGTTAAATTGTAAAGAAGTTATTTAAATGGGTATTTTGATAGCTACTCGTTAGAAGATTGATAATATGAATCATAATATTGCATACAAGAACGAAGGATGCAATTTAAATATCATTTAAAATGCAATCATCTTAATTGTCTTTGGTTTTTTATTATTTTCGTTATGAAGTCCATAACTCATTTCATATTATCGCAAATATAAGCATTGGAAACAATTTCCATGCACACGGTTGTGATAATATTATATATTAACATCAAAAGTTTTCAGTTAAAAGTAACATGAAATAAATAAGAATATAAAACTTAATCATTTGACATTTAAATGGGAAAAAACATCTACGCAACAAACTTAAATTAAAGTGATAGGTCAGTTTCGCTATACAAAAACATTCTCAAACTGATTTTTTTCACATTTAAGTGTTAAATCATTCTGTTTAAAACGTATATTTTAACCCCAGAAACCAATATGGACGATACACTGAATTTCGGCAAATAAATTACGTTAAAAATAATTCATATATTTTTTAAAAAAGGTCATTTTATAATACAAAAAAATTAGCACAAAAATGCACCTTTTTTCATCAATATTGTTTCAAAGAGACAACATTGTAAAGGAATATTTTTGAATGACGTTTGGAATGTCATAATTCAGGGTACTAGCATAAATGGAAGCTTCTTTAACGGGAGAAATGTGAGAAAGATTATCCTATGAAATAAATGCATCCTTCGAGTAAAACATAGTCATAGAACAGTGACAAAAAAGGTTATGCATTTCGTCATTATTGTGCTAAATTGCAACGCGACTATGAGCATAAACCAAATATAATAAATCTTTTGAATACAAACTCATCTGTAGTAGACCCTGGCCTGGTCCATGTGGTATTCCTGCCTCAGGCTTTCGTAGAAGACACCAGCCTCCATGACGTCATATTTTTAATAATTGACTCATGTATCCATCTCAGTTTACAATCCGATATTATTCATGATTCGACGGAATATTTTTTTAGACATTATCCTTAAAGGTGAATAATGATTTTAAAACGAATAAATGTTTTGGAAATATGTCATAATGTACAAGTCATCTCAAGGAATTTTAATATCGACCATAAATGTCCTGTATAATAGAAATCAAGAATAATTATATATAATATATTCGTAAAAAAATAAATATATATATATAATCGCGCAATATCAACATTTGTAAAAATGAAAATACAATACATAATTGCGTGTTGGTGCCTACTTTGACGTATGAATGTGAAACTTAGAGTTGGTAGAAGAAAAAGTAAGATTAATACTGTAGAAATGCGTGCACAAAGGAAAATTTGTGGAATTCAAATGTACGAGGCATATCCAGAAAGTTAGTGTACTGAATTTTTGTAGGTTACAATTTTTTTTATTTAAACAAAAAAGTTACGTGGTTACCGTAGTACATATTATATGTAAACTATTTTTCGACATAGTCGCCATTCCTCTCAATGCAGGTGGTGAAGCGGGGTATCAACTTTTTGATGCCTTTCTCGAAGTAGTTTCCCGTCAACCCCTCCGTCCACTTCTCCACCTCCTCCTTTACCTCCTCGTCGGGTGAAAACCTTTTTCCACCCATGTGCAGCTTCAGGGAGGTAAAGAGATAGTAATCTGAAGGTGCTAGGTCTGGGGAATGCGCGGGATGGTTCAGGACGTCCCATTTAAACGAGGCGAGCAGTTCCTTCGTGGCGTTGGCCGTGTGTGGTCTGGCATTGTCGTGCAGCAGGCAGACTCCCTTTGTCAGCATGCCTCTACTCTTGTTCTGAATCGCCCTCCGCAATTTTTTTAGGGTCTCACAGTATCTTGCAGAGTTGATGGTCTCCCCTTGAGGCATATATTCAATTAAAATTATGCCTTGACAGTCCCAAAACACGGATGCCATGATTTTCTTGGCTGAAATTGTGGTTTTGAACTTTTTGGCGGAGGGTGAAGAGGTGTGACGTGACCGTTTTTAAACTCGCGACACCACTTGTACACACTCGTACGATTCATAGCTTTATCACCATATGCAGTTTTCACCTCATTATAAACCTCAACCGGAAGTTTTCCCTTCCAAACGAGATAACGGATGACGCCGCGTATTTCGCACTTGGCGGGAGATTGGATTGACATTTTTCACGAAACGTGTTGTCGCGTCGACACTTCTCAATGTTCTGACCTCGAACCGGTCTCGTTGCGGAGGGGAAGGGTCAGGCTACACGGAAGTGTAGCCAACATGTCGAAAATAAAATCCATCCGGTCGTGAGAGCCTCAGTACACTTACTTTCTGGATACCCATAGTATAAAAGAAGGCGGAACGAAGACATTACAAATGAATATATCGATAAAATTAATGTTTTCAATAAGATTAAAAAAGGAACTTTAAGATGGTTTGGCCATGTGGAAAGAATGAATGACAAAATTACTAAGCGAGTATATAAATCAGAAGTGCAAGTTGGGCCAAATGGAAGAGATAGACCGAGGAAAACGTGGTTAGATCAAATTAACCAAATTTTCAAAGAAGGTAAAGGGAGAAGGATGAATAAAAGAAGGTTGTGTTTGACGAGATGCATGAATGTGGAGAATGCGAAAGCTGTGCTAGGATAGAGAATTTTGGAGATTTGTTCTTTCAGCCTACCCTGCAAAGGACATGGCGTGATGATATGTACGAGTTTGTATAAAATATATTTTATAGGAGGAAACAATTTTAAAAATACATATGTTTAGTGATGTAAGACTTAACTGGGTTTCTTGATTCAAACAGCGACTTAAAAAAAATTGCATCGATCTTCAATGACGAAATGTGTTTCTTCTTATTACATATTTTCTTGCCCTTTTCCAGCTTCCTTCTCCTTTTCCAGTCTTTGGTGACATTTGCAAATAGTTTGTGTTTCTATTTTTTTCATTTATTTTTCAATGTTAAAACCATTTTTTTCTTTTGGAAAATAACGTAATAAACTTTCTCCCAGAAATCAGCACGAATCTACGTAACTCTTGTCTGATTGGAAGAGATTGCCGTATAGTAATGAACTCGCCATTTTATATTTAACAATAGTGTCGTAATGAATAAAATAAAACTACGAAAATAATATTTTAAGTAGAAAATATAATTTATAGGAAAAAAAATATATCGGGGCGTGATTGTTATCTCTGCAAAAGGTTAAGTGGCTGATGAGATACAAAAAAATTGATGCTGGAAGAAGCAAGTAATCTTTGGTTTCGTATATTAATATTTTTTTTTATCAATAAAATAAGATAAAATAGCGATTTTTCGATGTGAAATAGATACATTATCAACGATCTGCGTAAGTATCTTAAGTTGTCCCTTAGTCGTCATCGTTGGTGGGCCTTGTAGTCGAGGATTGCCTCGCTTTTTTAACGTCAATTCAGTTAGAAAGCAAAGTTGTGCCTCGGAGTTTGTTTTTAAGTGAGTGATCCGTTGCACACCAGCAAATTCACCGGTCACACCGCTGTATTAGATCCGATAGCACACCTGAAGTGAGACGATCGGAGCACAGCGGCATATTTTTTTTTATAGAATAGATATGACCAAAGTCATATGTATCCTTATACCCCCGAATGCTAGGCGGAAAAAAATACCTGTGCTATTCGAGAGCAATGACATAACGCGTAGTGGAACCGGCAACCTTCCGCATGAAAGTCCAGTGTGTTAACGCGTTTTCATACACCTCGGCCTTAGTAAATGGGAGGCAGACGCCCAGTTTGCTAGGGCCAAGACAAATATAAGGCAAAATACCTTGATCCACATTATTTAAAAATGTGACTTAAAATAATACTATTTTTTGTCTTCCAATTACTGAGTCGAACTTATTATTTATTAATAATTGTAATAAAATAAGAACGCTTTCGTTATAAATCTTGTTTAACCCTGAGAGCGCTACGAGAAAAAAATATAATTGTCTATCTAGTGCTGAGATATATTTACGATTCGGACGTTCGTGATAAATATTTATTTTAAACAACAAAAAAACAAAAAAAATATATTTTTACAACATAAATATATTTTAGAATATGTACCCTTGTATTCTAAATTAATGATATTCATTTAGAATACAAGGGTAGAACAAATTTCTTCCACTGCTATAGCAGTGCGCCGATCTCTCAGGGTTAAGACATATCGCTAATTATTTCATTATATATACTCGTAACACATCGATCAATAAGTCCCGGGACTAACTACTTAAACAACATTTGTTTGCCAAAATTCTTCTTTATTCATCAACATAGTCTCATTCAAGAGCGATACATTCATTCCAACGCTTTCCTAACTTTTCTATGCTAGCCGTGTAGAACGATTTATCTTTGGTTTCAAAATAGGCGTTAGTTTCGGCAATAATTTCTTCATTGGAGCCAAATCTCTTTCCCTGGAGCAGCTTTTTGAGGTCTGCGAACAGCAAATAGTCGCTAGGGGCCAAATCTGGAGAATGCGGTGGGTGCGGAAGCAATTCGAAGTTCAATTCATGCAATTTGGCCATCGTTACCATCGACTTGTGACACGGTGCATTGTCCTGATGAAAGAGAACTTTTTTCTTCTTCATATGGGTCAGTTTTTTAGCAATTTCTGCCTTCTAACGCTCCAATAACGCTATGTAATATTCGCTATTGATGGTTTTTCCCTTTTCAAGGTGATCGATGAATATTATACCATGCGTATCTCAAAATACATAGGCTATAACCTTTCCAGCCGACTGTTGAGTTTTTAGTCGCTTCGAACGACTTTCACCGGCTGCTCTCCACTCAGCTGACTGCCGATTTGATTCCGGAGTATAGTGGTGGATCCAAGTTTCATCCATTGTCACATATGTTACCGATGCAAAAACTCCTGTTTGTTTCGCGTAAATAGTGCCAAACAGCGCTCTGAATCATCGATGCGTTGTTGTTTATATTCCACTGTGAGCAAACGCGGCATCCATTTCGAAAAAAGCTTTTTCATGACCAAATGTTCATGCAAAATAGTGTAAATACTACCAAATGATATCGTCAGGATGTCAGCTATCTCACGCAACTTTACTTTGCGATTTTCCATCACGATTTTGAGTTTTTTTTATGTTTTCTGGTGTAACACCCTCATTTGGACGACCAGAGCGTTCCGCATCATTTGTGTACGACCACGTTTGAAATCAGCATACCACCGACAAATGGTTGTTTTCGACGGAGCAGAGCCCGGATAACACTTTTCAAGCCATCGCTGGGTTTGAACAGTATTTTTTCCCAATAAAAAGCAATGTTTTATCAACTCACGAAATTCGGTTTTTTCCATTGTTTTGAAAATAGCAAAAGTAGCGTCACTAAAACCACTAACCCAATGACACAATGTCGGAATGTCATGAAAGTTTGACACGTCATTTCTAAAGGCTGTACTAATTGAGAATGGTATGGATTTGTTATTAGAGACGCCATCTGTTGGTTAGCCCCGGGTCTTATTGATCGATGTATTATGAGTGACTTATTTTACTCGAGATATTATTATCCTTTATGATAAAGACAACCTCCATCACACTTGGCAAGACACTGGACTTCCATGCATGGGTTTCGAGTTTTACCGATGGTGCCCGGTTTTTTTTTAAATGTTCTTGATCTGCTAAATTAGTTCATCTAGTAATAATTCTCGCCACACTAGACGTGTGCAATTTAGTTCCCTCTTCACGTTCGTTCATTTTTCTAACCAAGTGCGATGACGAACTGTGACATCCGGGCTAATTCCAGTGGTTCTAAAATCCGATAGCTTGATTATGGAGTCGAAAACAATATTGTCTCCCGACAATGATTTTTATTATTTCCATATCGTGAATTCGGATTAGTTGAGGGGTGTCATGTGAATGAATGAATTATAAAGGTGTATTTTTTCTGTATCATTCAGTGGCATTAAATTATCACAAATTTACTTGATTTCTTCTCGAATAAAACAAATCTGAAAGCCTTAAGACTTTCATTCAAGCGCAGTTTTACAGTCAACACGCAGGTTATTTATTCCATTGAATATATCCAGCGACAAGATTTAAAAAAAAATTATATATTACCTTATCTCCGTGACGTTAAAACTACGAGTGTATGGATCTAACGTCGACTTGACAATTGTTCTCCAGCTAGCACAATGCTTGTTTTTCATTTTCCGGTTGGATAAGTTTTAAGGCTTTCTGGAAAAAAAGTGTATATATTGATTTGCCAGGCATAAATTCAGGTGCCGGATCACAGAGTTTAACATCGGACTTACAAAAAAAAAACACAATGTATGATATATTCGTTAAATTTACAATATTTCAAAAATTTATTAACTTTCCATTGATTTCCAAATTCCGTAGTGAGTCAATCGGGAGGCGTGACAATGGTGTTTTTATGGCCTCGGTAGATTATAAACTCTTCCTATTGATGCCAGAGTTGCCAGTCGTTCTAAAGCACTCCGCCACACATCTAGGAAGTCTTCCTTCAAGCGGTATTTTTCCTTTAGGAAGTCCTTTCAAAGTCGGTTTTATATGTAACCTTCCTCAATCAGGATATCCTCTGCAACAAATGTTTGAACATGGAATTTCGTATATGAATTTTACACTACTATCTATTTTCCGTACTTCTCTATAGTGTTAAAGCGTGGATACTTACACAGGCCAAACAAAGAAACTAAACGCTTTTGAAATCGCTATCACAGAACGCTGAGAATCTCGTGGGTTGACAAAAGTCCTTAATGATGTAATCTAGAAATAGGTGAATAAACGTAAAGAAGTATTATCATCCATCATCAAAAAGATAAGATTAGAGTGCTTTGGACTATAATGCGAGAAGATTAATATGAGATGCAGGGCAGAAATCTGGGGGAAAGACGCGTCTCCTGGTTGAAGAACTTAAGGGAGTGGTTTCTTTGTGGTGTTAAATCTTTGTTCAACGCTGCTGTCTTAAAGATCAAGATAGCCATGATGATCGCCAACCATAAAAAAGGAGAGAAACTTTAAAAAGTAGAATATGTAGCCATATTACTTTCCACTTGAGCTACTATATTGACACATTAATCATTTTATTACTACAGCTATATTCGTCATTCATTTTATGAATAATAAATTACAAATAATTATCTAACATTTCATTGTGACTTTCCATTACATTTTATTGACATTATTAATTCGAAGTCGATGACATTTTAGCTTTCAAAGATACTGAGTAATTGATTATACAAACGAATGAATGAAAATGATTTCATTGGCAGACCTACTCATCCTTTTATCCAAGGTTTATATTCAAATAATGAATTTTATTGGTGTTGTTGAAGTTACTTTGAAAACAAAAACACAATTATAGCTGCTTTTCAACTTAAAGTAGCACGCTACTCAAGCAGCTAAGTAAAAAATGTTATACTATACATCTCCTCAAGTATGTAGTCAAGTTTGGAGAGTAGCACTTCTGCAGCTAAATATCACGCTACTCAAGCAGCCAAGTAATAATGTTATATACGTATCAATCAACAATTCCTGGGACTAACCAACAGATGGCGCCTCTAATAACAAATCCATACCATTCTCAGTTAGTACCAATCTTAGAAATTACGTGTCAAACTTTCATGACGTTCCGACATTTTGTCATTGAGTTACAGTGGTTTTAGTGACGCTACTTTTGCTATTTTCAAAACAATGGAAAACACCGAATTTCGTGTGCTGATAAAACATTACTTTTTAAAGGGGAAAAAATACCATTCATCAGGGATGGCTTGAAAAGTGTTATCCGGGCTCTGCTCCGTCGAAAACAACCATTTGTCGGTGGTATGCTGATTTCAAACGCGGTCGTACAGACACAAATGATGCTGAGCGCTCTGGTCGTCCAAATGAGAATGTTACACCAGAAAACATAAAAAAACCCTCAAAATCGTGATGGAAAATCGCAAAGTAAAGTTGCGTGAGATAGCTGACATCCTGAAGATATCATTTGGTAGTGTTTACACCTTGAAAAGGGAAACACCATCAATATCGAATATTACATAGCGTTATTGGAGCGTTTGAAGGCAGAAATTGCAAAAAAACGGCCCCATATGAAGAAGAAAAAAGTTATCTTTCATCAGGATAATGCACCGTGTCACAAGTCGATGGTGGCGATGTCCAAATTGCATGAGCTGAACTTCGAATTGCTTCCGCACCCATCGTATTCTTCAGATTTTGCCCCCAGCGACCATTGGCTGTTCGTAGACCTCAAAAAGATGCTCCAGGGAAGGAGATTTGGCTCCAATGAAGAAGTGATTGCCGAAACTAACGCCTATTTTGAAACCTAAGATAAATCGTTCTACAATGCTGGCATAGAAAAGTTAGGAAAGCGTTGGAATGAATGTATCGCTCTTGAAGGAGACTATGTTGATGAATAAAGAAGAATTTTGGCAAATAGTAGTTAGTCCCGGGACTTATTGATCGATGTGTTATCTCCTCCAATATGTAGTAAATTTGGGAAAGTAGCACTTTTGCAGCTGCTTTTTAACTTAAAAAGTATCACGCTACTCAAGCAGGCAAGTAAAAATTGTTCTATATCTCTTTCAATATGTAGTCAAGTTTTGGTTAGTACCGCTACTGCAGCAACTATTCAATTTAAGTGGCACGTTTCTTAACAAACCAAGTAAAAAATAGTACTTACATCCTTTCATCCATTCCAAAAAACAGTGTAAATCAAATTAACAAGTATGAAACAAAATGTTCATATTTCATCTGTAACCTACACAGTACTGACGACCTCCGCGGCCTAGTTAGTAAGACGCTTGAGTTCCACCATTGGTTTAGCATCAAACCCGTAACGGAGGTTACGGGTTTGATTCCCGATGGTAACAAATTAAAAATATTCCAGTCTGGTAAACAGGCTTTATATTACGTGGATTTAGTAGAAGTGCAAGTGTTTTCTTCTCACGAGTAGTAGTGTTAATAACACGTGCAATGAAGAACCGCAAATTAAGTGCTCACTCCAGTGGTTCTTAACCCGTTAGCCTCAGTAACTGAACCTTCGGTTACTGAGGCTGACGATAATATTGTCACCCAGTCATGCTCCGAATATACAGAATGTCCGAATCGCCAATTTGGATAACATTACACGAATGATAGCCAACATATGTTACATAGATTATGTAACACTTTCTTTGTATACAGTACAACCTGCAAGTGTATTGCCATGTGGTAATGTCTTCCAACCAACCAGAAAGGTGTTGAACAAGCCTTATGAAAATAGGTGGGAATCGTTCAACCTGCATCCTCGGGCTGCAAGACATACATCGTATAAACTTTGCCATAGACGTCGTAAGATCGCTTTCAAATTTATAAAAGTGAACACTATTGATTTAACTTTGTTTTGATATAATATAATAAATAATATTTATTTAATTATTAAATATTCTTATATTTCAAAAGTTTTTTTATTAAGTTATTAAATTATCTATGGTATAAATTCATCATTGCAATAATAGTGATGTCGTTGATTTATGTTTTATTGGAATAAAAATAAACTTCACATAATTTCTTGAGTATAACAATCAGAACATATCAGGACCGGACGGACAGTGACGGATTTAGGAATGGGCGCCAAATCACGACAGTGGAAAAATTTTCGCGCTCTTTCAGATCTAAAATCTTAACAGTATTTGGGCAATTTTACTATTTAGAAAATGAAATCGATTTTACTTTGTAAACATAACTGAACCACTTCACGGGGAAACATAAGTAATCATTGTTCCTAATGTTACCATTTTAACGATATTTATTATTTTATAATCCGTTAATTTTTTTTCGTGTACTGTATTTTATTTATATAATTGAATTAAAGTTGTATCAAATACAAAACTAATTAAAACTAGGTAAAAGCCAGGTTTTAATTGGACACACTTTTTTGAAAGTGTAGCAAGAAATTAATTAAACTTAACTTAACTTTGGTGTTATCAGACTTTATTTCCGAAAAACGCAGAATTTTTAAGAGTTGAAATGTTTTATAGGTAAAGAAAAGAACAATACTTGGTCATATTGATTATATCAAAATTTAGAGGTTGTTTTAATAACCGATCGTTTCACTACATGAAACAATTGTAATTTATCGTTATTAAATATAAGTTTAAAACGTGAATTTGCAATGTTCGTTGATTGAGAAGTGCAGTTCTACATATTCACTTGCAATTTTCTTTATAAGTGTAAAAATTTTGAGATTATTTTAATAACCGACAGTTCCACTAAATTAACTAATTTTTCGTTACCAAATATCAGTTTAAAATGCAAATTTGCAATCTTCGTTGCTTGAGAAATGTAGTTTTACACATTCACGTGCAATGTTCTTTATGAAGAGTGAAAATTTAGAGATTATTTTAATAACCGACAGTTCCACTACATTAACTAATTTTTCGTTACCAAATATCAGTTTAAAATGCAAATTTGCAATGTTCGTTGCTTGAGAAATGTAGTTTAACACATTCACGTGCAATGTTCTTTATGAAGAGTGAAAATTTAGAGATTATTTTAATAACCGACAGTTCCACTACATTAACTAATTTTTCGTTACCAAATATCAGTTTAAAATGCAAATTTGCAATGTTCGTTGCTTGAGAAATGTAGTTTTACACATTCACGTGCAATGTTCTTTATGAAGAGTGAAAATTTAGAGATTATTTTAATAACCGACAGTTCCACTACATTAACTAATTTTTCGTTACCAAATATCAGTTTAAAATGCAAATTTGCAATGTTCGTTGCTTGAGAAATGTAGTTTTACACATTCACGTGCAATGTTCTTTATGAAGAGTGAAAATTTAGAGATTATTTTAATAACGGACAGTTCCACTACATTAACTAATTTTTCGTTACCAAATATCAGTTTAAAATGCAAATTTGCAATGTTCGTTGCTTGAGAAATGTAGTTTTACACATTCACGTGCAATGTTCTTTATGAAGAGTGAAAATTTAGAGATTATTTGAATAACCGACAGTTCCACTACATTAACTAATTTTTCGTTACCAAATATCAGTTTAAAATGCAAATTTGCAATGTTCGTTGCTTGAGAAATGTAGTTTTACACATTCACGTGCAATGTTCTTTATGAAGAGTGAAAATTTAGAGATTATTTTAATAACCGACAGTTCCACTACATTAACTAAATTTTTCGTTACCAAATATCAGTTTAAAATGCAAATTTGCAATGTTCGTTGCTTGAGAAATGTAGTTCTACACATTCACGTGCAATGTTCTTTATGAAGAGTGAAAATTTAGATGTTATTTTTATAACCGACCGTTTCACTACATGAACTAATTTATCGTTATTAAATATATGTTTAAAACGTGAATTTGCAATGCTCGTTGCTTAAGAAATGCAGTTCTACACATTTACTTCCAATATTCTTTATTAAGTGTAAAAAATTAGAGATTATTTCAATAATCAACCGTCCCACTACATTAACAATTTTTTTGTAATGAAATATAAGTTTGAAATGCGAATTCGCAATGTTTATTGCTTGAGAAATGTAGTTCTACACTGAGAAATGTAGTTTTTTTTTATGCTTAAATAATTTTTTTCTGTGTGTTGCATTTTTAAAGAAAAAAGCAACACAAGTTTGGTACAAATATGAATTTGAAAGGGGAATATAGATAGACTTCGCTTGGGTAGTCCATAATAAAAATATATTATATCCTACGTTTCGTAACATAGGGCACTTAGTTTAAGACTCAAACATCCTTACGCGGCCCTAGTCTGAGATGAAAAACCTAATAAGATAATCTATTATAATGATATATTGCATACCTCATTAGCTCGATTTTTAGATTATTAAGGATCCTCATATGGATGTATGAGCGAATGCTTTTTCGAAGAATACAGATCCGAGATAGTATGACTCATTCACCGGTCTCTCTGTCTTAAACGGTCTTGGTAAATACGTTTTGCAAATCGCAAGGTTGTTTCGTGCGTAAATCTGATTGCGAACGTTTTTTTTATTATTTCGTTGGTTTATTTCCCATTATATATTATTATGACGTATTATACCTGTATTACCTTCAATCACGATTAAAGAGATTCATCTCTTATTTTTATTTCTTTTGTAACAATCTTGCTTAATTCGGTGTTATTTTGTTGCTTTAAGTTTGAATGACTTTTTTGAAGCAGGAAAATTACAAAATTATTATAACTTGAATTTTAATCAATTATTAACTCATTCATTCAACCTTTAACATATCCTAATTGATGATTCGGATTTGATTTTTTAAATTTTATTTATGTTACATTTGATACAGGCTTTACCCAATTATATGAAACAATAAGAAAAAAAATATTATGAAAAGTCTAAGACCTCGGCCACACAGGTAGGAGCCTCGCTTGGTGCTTAGAGCTACGCTGCGAGCTAGGTGACATATCCTAGCGAACCAATGCACCGCATACTATCGCAATAGCCACACTGTACGCTTCGCGCCACGCAGTCACCTAGTGTGTCTCTTAACGAACAGACGTGCTGGTTAATTTTATTGTATCACCAAGTGATTTTACTAGATGGAGGAAGTTTTAATAGCAGCTGTGTATAAAAGGGAGCCTTTGTGGAACCCATCGAACAAATTATACAAAAATGTACCTGTAATAAAATCACTTTGGAATGAAGTTGCACAGGAAGTAAATGAAAATGGTAAGTTGTAATGAAATTGGTTAGTTTTGATAGTGGCATCGTTTGTTGACTCAACTGCTTCCAAATGTCAAATGAATTTGTGCGAAGCACTTTGGTGTGGCCTTATCCTAAATATAACAATGATAACAATAACAACTCATACTTTCCAGTGGAGTGGTTCAGTTATATCTACAAAGTTAATTTAGTAGTTAAATACTTAATGTATCCATCGAGATATGAAAGACATTGATATCGGAAAATTCATTCAACAAGGTCATTTCATGTGCGAGTTGATACTCTTAACAGCTTCGTTAATCAATACGGGATCAAAAACAAACTTAATTTACGATGGCCTAAATAATTATCCGGTACATTAGACAAACTGAAATATTATATTTTCGTTAGTGAAACGATATTCGTCAGTCAAAGAATTAAGAACCTATTTTACCACAAGGCACAGGGGACTAAGGCGAGGAGTAACACTCGAATATTAATAACAACATTAAAATGTTTAAGATAAATGAAGTATTCTTTCTCATCCATTCGTATGACGCCCTTCAACATGCCCAAAGTGGTGACTGAGCGTAAGTGAAGAGCTAACAATACTGACATAGAACCAATCAATAAAAATCTTTGGTAAAACCACTTGAGTAGGCACGGAACTCACAGTTCGTCATCGCACGTGTTTGGAATTAACCGTACATGAAGAAGCAAAAACACTTGCACACGTCTAGCTTAAGGGAGTGTATGGAAGTATTATTGCCAGATCACCCTTTTTTACCAGACAAGTACCCTTTTTGGCACCATCTAGAATCGATCCCGAAACCTCTATTATGACAATCTTTATCTTTTTTACTGCATTCTGGAATAATTCAGAAAAATCGACACCCTAACTATTCCTGCAAGTTCTAAAGCCATAATGATGCTGTGTCTTTCTCTTCCTCTACCATCTGATTCACTTGGTCCTTACCACATACTCGCAAGCATTTATATTTGTAACACGATCCGTCCATTGAATGTTGAAGATATTTCTGTAGGTCCACGTCTTAAGGTCCTCGAATTTGCGTGATGTTTCCTGAATTAATGTCCAGGTCTCAATTCCATGGAGAAGATTTGAAAATATATAGCAGCAAACAATACACACTCTCGATTCCAAACTATGGTTTCGGTTTGTAAAAGGAGGTTTCATTTTAATGAAAGCGCTTTTTGCTTTCTCTATCTTTGCCTTTATTTCCCGCGACGAGTCTCATTTTTTTTTCGTTTATCCACGTTCTTAAATATTTATATTAATTGACACGTTGTTGAGCTGTATCATGAATGAGAAACCAGAAGATTCAAGTGTGAGAGACTCACCATGTGACAGAAGAAGAGTAATATAAACTTCAACTTTCAAGTGATAAGTATTGATATGAAAAAAAAATTCTTAAAACCTGGATCTCGTGAAAAAAGTTCTTTCTTTCTTAGGAGAATAAAACTAATCATTTTAATCCGTTGAACAAAACAATAGCTAGTTCATATAAAATTAGGCAATTAAGCCTTGTGCTACAGTATAAACTTTCAGAAAATGTATTTTCAGGAAAATCGTTCCGCGTAGTTTTCCGAGAAAGAGATTTTCTTGTATTTCTGTACCTGTGATATTTTCCAAGAACTCTATTTCAATGAAATCGCCAGCTTTTGCACTCAGCCCACTGTTGAAACTCACTTAAGTGGAAACTATGTTTACAGAAGGGTTCTTTATAAAATAAATTTAATCAAATAAACATCCCATTCTTTTATGTTAATTTTTACTTCATAAACATAGAATGAGTGGTTTCTATTGAATCTTATACTCGTATTATTATTTTTGTTTTCTCGAGTAATATAATATTTTAATTGGATCTATCTTTGTCTGCATCACAGTGTTGGAAATATGGGTGATGTCTGTAGCTTTAGGAAGTACTTGAAGACAATCCTTTTAGAAGGCCTTATCAAAATTTATGATTATTACACACATACACTGTACTCCACCTAAAGCCGAATGTGTTCATATCACACATCGAAAGATTTACAAAGGTTTCTTTGTATTTCGTCTTCCTTTGGTAAGTTTTCTACAGTTATTTTACCAAATATATTTTTTAATCATATGCAAATGCGAGGAACTTCCTAATGTCATGGCCGCAGCCACCACCTTCCGACGCTTATACTTAACTTTTTTTGTAATATTTTAAATCTGTTAATAATAGTGAGTTCGAAGCCGGAGTTACAGCGCCCTTAATGAAACTCTGCTCTCTAAACAACGCTGTATAAATTGTTATTTTACTAAAAATTTGTGAAACAAAGCAATGTGTCGGGATATTTGAACTTCGTTGAAATTATTTTTATTGAATCACCAATTGAGGATCAAAACTATAGGAATATGTTAGTGTATGAATTCTAGGAAATAATTTGTATATAAACTGGAATCAGTTTTCTTAACAGACATGTGTATATTTGGTAACATCTTAACAGACATGTGTATATTTGGTAACATCTTAACAGACATGTGTATATTTGGTAACATCTTAACAGACATGTGTATATTTGATAACATCAAAACGTGAATTCTCACACTAATACTCTTTTTCCAGAGATTAAATGTAATCTTTAATGTAGATTAAATATGTCTACCTCTATTTGGTAAGACGCTTGTGTTTCAGCCTGGATTGTGGGTTCGATTTCCGTTGGTACCTAATTAAAAAAAGGGTTTCAGTCTGGTTTTCACATAAGGCCTCTTTAATATATTTTTAGGGGTGGTTGTAAGAGATAGCTATGTGATAATTAACCGCCAGGCTGTATTGTATATAATGAAAAATGCAATACAAATTAATTAGTGATGTTGTATCACAAAACCTAATCAATACATAAAAATTGTTTTTAAAAGCTGAAACTTCCAGAATCATCAAATCAGAACTGTTACATTTTTTCAGAACTGTTACTTCTTCAGCATTCCTTCCTTTTTCCTGTGATTGATATCTCCCTTTAATTTTTATTGTATGTATTGTAAATGATTTTTTTGTAAAAATTAATAATAATTTGAATAATTTATGCGACCGTGTAACTATTCCTACTTATCTACTTATGTCTAGTTGGTTGGAAGAAATTGATGAATTTATTACAATAAAGTGGTAAATAAATGAACTAACAATAAACTTTCGATAATATACATTTTTTAATATCAAGTCATTCGGTGCAGGTTAACTTAGATAGTTGTGAAAAAACTTTATTAATTATACCTGATAACTTAATAGTTTTATGTAAAAATACAGTTTTCTAGGAAATTATTCATCAGTTACCCAGAATTGTAGTACACATGAAAAACATTTTTTTTTCACCTTTTATTTACACATTTATGTCTAAATTAAAAATATCCTTAATATTGAATGTACTCGTAATAAAAATAAAAATTCTTATGATATATAAATAATCATATCTTAAATGTCTTAAATAAACAAACAAATAAAGCTACAAACGAATTGAGTACCGAATACACCACATTTTTTCAACAAAAATAACTTATATAAAATTATTTCTTATTATACACAGCTCTCCTTAAAAAACATCACAAATAGTGATCACTATTTATACTCGAGTCTCATACCAGACGTCCAGTCATCCCGGTTCTACATAGGATCAAGAGAGATACTGGATGAAAATAAATGGAATTCCACCGAGATGACAGTGCTCTCCCTGTCTGGTCTCGCTGGACTGCAGACTTAATGTCTGCCGCTTTCCACATTTCCACCTTTCCATTGGTTCATTGTCAACCCATTTATCATTTCTCATAATTTATATTTTTTCCTTTTCTTTTAAATTTAATTCAGTCTTTTCCATTGATGTTCGTCCAAATGTCATCCATGTTTTATAACATTCACTGCTCTAGCTTTATTTAATTTCAATTTATATCTACAATTTATATTATTTTCTTTTCTTTTGAAGTTAAAATTAATTATGTCTGTCTCTTCATGTTGTGTTCGCTCAAAGCGCATTCGTATTTCATAATATTCATTACTTTTGATTTTTCTTTGTATTTGTTTTTCCACAGTACAACAATAATAAATTATTTTATTTATTTATTTCAACAAGCAAAGGAACCTTTTGAAAATTAACATTAATAGGTGAGCAATGTTATACAATAAAAATAGGTGAGCAATGTTATACAATAAAAATAGGTGAGCAATGTTGTACAATAAAAATATAGTATAAGCTCACTCATACTAATAACAAAGCAAACTTATACAATTTAATTCATTCATCCCGGCAATAACAACTTCTTCACTTTATCCCTGTAAGTAGACCGTCATATTAAAGCCCATACCATGCTCATATTGACTACCCCATCTGTGCTATCTTGTTCAAGATTTTAAACCCGATGAATATAACATATTATAAATGAATTATTATTATTAACTTTTTAACAATAAAAAAAAACAACACTCAAGTATTAAGAAATAGGTTTAATTTTTATGTATAATAATTAGATAGAAAATACTAAGCACTTGTATTTATATTTTTAAAGTTTGAAAATTAATTAAGATGAAATTAACCTTAGAGCACTATATACATATATACCATTACGTGTTCCCCTTTTCGGGGTAGGAAGAGAAGAGAAGTCGCAATAATTTGGTGTGGTGACATCCATTTACGTATCTTCACATCCATACAACTTCTTATACAATTGATACGATTTATCTGACATTTTACATTTCGTTTTTTTTAAATATCATTAACTTAGTCCAACCATACTTTCCTTGATCTTTGTCGATAACGCCTTCCACTCACATTTTCACTGTATTTTTTATTTTTGTTTATTATTTTTTTATTTATACACATGATAAGAAATATACATAATTTGCGAAAAAACAACAGGTAATTTAATTTGGGCATACATTATTTTAATGAACCTGGGTTTGTCGCCTTTCATTTGTCGTATCCCCAGTAAACTAGGTTTTTGCCTGTATCTCACTGAGGATAAAATGTATATTTGTTAGTATTTCCTTATTAATTTGTTCTACATGGCCAAACCATCTTAAAATGTTCTTTATCTTAATCAATACATCAACTTTAAGTTCACATTAATCCCTAATCACTTCATTCCGTATTTTGTCATCAATTGTCCGTCATATTTTTTTCTCAGTGCACGTATTTCTAAACCATTTATTCGGCTCTTTTCAGTATATTTCCACGTCCACGTATCACGAACGTCCACGTTGACGAACTTAAATTTAAAAATTAAATTAATCCTAAGATATAATTTTAGTTACTTAGTTTTTTATTCAACATTGTGTATCTTGAATAGTGTAATTGTTTTTCTTTCTAACAAGTTTCTTGGTAAGACCGAGAATAGTTTGTTGGTTAGACCGAGAAAAGTTTGTTGATAAGACCGGGAATAGTTTGTTGGTTAGACCGAGAACAAAAATTTCGAATCCCTTATAAAATTCAAATATTAAACATGAGATTGTAAATAAGATAAATATTGTTGTCAGTTCCTCGAGCCTTTAAATAATCACATTTCATAGACGTAATTTAAATCACAAATCTTGTTTTTCTAGCTAAAGTTGGGAATAATAAATTGAAATACTCCCGTATAATTTTTACATTGATAAAAATATAGTTTTAAAATACATAACAATTTATTTATTACTTTACGAAATTTTATTTGATAAATAAATTGTATGAGAGATGCGTAGAAAATGATAGTTAATATTGAGAAATTTAAAGTCTGAAAGTAAAAGTAAATGCGCTGAAGAAAGTATAGTGCATTAAATTAAGAAATCTTGCTATTAGGGTCGTATTTTAAAACAAGACTGGAGCTCTTTTTAAAAAAATCTGGGTACCGACGGGAATCGAACTCATGACCCTCGGGTTGGTAGACAGGCGTTTTACCAACTTGGCCAAAGAGGTCGACAATATGACTTATGCTATTCTGAGATGGAAACTAACTAATAACCGAACTTCTGCAACTTTTGAGACAGAAAATTTCTTCACCTGGTTATTTTTTTATATTTGGAAAGTTTTAAGGTTCACCTTCATTAATAAGACCTAGTTTATTTTTCCTGTCGTTGATGTTTTCCTCTGTAAAAAAGACGCAAAAGCAGTCTGTGTAATGTCTGCTCCTCTGAGACATTTCTTTGTTCAGTGTTTTCCTAATTTCCTGAAATAAACGACCTCAAATGTTTTGTGGGTGTGTCATTAGAGCGAAATGTGTGTCATGGAAAACAAATGGCTAATATCATCAGGATCTATTCAAGAAAAAGGTGAATTGTGCAAGATACCGGTGTAATGAATTCTGCATTACGACATCGTCAAATAATACGAATTCATTTAAGTTGCATTTAATACATTTAAATTAAAAACGATTTTCAGTGACATTCTGTTAATTATAATACTTTTCACTTTAAGTATTTTCATTTACGGTCGATTTCATCCATTGACATGTTTACAAAATATAATCAAAGTGCGAGTGAATACAGAAATACAACGTACCTTAATAATATATAAATATCAAAACGTTAGCATGATTTAAAATAGTGTTTATACTGCCATATATCAGGAGGTTATTTTCGAATGTGACCAACTCCATTTTTTTACTGACAATGCTAGATCACTCTTTTAAGACAACTTGACATTATGAGATTTTTCTAATCTAGCTAAATCCAACGTCAAATCGTTTAAAAATCAGTGAACTCATCCTGACAAATACGTTCAAACTAAACAAAACTCAGCTTTCTTGCGTTCAAAGTAGTTAAATCCACATGTTACAACAAAACCAGTTAAATCCAACTTTCCAATGCTTTTTTTCTCTGTGAATACTTGCAAAAGTTTGCATTTTTAGACAATGTTTGTAATGCTTGATTTTCAAATATATTTTTTAGAACCTGGCTAGAAAACATAAACTTTTTAGGAAGAGGGGGTGAAAATATTGCATTTTTTCACATTGTCAAAAGTGGATTTGATCAAAAATTACTTCCTGATATAAGTTTATTGAAACATAGTCGGGGAAACCATTTATAAAATAAATAAATAATTAAATATACGTTTATACTCGTATATTATTTATAGTTAGAGCATAAACATTGTGGAGGTTTAAATACATTGTATCAAACACGGTTTATTCCACTTTTTATAACGGTATAACCCTACCGGTTTCAAGGCTTTCACCTCATCATCAGGGGAGCACAAATAATACTGTTTGTTTGTGCTCCCTGATAATGAGTTGAAAGCCTTGAAACTGGTAGGGGCTATGCCGTTATAAAAAGTGGAATAAACAATGTTTGATAAAAACAAATTACAAAATATAGGTTTATTGATAGCAACACATGGAATGTACATATATGTATATGTCCTGAAATTACTTATGTATGTTAAGGCAATGGAACAGAAAATATATTTGAGAGAGAAACTATTTAACTTTCTAGGCTCATTTCATAGCATCGTCTCAATTGAGATACACTTTCACCAATAGGAGGGTGAGTTCAGCCGCGAGAACGTCAGATAGTTTTTCATCCCACAGCCTTTGTACACGTTATTGTGCATGTAATATATTTCAGAGGTGCATTAATTCATTCTTATGATGCCTTTCAAAATATCTGAACGTTGCTTACTTACTTATTGGAAAACGTGACTGGAGACAATAAAAAAATTGCGCCCAATAATTAAAGAATTCGGTTTAAAACGGATTGATAGTATAATATTGATAAATATTCTTGTTTTCGTCCCTTCTATCGTTTCCTTAAATATTTCGCATCAAGGGACCCAGATTTTCAAAAAAAAAAAAATAACACAGGGTTCCTTAGGTCACAGGGTAGACCCTGGGTGTCACGAGATTCAAAACAAGGATCCCCTTCGAGCAATAATTTTCTATTATACGTCACAAAGACCTGCAAAACATCCTCGTAGGCAATTTGTCATAGTTGACGATGGCTCGGTGTCACGCCGCATCTTAAATGGTATCATGTGGTTGGTCGTTTGTTTATTTTTTCCGACCACAGTTTTCTCGGGAAAAGTGTAACGCCAGCCACCTATATTCGGAAATGCGTAATAATGAAAGTATTCGGAACTGTGGACCAACTGCAGACGTGATTTCTGTCAGATTATTTGAATCCTTTGTTTGATTTATCATCACCATCATCTGTGTGTTTATTTCGGAACGCGATCTATTTTTTATTTAATGAAATATTGAAATTTCAATTCTAAATAAAATGCAAATTTACCTTTAAAAATGGCGTACAATTGGACGTGTTGTTCATAGTTTATTTTAATTCATCCAATTTTTTTTTAAACTACAGATCAGTTGTATTGTATAATAATTTTGTTGTTTAAAATACGACCTAGCGTGTCAATTGCTATATGACATTCTCTTCCAATCAATCAGAAATATCTTAAAGAGATCTTCAGTAAAAATCAGTATGGAAAAACCTTGGGTACCAACAACGATTGAACTAACAACCCCCGAGTTGGAAGCTGGTGTATTGTATTTTGTGGTACACAGTACAACTTGGTGTATTTATTGCCATATAAAAATCAATTCCAACCAACTAGAACGATGTTAAAGAGGTCTTAAGTGTAAATCAGACTGGAATCCTATCGTAAGTAAATACATACTAATAATAATTAGGATGTGTTTACTTACGATATCATGAATTCTAGTAAATCTTTTCTCGTATGGTTTCTATCTCACATTCGAATGTCCAGGTATTTCATCCATGATACATCCTCAGAAGAAGCTCGATGGACTTTCTTCTGTTCTCCTGGAAGTGAATATATTGGACACTCTTCCACAATGTGGCTGATATTCTGAACCATTCCACATAAACCCAACGGGGAATCAATGAAACCTCGCCTGTATAGGGCGTATATACGGCAAACGTAGCCACGTCTAAGATGATTTAGAGTACACCACGATCTTCGTGACTGGTCACAATTCTTGGAACACCTTAGGATCACTCTCAAAGAGGAGTTATATTCTTATCATTCCATTTGAGAAATTTCTCTTTCTATTCTACAAGCTTCAATAATTTATGTTGAGCATGTTTTTACAGGTATTTAAAATATTTTCATTAGAGGGTGTACGACCCCTCTTGTCAGGCACATATATCTTAGTAGAAAATTCGTTGGAATGTGAGGTGTCTGACAATATTAATATTCTGAGAATATTTCTACTTAGAATTCATAGACAGAAAATAGACGTTAATATACTCGTGCACGAAATACCAACAAATATTCTACCTGTTTTAACGATATAAATTTAACAATACCTGTTTGACTGACTTGGTATTTTTACTTTATCAATATCCATTTAATTGCTTAAGAGTAAAAAGGAAATGTAAATGCGATGTATGGGTAACTAATAAAGAATTAAAGGAAATTAAGGAATTATGCTATGAAGGAAGTATTTTATCAGATGATAGAAGAGTAACGAAATATATTGAATGTCGTGTAACGATAGGAAATAAAGTCCACGGAGCACTAAAATATATAACTTTGAACCGGAAAGTATCAAAATCTGCTAAAATGATAGTTCACAAAAATATTTCAGTGCCAACTTTGATGTATGGAAGTGTAATGCGTAAAGAAAAATACCGAAAAGAGCCGAATAAATGCTGTAGAAATGCGAAATAAAAGTACTTGTATGTGGGGTGGTTATACTATATATGACAGATTACGGACTGAAGTGATCAGGGATGATTGTGAATTTAAGGCTGATGTATTGAGTAAGATGAAGAAGAGCACTCTGAGATGATGCGGACATGTAGAACGAATGAATTAGGAAAAACTAACAAAACAAATATACCGTGCAAATGTGAGTCAAAGAAAGACCAAGTAAAAGATAAAGAGAATGATATTTTGAAAGAAGGGAATGTAAAAAGTCAGAGAAATCGTAGCAAATTTGTGAGAAGTTGTAGAAGAGACGAACGATGTGTGTAACGATAAGAAAGTAAGGCGACCTCTCCTCTCTGCCTATCCCAATAGAGAGATAGCTTGATGGCATGTATGTATGTAATATTAAACTACTTGGGTATTTTTACACTTATGGAATTGAGGATATTTTTTTTATTAAGGAAATTCACCCAAACTTGGATGATTTATGACATTACTGTCAAATGTCACCATAAGAGAGGAGTAAAATGTCACCATAAAAGAGGAGTCAAATGTCATCATAAGAAAGGAGTCAAATGTCACCATAAGAAAGGAGTCAAATATCGTCATAAGAAAGGAGTCAGATGTCTTCATAAGAAAGGAGTCAAATGTCTTCATAAGAAAGTAGTCAAATGCCACCATAAGAAAGGAGTCAAATGTCATCATAAGAAAGGAGTCAAATGTCACCATAAGAAAGGAGCCAAGTGTCACCATAAGAGAGCAGTCAAATGTCACCATAAGAAAGGAGTCAAATATCATTAAAAGAAAGGAGTCAGATGTCTTCATAAGAAAGGAGTCAAATGTCTTCATAAGAAAGTAGTCAAATGTCATCATAAGAGAGGAGTCAAATGTCACCATAAGAGAGGAGTCAAATCTCACCATAAGAAATGAGTCAAATGTCACCATAAGAGAGGAGTCAAATGTCTTCATAAGACAGGATTCAAATGTCATCATAAGAGAGGAGTCAAATGTCATCATAAGAGAGGAGTCAAATGTCATCATAAGAGAGGAGTCAAATGTTACCATAAGAAAGGAGTCAAATGTCATCAAAAGAAATGAGTCAAATGTCACCATAAGAAAGGAGTCAAATGTCTTCATAAGAGATGAGTCAAATGTCATCATAAGAGAGGAGTCAAATGACACCATAAGAGAGTAGTCAAATATCACCATATGAGATGAGTCAAAATAATGAACTAAATACAAAACTGTGTAAAAATTTGGTTCCTTTTTTATTATTTTATTATATTGACAGAGTTGAGTTTTTTGTTTTGACGTGGTGTCACAAATCATCTAAGTATAATATGTGAATTGCCTGTGAAAAAAACATGCTTTATGGCTTGGTTCTTTTTTACATATATTCTCTCAAATATTCTTATGTTTTATTTGCTAAAATATCCTTATAAGAAATTCGTTAAATGAAAACAATATTCACTCTATGTATTAGTATATTTATAGATATTTCTCTATTTTGTTTGAGAGTTTTTAAATATTATCAAATCAATTTCAAAATTATCATAAGAAATCAAATAGTTCTATCGATATATTATATTTAAAAAAAAAACTTTTTTTCCGGGTCGGGTCGAATTCCAGGACCCACCGAAATGTCCGAGTTCGAAGCAAGAACGCCTGTCAACAATTTTATTGTATTGCACGTTAGTTGTATAAAATACAACCTGGTAGGTTTATTGCAACGTGTCATTATCTTCCAGCCAACCAGAATATTGCCAAAGAGACTTTGAGCGAAAACTAAATTGAAACCCATTATAAATTAAGTTGGTTTCAATAGAAATCAACTGAAATCGGTTCCAGTATGGTTCCCATACTTGAAGCAATTTTGAGGAGGTGGATTCCGATGGAAATAAAACCTGTAACCCCGAGAAGGAAGAAAGGGGTTATACCAAGACAACGGAGGTCTTTGAGAATTGTAAGAATATTGTATAACATTTATTATTAAATCAACTATGTCTTTATGAAATATTCGAAATTGTGACCCACAATAAATTATTATTTGAATTAACTTGTCTTATGTATAGGTACATGTGTTTCCATATTATGAAAACAACACTCTTGTGTCGTAAATTAATTAAATAATTTATTTTGTTTCTGATGTCGCGGGTTCGATTTCTGCTATGTTATATTTTTTCAGGCCCAGTTCTGAACTTAAATTAGTATTCAAATATATTTTTTTGGTTTACTAAACACCATTTTAGATGTAGTAAATTTTAAAGGTACAAATCTCATTATTCATCAAATACAAAAATAAATATCACTTTCTTCTTCGCAATCTGTTTCCTCGTCAATATATGACGTCTCTGTACCGTATTTACTGGCCTTCCTAGAACTCAAGATGGTTTCCTGCTAAGTTCTTTCCCCGAAGGGATGCTGCCGAGTAACGGGATCACAAGAAATCCGTTTTAATAATAATAAGAACTTCATTCAACGTTAACCAATCCGTCTGTTAATAATCTTTAACTGGTTTAGTTTCGACACCAAATTGATAGTACCGAAAAAAAAACGTGAATCATCCCTCAATATATTTTTTTCACAGAAAAAATGATGAGTAATGATGCCGTTAAGATTATACATAACTCTTAATTTGTGAAAACGGAAATAATTTTAGAAATATTTATTATACAGGGTGGATCAAGAAAAAAATAAGGCTTTAAAAGGTGTACTTTAGAAAATTTTATTTTGTTATTGTTATTTCTTTAGTGTTACAAAATACGAGTATATTGCATGGAAATATTTTATATCTAGTTATGAAATATAACTTCTCTCAAATCCCTCCGTTTTCTCGCGGATATTTTCTGGCTACAGCATTTTTCATTACTAAACACAATGTTTCATCTTAGCCTCTTATTTTGATTCGAATTTAGCCCTTTAGGAACCTACAGCATTATGTTCGACTTATTCACATATACCCTCTCCTTTAAGTAGCGCCTTATTAAGTGGAGACTGTCAAATCTGGAGAATGGAGAAGCCATGGAAAATCTGCATTTCTTAAAATTATTCAATCACCAAAAAGTTCATGCAAAAGTTCTATGATCGCTCTGGTGGTATGCGCAGTGACTTCATTCTTTTAGAACCATATGTTTAGATTATTTTCGATCCCTGGGTTTACAAACAAATTTCAATTATGATTCTGTATAGAGCATCGGTGGCAATTTCCTTCATCAACCTTCCTCATTTTCAAAAATATACTGACCAAATATTCTGTTGGGCATAATATTACACCAGACAGTGCGTCTAACAGGGTATAATTGTCGCTGGTGCAACTCCATAGGTTTCCACTACCCCAGATTCAGCAATTTCGTTTTTTTATACTTTAGATGAAAATGAGCTTCATCACTCATTATGAAATTGTTTAAAAAAAACTATCCTCTTCTTTGATGTCCTGTTTAAAACAAATTACATATTGTAGGTACTGATGATGAGCATGAGACAACAATTTCTATGTCAATTGCACCTTGCAAAGAAATATTTTAAGATCCTTGCGCAATGTCCTGGAAAACTGGAAATGCTCATCTGGGTAGAACAACGATGAGTAAACACAGATGGACCTTCGTGTACATTCTCCCGCACTACTTCCACTGCTGCCTCAGTGTGGTCATTACTACAGTCACATTTTCCTGGAAGGTCGGCCACTGACCCTTTATATTCAAACCGGGTGACTGAATTTTTGATCACGTTGTCACGGATATTAAAATGCCGAAATTATTTTATTTTTCAAAATAATGGACCGTTCACTTCGTTCACTAAAAAAATCATCAATGATTTTGACCCCTTCGTGAAGATTTAAGGTTACCATTATTTAATTTCTTCAAGCGTCGCAAATAAAAAATAAAATTTTTCAAACAATTTCTTTCTTGGGTCACCTGTAGAGTCCAATAGATAAATGTTTTTGGTTCTTTAGCATAAATTGGTGTTGGAAACGTTTTTTTTTTGTATTTCATGGATAATAAAGCACTTTTTTTAATCTCTCTACTATGTTTGTTTTAAAAAAATGTAGTTTTTTAAACTACAATTAATATTTTAGGATAATATGTGATTAACGAATTAAAGCATAGAAGATCACAAATTTAAGGGGCTTTTCTGTGATTTAGTCTGTTTGACATATCTCTTGAGAGAGTCGTAGAATTCATATCCATTTGGACTATAGTATAGTAAATTTTGCAGTAGATTAAAAACAGAGGTTTACTATATACAAAGGATTATTTTTACTGTATATTAAAGTGAATTAACACAGTTCGATCCCACCACCACCCACGCTGTTGTGGGGGACAACATAATTCCCTGTTCAGCGTGATCTACACTATTTTTTTATGAGTGTGACGTTACATAGTGACGAAGAAGGAAATGCCCAAAGGGACTCTTCTTCTAGTAGTGACACATCCGAGTGTGAAAATAATAGTAGCAACGGACTTAAGGTCACAGGAAAATGACTAACAGCTCGGTAAATATACATATAAAGCGGTTTAAGGCCTGTAGTTGAAACAGCCTAGCAAGTTGTTAGTACTTTCGCAGAAAACTTTGAATGCTGCAAATTATCCTTTGACGCCACTAGATCGGAATAGCCAAACGGTCTGAAGATGAACAGATGTAAGACTAAGTGGAGATACCTTCGAAAATGATTAACCGATTATAATATAATGATAATTATCATCGCAGCACCACTAAATGTGATTTATGGATTGATTCATATGGCTACAAAAATACAACATGGCGAAAGGACGAAATTGAAGCAAAAAAGTTTGACATTAAAGCTCCCATGTCCAGAGAAAATGGGGTAGTCTAGTAGTTTGGCATCACCCACGGAGAGCCGAGGCGCACCCTCATGCAAGGAAATTTAAATTATATTTTCTCACGGAGGATAGTGACTATCAATATTGACAATTGAGCCCCTTAGCAGGTTTTAAGTATCGTACGAGAAGCTATCCCTGGCAAGGGGGGAAGGCGGATGTCACTTATCCTCGCGGGTTGACCATTGCCGAGAAAAATAATCACAGCGCGATGCTGGATTTCCAGATCCAACGGAGCGAGCCCTATGAAGACCGAGAGTGCTTCCACTGAGCATATCCTATAAGCCTTGGCGATAGCAAATAGCGCCCATTGTTGACCGCCGATCAGCATATTTTTGGCAACTGAGAGCTAATTTATATAGGCCCAACACTTGGCTGTATAATGCCCGAAAATACTGCATCATAAGATATGTTTTTTCGTACGGAACTGTAAGCCCCATATTCGAGTACATTTCACAAAGTACGCAACAAACAGAAATAATTTCCACAATTGTCTTTTGACGTAGAAGTTACAAAATCACCTATTTTTCTTATACGCTTTACATGTAAATTTTCACATTATAGATGAGGATTGCCTGAAAAACAGAAAAGTATTTTGGATTAGTAAACATCTTATTGGGCTTGAAACACTTATGTTAAAAGACACGGTAATTAGAGACTACCACAAACCTAAATTTTCACAAATGAACCTAAATTAGACAGACGTACCTAAATTTTCACAAATTTTATCTAATGGACTTAGTCATCCCTAGGCATTTAAAACTCAAGTTCCAGTCCAAAAATAATTCGATATTCTGGAAGATATTCAGAATAGATATTTATCATAGATATTATATTCAGAATAGATAGTTAGCATAGATATTATATTCAGAATATATATTTAGCATAGATATTATATTCAGAATAGATATTTAGCATATATATTATATTCAGAATATATATTATAGATCGGTATAGAAATGCCAGAAGCCTTTATTGCAGTTCGCTGCAGGGAATGACTAAAAATATATCTTTTCAAAACTATATAATTACATAAAAACTGGCAATTTCGAGTGTTTTAGAAATAAAAAATAGGTTGTAGTATTTTATAAGTAATATTTTTTGCAATAAAAGTCTTATTAAACTTACACGATTTATTAATTATTTATTGACAAATAAATATAAGGCGAATGACTTATGTCGTAATAAGAAAGTATGGGGAACTATCTTCTCTGCCTACCTCGACAGGAAGGCGGAATATTCTTGTGTACGTATGTGGGTATAAATATAAAAACATGATAATATATGAAATTGAGTTGAATTTGTAGAAAATTCAATAGACCCAAATTTTATTTTCACGATGTCGGTTTATATCATATACAAAACCTAATTTCAAAAAAATTAAATATCCTTAAAATGTGAGAATTCACATAGTAACATTCCGCAACATTTTTATGTTATGTAGAAAATAGTACGATATTTTTATTGGTGTTTTTGTAATTTTACATTTAATTAAAAAAAAATTAACTTAGGTGTTTTTCACTAATAAATATGATGTTTAGTTTCAAGTAACATACTCAAGTATAATAATTATTACATTTTAAAATCATCGATAAAATAAATTTGATTAATTTATTACAATTAATTTTACTGCAAACAAATGTATAAATATATTATAAAACACGTTTGCACATATGCAATATGATATGTCAACTCTTCATTCATTCGTTTATCACACTCGTAGTAACAATGTCGCTGACACATTACAATTTGGATATCACGAAACTATTTCTAGGAAGTTGGACACCGAATCATTGCTTTATTATTTCCGATCTGTTTGCTTTCCCACACTAGTCCTTTGAACGGAACTTCCTGCGATATTGGATACATGGTATTGTATATATCATATGTGTTTATATTGTGACTCAAAAAATATACAGATGACCAAAGATTTACAGCTAAAATGTTATCATTATTTCCTTCCGCGGCATATTTCGATAATTCATTCACTGGTATATTAGTGGTCAGCGAGGGTGAATACTATTTAAACCAGGCATATACAAATAGTGGCTCTTGAAACATTTTATAATAATATATTGAAATCTCTCAGTAAAAAGAACCACGTGGAATTGGTTGTCACACCTTTTTCCTATTATCAGAAACAATAATAAGATGTACACATTTCAATACATAAATCAATTCACCAACAATCAATCTTACCAAGGTGGGACACGCCTGCTCAGCTCAGCCGGCTTCTTAAAGAGGCAAGTACTCTTTAGATCTCAGGGGTTCGTTGGATTCCTTTAACTCTGAGTAACTCTTTCTCAACCCTCAGCGGGACATGGTGACACAATTAAACAAGAAACAATTTTAAAACAAAACAGTTTATTATATTATGGATAAAAGAAAAAAAATAAAAAAAACTTGAACGTATGTCAAGAAAAAAAAAGTTTATATCGAACGAAGATTGTGTTGTGGATTCTAGCAAGGGGAATTACAATAACAATTAGAATTTAAGTTGAGCCAAGGTTTAACGTCCGGACGAAATCCAGCACCAAAAATAAAGGAATACTATTCACCAAATTGTAGATCTCGTTCTGAAACGTCTGTGATAGCAGAGGAAGTCAGCACCGTTGGAGCACGTCCGTACCTCAGCGCGTTCCGGATGAAAAAAGGAAGCTGCGAAGGCATTCTTCCCCTTAGCAACGAAATCCCGAGAGAGAGACGACAATTCTTTTTATCTCTCTTACCAGTACGACTGGGGCCATCGTGAACAATGTTGTCATTGAATAAAAATGTACCTGGTTGCCCAGACAGCTACTAAAATATTCCGGTATTTCATAATATTTTAATCTTTTTGTTTTCAAGGCAAGCACATGGTCTCGACACCATGTGTTTCATAAAACATGATATGTCGCGAATTTACAACATCGAGGACGTGAAGTATGCACTTTATCAAATATAGTCCTCACATGGTATATAAAATATGCACCAGCAGTTTGTATACTCATCTGCTTAAATATAAGAAGAATACAGAACAAAGACAAAAAAATCTTCAGATATCTAAGGTACAGAACAAAGGGTGATTACTCTAAATATGCGCATCGCAGTAACTTCTCACGGTGTGCAATTATAGGAGCGTCGAAACAAGTAGGCAAGAATCCATTGCGATATTCCTCCTGAAGGTTCTTCAAGATGGTTTTAACTGTCTAGCGATACTTGAAACACCTAGTTTATATGACCCCTTTGAATAAAGCCGTGCAAAGAATCACACTATTCTACATGCCATCTTAAATAATGAATATCATAGGTAAACACTCAATCACGCATGGTATAGATATATTGACCTAATTGAGTGACACTATGAATACTTTCTTGGCACCGCCTAGCAGTATGAGAAAAATTCTGACTGATATTATTTCTTACGAAACTAACTAGTAACATAACATATTACCTTGATCAAAAAGTTTTAGGACTTTATTCATAAAATCGAAAATACAAGTTTATTCGTCAAAATCGATATGGCTCCCTTCGAAGTACTCCCCATCGACTGCAACGCACTTACGCCAGCGCTTGATCCAATCTTTGAAACACCACTGGTACTCAATTTTCGGTATGTCTATCAGAGCCGTCTTGAATTTTTTTCATGTTATCCTTTCGGGTACTGAAGTGTTCGTGAACTTCTGAAGCGTTCGTACCATCAAAAAATACTTCTCCAACATTTCCAAGGTCTGCGGACCGTTAAATCCGTTTTTCACACAAAATTTAATGCAAGCTCGTTGATGCACAGTTGATGCCATTTTCAAACTTGTAAAAAATCGAAAACACGCACCAAGGTAGATGTACTCAGTACAGCGTAACTTTTACAAATGTCAAGCTATGACGCTGAAATTTGGAAAGAAGTGTCAATGATAGATGTGGTAACCTAAAAAAGAAAAAGAATTCCAATCGGGTGACTGACAGCGTTACACGGTGGCCGGTCCTAAAACTTTTTGATCAAGGTAGTACTCTCTTTGTGTAACATGATAAATTCGTGCAAAACGGTAAATAAAAAAAATATGGACGTTTTTAGGTATTGTATTAATACTTTTATAATAACCACAGGTAGCATCTTTAAAAATCGCCACAGAGGTTTTTATAATTAACTTGCCCCATTATGATGTCATAATAATCTAGATTTCAACCCCTCAGAGGTAACATTATCAGTGAAAGTGTTTTGGTGAATAGTTGACTTTTTGGTGAATAGTGTTAAAGAAAGAAACTTTAAGTCACTACCTCACCTGAATTTATGTAGTGACTGTTTAAATAACTCTGGTGTCACTTTGTGGAATTCCATACGTAATATAAAGTTAAGACACGGTTACTTTGTTTTATTCCACTTTATTTATTTCAAATCACGATGCATTTCAACACTTGATGTGTCATCATCAGGTGAGTTGACAAGAACTGCATTATATATTAATTGCATCATTTTATGTGCTGTTTATGGTAAAATTAGAGTGTCTATATTATTAATAATCCAACAATAATTTTTCTGAGTTCACTGAACACCTAATAACATATGATCACTCGTTTTCACGCCAAATAAACACAAAAAAAATACTCAAAAAAAAAGCATAGAAACCATTGAAATACATAAGGCAAACAATAATATCATAAATAATCAATTAAATTTATCATTTTCTCAACAAATAGCATAGACACTTTTACTCTTATTTCACCATAAACAACACACATAATGATGTAATTAATATTAAATATACTTCAGTTCTTGACAACTCACCTGATGATGACACAGCAAGTGTTGAAATGCATTGTGATTTGCAATAAATAAAATGGAATAAAACGAATTATGTTAGTAACTAACTTTTTTTATATTATTTAGTTGCGCTTATGAGCTGGATTTAATAAATAAAAAAACAAGGCGCTCTTGAGGTTATATTTTATAGCAAAAGAGCACTAAACTGGTCACCTATTTATAATTTTTAAAAGGTTTCTTATTGAATTCAGAGTCCCGAGTAGGAACTGACTTTTTGAGGCATATCCAAAAAGGAGACCCATTTATCTACATTACATCATTATCGATATTTTGGTGCGTTTGACCTTTTGATCTCAAATAGCATGGAAAAGATTTTTGGATATCGAAAGAAGCTTTTAAAGGTAAAGGGAGGAAAACCATTTAGGCAGTCGATCGAAGCGTGGTTGTTATCGCGACAGGAGTTTGAGTACTTGGGCTTTCAGGATGAATGACGTGTGGAAAAGGTTTGTGTGGGTTTCTTTTTGTTGTTTTAATTTAATTTTGTTGTTTTATATTTGTATTTCTATACATTTTTGTTTTTATGTTCTTGTTTTTTTTATGACTGTGCGGTATATTATGGGATGAACATTTTTGGTCTTTCTGGAGTGATGATGTGTGAGGAGTTTGATTTCGCATGATGTTTACAGTTGTATTTGAGTGTCACTGTTTGTCAGGTTGATGAGAATGTGCAACAGGGTTTTGTTTTTGTGTAATCGAAAATCGGAAAGAAGTATCGATTTATTTTATCATGCTAAATATCCTCAGTGAGAGGCAAAATCCTAGTTTACTGGGGACACGACAAATGAAAGGCAACAAACCCAGATCCATTAAAATTGTATGTCCAAACTAAATTACCTGTTGTTTTTTCGCAAATGATGTATATTTCTTGTCATGTGTAAAAAAAAAAGTTGAAATATGGTATATTGACAAAATATTAATATTAAATGAGAGCGTTTTGTAGAATATGAGGAAAAACAGTGTTTGATAGAATAAGGAATGAGAACATTAGGAAAGAATACATATTGAAAACGATGCAATAATTAAGACAAACAAAGGAGGATTGAGATGGTTCGGCCACGTAAAAATAATGAATAATGAAAGATTTACAAAAACAGTATATTGTATATGAGTCGTAAATTAGGTGTACCGGACATGTACAAAGACTGTACGATAGGTTGTTATATACAGATATAAAGGTGAATTTGCCTGCAGATCTACACAGCATTGTCGATATCATTATACCACATACACACACAAGGGTGACGGCATACGTCCGATACATTAGGTAAGAGAAATTTGCGAGACCTAGGAAGGCGTGGCACGACCAAATTAATCAAATTCTGAAATAGAAAAGAGTGAAAACACTACAATAGGAAAGTATGCATACCAAGGTGTATGAACATGATAGGAGCGATTGATATGTATCAAGATATAGTTAGATGGACATATTTTATCTCTGTCTACCCCTATAGATACATTGCGTGATGATGATGGTGGTGTATGTGTTTTTAATTAAAAAAAAAAAACAACGTAAATTGTTTTAATGGGAAGGCGAACCGTAGAGCATAAGTACGTAACAATGCTAAAAACCCACCATTTTTGGCTATAGACAACCTCTTTACAAGGCAAGGTCTGTGACGAAGTGATCTTATTTTTTAATCACAAATTTCATATTTTTGTCCTAAATACTAAAAAGACTCGGCTGAAAATGTTCTATTCTGCATTTACATTATATACCAAGTTAAGAGACTTCACAATAAAAAAAATTTATTAACTTATAAAAAATAAAGAACTGTTAGATCATACTTTCGAAAAGTTAAACAGGTCCTTTTGTATAAACTGTATAAGATTTTGGTAGGATTTATTCTAGTTTGTGGGCCTTGAAGTTTTACCTGAAAATGGGTTGTTTTTATATATGCTCGTATCTCAATTATAAATGAAATTTTTGTATTAAATTATTTCGCTAACAACCCGTACTCGTAATTTTTTAATTTATATTTAAAATTTGCAGTTTCAAGATTTTCAAGTTTGTTACCCCTGATATCAAACACATATGGGGTAGGATAGCGGAGATTTAAACTGTAAATTAGATGACTCATTTCATCTGAATGCTGATAAATATATTATATGTTAAAACGATTGATCTATTCAACTTGGAAAACACGTTTAGAATAATGTAAAATGAGTAACGACATAATAAAATTAATTAATTCATTCATGTCATCGTACATCTATACATAGCGAATTATCTGACTAGGATTGTCAGAAGTTTCAACGGAACCAATGACCTCATTTAGTAGTTTTTGTATTTACGAATTCTTTTGGGGTGATTAGAAAATACTGGTTAAAATAACGGTCTCTAAGGATTGGATAACACGCACTGAATCTACTTGATCCTTGACAAATGGACGTACGACAATATATGTCAAAAAGACCCTACAATTTTTTTAATTTGAATTATCAAATAATTCTAATTCTTTATTTGCAAAAAATATCAAGCCAGTTTAATATGTATTTTTTGGTTGAATTCCATCTCTAAAAATATTCCATAAAAAGGGTTATGCATCTTTCTCAAATAACTCAAAACAATTCTATGGCGTTTTGGTAAAGAGGTACAAGTAATCAATTACTTATTTGTCAGTTTGAAGTTTTGCAACACTTGTATTCCTGAAATACAGACCTCAGGTAAACTTTACCTGAGGTTTGTAACATATTTCAGAAATACAAGTGCTGTAAAACTTCAAACTGACAAATAAGTAATTGATGACTTGTACCTTTTTACCAAAACGCCATAGAATTGGTTAGTTGGATCTGTTTTGCATGGTCCAACTTTCTATTCCTACTATGGTTACAATAATCTTGTAGACGAATTTTTAACCAGACTGTAACTTTTTTTCAAGGCAACCATCATGTCCCAGATGTTAAAACGCTTAGTTTCCACCCAAAACCACATGGGTTTCGGGTTCGATTCCCGACATTACGCAAAAAATGCCCCAGTTTGGTTACATTTTGTCAAAGTTGTTGATTGATGGTTTTACAGATTGTAATTTATTTTTATCAAACACTGTTTATTCCACTTTTTTGCGACGGTATAACCCTACCGGTTTCAAGGCTTTCACCTCATCTTCAGGGGAGCACAAACAAGACTAAATGCTGTTCGAACTGGTATCGATATACACGCTTCAACGGTTGGAAGCTGAGGGGTGAGGGAGGCACGGGACAATTTCGGCCAAGAGCGGAGAGTTTTTGGGAAATAACTGTTCAACAGATGTTCCGATCGGTGTACTGACTTAGAAATTTCTAGGGCCTCTAATCTGTCCACAATTTATTTCCGTTACTACTGATATGTAAGAATTCAGGAGATCTGAAGGAATTCAGTAGCCCTTGGATCTGCAATGTATCTAAGCCGTATAAAAAAGAGGGAGAACACTTTTAATACAAATTTTGTAATAACATACAATACTTTGACCAGCTAATACCCTCTTCATTCTGTCAGGAACAGAGACGCCACAAAACGCCTCCATTCGTCAGTCAGCAACCCAGCTCTTCGTGTTCACCTACGTTGGTCAATATTGTCCAATTTTCTAAAAGAATTTAGTGGACGATAAAACAGTGCAGTTCATGGCTAGTTATCCGGCGGCATTTTCAAAATGTGACTCAAACAATCCAACGCATCAGCCATATTGTGGTGGTTATAGGCTACTGCTGCGTCAAAGACGAACCGTCTCATTTATGATGTGTTAACATCTCTGGACACCTATCATTCTAACAAATAGAGGAATTAAGGTATTGGAATTCGTCTGAAGAGTTGGCAAAGCTTTTAGGAGACTATCTACATTGCTAGTACTCGAATCATCATTAGTAAGAAGTATATTGGAATATTGCTCGATAATTTGGTCTATCTTATTCATTCCATCTCAATTGAAAGGGTTCAGAATATATTTCTAAGACGTTAATTTTCGTCTCGGCATCCCACCTAACATACTTGACTTCGATATGTTATTGAATTACTTAAACCAACCTTTTTAAACTATCTGAAATAAGGTTTATAATCGATTTTATATTTCTATATATGCTAAGGTTATTCACAATATCGTTAAAAGCTTCAATATAATTACTCAAATTGGTTTTGACACTCCTACTAGAAACACACGGAACATTTTAAAATTCGAATGTGCTAATAGCAACTTGTTAATTTCATATGCAAGATTTAATTTATCAATCGTGAAAATACAACAATTGGGTCTCCACTCCATGTCTGATTTGGTGGATATTTTCAATGTACTATAGATGTCCTGAAGCGTCCTCCAACATTTTCTCAATACTCGTATAAGGTTTTAACGGGAGGATTGTTTTTACCTTAAGTTTTTTTTATTAGTAATTTGTCCTGTAATATCTTCTTGAGAGAGATTCTGTTTTAATTAATAAAGATGCATTGTTCATCACTTTTGTTGTGTATTGGTATATTTGACCGTTATATCTTGAAATATATATGTATCATAAATTGGTTAAGGAAAAGTTTTTTTAGTTATCTTTTTGAGTTTTACTGTGTTGTGCAAAAGATACTTAAGTGTCGTTTATTGTGTTAATAAATAAATCTACCTAAGACGTGTGTCTTTAAACGTGAAAAGCTGTTTATCTTGGGCTGTGGTACTCGTAACATCTCAAGACTCAGAGCTGTTTTATAAAATAGGCAAAATACACCAATGACCAATACTTTAGACTTGATGCTGAGAACTAACAACATTCTTTATACATGACTAAATTAATTTAACTTGAAATAATGGAAATCATCCTTTTCGTGGCGCTTTTGCGCTTCTGCCTTCTAATTAACGTTTGTCAGTTGGGATTTCCCTCTGCATCATCTGGATGGACAAGATTTCTCACGAACAGTATTTTCCTTAAATAATCTCATTAAAGTCATTTTAACCAACAAATTATAATTGTTTCCTATAAAATGAATTATTTGTGAATGACTGTATTTTACAAAACTGCTGTGAATTAGCGTTTTTTTTTTTTTTTTTTTTTTTTTTTTTATTATTACACATGACAAGAAATATACACAATTTGAGAAAAAACAACAGGTAATTTGATTTGGACATATAATTTTAATGGATCTGGGTTTGTTGCCTTTCATTTGTCGTATCCCCAGTAAACTAGGCTTTTGCCTGTATCTCACTGAGGATATTTAGCATGAAAAAATAAATCGATACTTCTTTCCGATTTTTGATAACACAAAAAGCCCCGTTGCACGCTCTCATCAACCTGACAAACAGTGACACTCAACTACAACTGGAAACACCCTGCGAAACTCAACTCCTCACACATTATCGCTCCAGAAAGACCAAAAATATTCATCCCAAACAACTATCAAGTTAATTATTATGAACTATGTACGTAAAACTAATATTTTTTATTTTTTATTAAACAGCTTTGTCATGAATTGAGTTTCCCAGGCACTCTTGCGTTAAAATATTTCGTTTAAGATATTTCGCATTATTTTTTTTCTATAAAATATTCCAAATGAAATAAAAAATATTATTTTTTAGTATTTGCTGACATCTCTGACTTAAAGACATGTTCAGCCCTCCACAAGTTGCGAAATATCGGTCCCTTCAATGGGTCTTATAATATATAAAAAAACATTCACTAGTGTTTGTGAAGCTCAAGGAAAAATTCATTAAATTATACCACAATTGTGGTCAAGTCGTCTGTCCTAAAATAAAAATAATATATTGTGTATTTTTGGAATAAGTCTTAGTATGGTTCACCTTTTCAGAAAGCTTTTTATAACTCATTCTCAGAATATCTCAAAACTATGCCAAATGTGTTTCTTAATTCTTCTTATATCATTCGGTTATAACAAATAATTATCTATTATCCGATTAATATTTGTTTTACCATATAATATTATGAGCCGAATTCATCACCCCACATAGTTTCATTACCTCCCTTTAAAGTTAAGAGCATTTTTTTACACATGACAAGAAATATGTATAATTTGCGAAAAAAACAACAGGTTATTTAATTTGGACACACAATTTTAATGGATCTGGGTTTGTTGCCTTTCATTTGTCTCACTGAGGACATATAGCATGAAAAAATAAATCGATACTTCTTTCCGATTTTTGACTATATAAAACACCATTGCACATTCTCATTAACCTGACAAACCGCGACACTCAATTACATCACGCAAATCAAACACCTCACACTTCGTCACTTCAGACAGACCAAAACGTTCATCCCACTATATACCGCACATAATCATAAAAAAATAACAAAAAATACTACACTCAAGAGCTCACACAAACCTTTCCTACAAGTCATTCCTCTTGCAAGCCCAAGTATTCAAACTCCTGTCGCAATAACACCACGCTCCGATCGACTGCTATTGTTTTCCTATTTTTGCCTTGATTGAATTCGACATCCCGTTGTACGCCATGGGAGCTAAATAGGAGATTCGACTTTGAATATGCGATTCTTCTTTGAATATAAATCACGACATTTTGAGCTTTTAAATTAGTATTTAGAATTTAGACCGGGCCATGAGTTCGAGCCTATGCCATAAGATTTTTTTTGCATTATACTCATTTCTACCATATTTCTTTTTTTAAGTTTTTGAAAAATAGCAAAAGAAATCCTAGTATTCAAAAATTATCACATTCAGGTGACGTTTTGATACATCTTAAAAATTTCGCTTTTCGAATTAAATAATACATTATCTATTATACTTTAAGTCTAAGATTCATAAATTTTAAACTTGAAATACCACACGAACAAAGAAATTATCCCAATTTATCAAATGCAATGAAACTCCTGAAGCTGTGTGACAGAAGAAAAACATTCGATATATGTTAGTACTGCTATACAAAATCATTCACTCAGTAATCGATGCACCTCACTTACTCGCAAGCATTTCATTTCGTATTCCCACTAGATCCACAAGACAGCTGAATCCCTTTTATACCGAAAATTGCTATACTAATTATAAAATTAACTTCTCTATAATTCGTATGCAAAGACTTGGAAATGAGTTTTGCAACAATTTAGATATTTTTAATATAAGTATATATAGTATTCGCCAGAATATTATAATAATATTTAGAAATAGCTACTAACTTTGTGCTCTCCTTTATTAATATAAATAACCTAGTATAAACAAAACATTAAGGACAATACTTTGCTTCGGGAGTTGAGTAACCCTGCATCAACATGTAATTCTGCAAAGGAACTTGCATCTCATTCTTCAAGTGAGCCCGTGTGTTTTCTATATCTCAAGATCTATCCATAAAATTCCCAAAAAATCAAATTTTTGTTCTATGTAAGTGTTGTTCCACTAAAAAAATCTAAGTTCTTTACCACTTTAAAATAAGTCTTCGACAATTATTTTTGTCAACAATTTTAAGTACTTATCATATATAACTTGTCATATGTTCATTTGCATATAAAATACACTGTTGTGTCGTTGATAAAATAAAACGAAATTCAAAGATAGTACTTAGTTTCACTTCATTTTCTTTATGACAAATCTTTAAAAAAAGGAATGACGTCACAAAAACACTACAAACGATTAAAAATAATCCTAAGGGTATTTAGAATCTCTTTTATAGTTTTATAAAACCCCAGCCGATGACCATCCTTCGATTGTATCCTTTTCTTTTCGGGTAGCCTACCTGTTAGGTTCTCATTTTTGGGTATTAGGATACGATGCATGAGTCACACGGCCGTAAGCACATAGTAAAGCGTGACCTCAACGGCTAATGACCTACGAGAGACATTATAACGTCATTTGCCCGAATTGTAAATCGATGAGGTCCCGAACCAAAATAAACTATGGGATTAATCTGGTTCTCAAATGAGGAGAAATCTGGTCATGAGTGGACACCCGGTGAGCTCATGAAGTCAAACATATTGAAATATTCCAAACTACTGTCTGATACCTGTATAAATTATAATAAATAAACTATACTGGTTGAAATACAAATAGCACAAGTCCTAATTTAGATTTTATTTTAAAATTGTTTGATTTTTCAAATTTACTTTAATCAAAGTGATATACAGTGGTACCTCGGGTTACGAACTTAATTCGTTCTTTGATTCGTTCGCAAGCCGAAATATTCGCAAACCGAAATTCATTTTCTTGGGAGCCATAATGAGGGTTAATTTAATGCAAAATATTTTATATATATACTGTATATTATATATATAAAAAGCAAAAAAAAATTGTATCAAGAACAACGAACGCAACGACAATGTTCACAACGTGCGCACATGAGAACAACTAATGCGTAATTGCGTAATGCGCCGTTACAACTAATTCGTGAGCCGAGGCATTGTACGCAGGTCGAGTCAAAATTTGTTCGGAAATTGTGTTCGTAAGCCGATTTGTTCGTGACTCGAGGCGTTCGTGACCCGAGGTTTGACTGTATGCTAGCACAGAGATTCCCAATTTTTTTTTAACTGTACCACCTAATGAAAGTTACGAAGAGTGACGTACGACCTGTACTCCTCTCACTCCCCTTCTCTGTCCTCTACCCCTTCATAAGCATTTTTTTTTATAAAATAGGCACCTCTACTACCCTTTTTACTCATTGCGTAATTGACAGATGAGTGTTGGTTAACCGCCAAACTAACCTGATCAAGTTAAAAATATAAACGTAATCTCGGGTCAGCGGAGTAAAATTTTTGCGGTGCAACGATTTTATTATTTTAATTTCTCGTTAATTTTCAAGTTTCTTCAGTTGATCTCAGTTTACACGATCCTAGAACCTGTTTTGAGATAGAAGTTTAAGTATTATCTTCAGTATTCGGTTTTCGAAGTTCTATAGCTTTTGTTGGTCTTTCAGTGCCATGATCCATGCTTCGATTCCATATGTTACTAAGGGTTTGATGATCGGGTAGAATGAGTACAATAAAGTGGTAAACTCTCAAGGGGGTTCCAACTCGGGATTCGAACCCAATATTATTGACTGATTAAAAATATTACAAAATAAATATATACAAGTTGAGTGTAAGGATAGGATGGTGGTGGTTGCGTCCATTAGATTAGGTACTTACTAACATGTAAAAAGTACGATAATATAACTTCATACCAGAAAGCATTGCACTAGTTGAATGTTAGAAATAGACGCCCAATTCACATATTGTCTCTAGTGTATACTATCCTTAACTATCCCGCCGCCCCCTCTTATCTCGCCGAAAAAAATCACCGTCTTTCCAATCATGGATTAGCGCTACGCTCAAACAGAGATTGTTTATTGGCCTTTCCAGTTCACCGCTCCTCCTTTTTTACGTCGTCCTTTACTGTCCATGCAGTGAGACTCTGGAATCAGTTACAAACCAATATAAGACTCGCTCCGTCCTTGGCATGCTTTAAGAAGCGACTGAAAAAACTCTTCTATTTCTAGTCAGTAAAATAACGTGTTTCATTCCTGTTTTTTTTTTTATTTTCCTTTCCTCTCCACCATCCCTTCTTTTTAACTCCACCATCCCTTCATTTTATTTTGATCGATGATATCTCACTTTATATGAAAAATAATGTTCGGGTGATTGTTCGTCTTTGTGGGGTTCGTGGGCATATGCTCACCTATCTGTTTATGGATTTCGTGGGGATGGCTAGTCATATTAATGATTTATGCAACCATCTAACTTGCTTCAATTATTTTTGTCTCGTTGGTTGGAAGTGATTGCCGCCTGGCAGATTGTATTTGTAATAAAAGTGTTAAATAAATAAATACTTCCCCGCATATGCATCTGTTTAGAAAAACATATTTACTAAGTAAACTTACCAAATGAACACGAACTGTGGAGATCTTCTTAGATCTTCCAATGCGTGATAGTAACACATTCGATTTTGATGTATTTAACATAGGTGCAGGGAACCTTTTCGATAGCAACAATTGACGACCTCCATGACCTCCGCCTAGTTAATAAGATGCCTGTCTTCCAGCCCGAAGGTTCCAAAAGGAATGTATGAATTTTAATTCTTATTGACGACAGACAGAACAATCCATGACAGAATACGGAATGAAGTGATTAGTGATGAATGTGAACTTGTGAACTGAAGGCTAATGTGTTGAGTAAGATGATGAAGAGCATTCTGAGATGGTTTGGGCACGTGTAACGGATGAATGACGAAAGACTAACAACACAAACGTACAGTGTAAATGTGAGGGTAAGTTGTGCTAGAGAAAGACCAGTGAATGTTTGGGGAGATCAAGTGAATTATATTGTGAAAAAAAAAAGGAAATTTAAGAAGTAAGAAAACTCGTAGTAGATGTATAAGGGGTGTGGAAGAGAAAATTCGTAGGAGCTGCATAAGGAGTATGGATGTGGAAGAGGCGAAATATGTGTGTCGAGATAGAAAAGTCTGGTGTTCTATCCTTTCTACCTACCCCAGTAGGGAAATGGCGTGATGGTGTATATTTGTGAAGACTAATTTCTTCAGTTAAATAATAGTATTTAGTATTAAGGTCGGGCTATGAATTCGGGCCAAAGACCTTAATCTAAGATGCATTAAACTATACGTCATTAACTGCTAAGTGGATTTCCAAACGACTGTTCGTTCTTGCCTTTGTCCAAACAGTAAATATAATCGCGAGTTCTTGAGAAAACACTAAAATCGCTTTAAAGAAAAAAGCGCAGTAAGCCTTTTGTTATTCAAAACATTTTTCTTCGTGTGACAAGTGTAAAAAATAAACATAAGTTACTCACGTTGCACCTAATTAACATGGCAATAATTACTGTAAATATTATGACAGCAAAAGCAATTAATTTACATTTAAGCATGACACATATACACATACACACCTACAGCATTCGTTATTATTTATTTTTTCGGATGCGTCACCTTAAATCCTTTGATAATTATTGCTTAAGTAGTTTTCTCAATCTTGTTTCTTAACTTATCGATAAATTACACATTTAAATTGTCACGGTTAATCCCTTTGAAGAATATTTATGTCGTTTACAGTACTTCATAGTTGTAAGTTAATTCTTAGATTAAAAGCGTTGTAAAAGATTATTATTTGACTTTAATGTATTGTTTTGAAATAAAGTCGTCTTAAAAAAAAACACTTAATATATTGGTGAACTCTGAGAGATTTGAGCAAGTTGAGGAATTGTGCTTTTTGGGTAGTATTTTGGAAGAGTTACGAGAGATTTAGAACGGCGTGTAGCAATAGCAATCAACGAGGCACTAAAGTATGTATACTGGAATCGGACAATAGGAAAATCTGCTAAGATCCAAAAGAATATTTTAGTACTAACTTTCATGTATGGGAGGGAAACGTGGACGTAGAAAAATACTGAAAGGAGCAGAATAAATGCTGTAAGAATGCGTGCAATAAGAATAATACACGGGGTGACAATGTATGACAGGATACGGAATTAATGTGAACTTAAGGCTGATGTGTTGGGTAAGATCAAGAGCACTCAGGGATGGTTTGAGCATGTAGAGCGAATGAATGAAGAAATACTGATAAAACAAATATATAATGCAAATGTAAGTGGGAAGCGTAATAGATAAAGACCAAAGAAAGTATGGTTTGATCAGATGAATGATATTTTGAAAAAAAGGAAACGTAAAATCAAAGAAATCGTCGGAGCTATATAAGAAGATGTATGGATGTAGAAGAGGCGAAGGATGTGTGTCGAGATAGGACAGTCTGACGCTGTCTCATCTGTGTCTATCCCGACAATAAATTACGTGATATATTCAAACCGGAAAATGGTATTACTAATCTGAATATTTCAGGACTTATTATCCTGATAGATTCACGTGTTTGAGGTTAAATTCAAGGATTATTAATTATTTCACACATAAAGACTAATGACAATCATATTGGCACAGTCTATGGATAAATTGTTCTATTTAGACCCTCTTTGTAAGAAAAAGGGCATCTTAGTTTCGCTTTGTCCTTAAATCGACTAAATATATCACTTTCTTAATTAATGTGATTCATTGACTCTAGGAAAAAACAGCATACCTAGAAAAACAGGTAAAAGTGAATTGATTTTAATTAGGTTGAATTTGGTTCCAAATGAAAAAAAAGTAACCTATTTTTTATTTTCAATTAGAATTCCTATATAGTTTATTATTTTCAGTCGGGTAAATTCGCATCGATTTTTTATATTATATAATTTTTCTTAATTTTATTTGTATTGTATTCTATTATACGAGTACTATCGTTGTATACAGTACAAATTAGCTGGCTTATTACCGTAAGTCAATCTCTTTCAACCAACCAGAAAGACATTAAAGAAATCTTAATTTAAATCGCGGTTGTGGGTTCGACTCTCGTTGGCACCAAGATTTAAAAAAAAGGATTATCGTCTGGTTTTCCATTAAGTGTTTCTTTAACATTTTTTCTGGTTGGTTGGAGGAGTTTGCTACATTGTGATAAGCTCCTCAGATCGTATTGTATACAACGAAAGTGTAGTACAATAAATACAATACAAAATAACTCAATCCTTTATGTGCATAGAAATCAAGCTTATTTATTGGGTATTTCATAGTTAAATTCAGTCTTAAAATTCATTCATGTTTGCTCAAATATGTCAAAACAAGTAAAGGTAGGTGTGATACTCGGTGTATTAATCGTTTAATTATTTTGAAAATTAAAATGTATATGGTTTATTACTAATTTCCTTGAAATTAAATCGTGGTTTAATAAATTACAAATAATGAAGCTGTCAATAAAATCATTCTCATAAATAGTTTTTTTTTTCATTGGCTTTGATATGCCTCTCCACTCAAGTTATTTTACAACTGTTATGTTTCGGACTTGACTTTGTAGAACTTCATAATGCCCATCTTGGCATTTCCAGTTCGTTGCTCTTTCTTTTTCACGTCGTCCTGTACTGTCCATGCTGTCAAACTCTGGAACTTACTACCAGCTGCTGTAAAACTTACATCCTCAGTTGCTTACTTCAAACTACTATAACTCATTATATCTGTCTTCAATGGTGCGTCTTTCTTTATTCTGCGTTCTATTTTTCTTTCCCCATCCCTCTCCTCTTTAAGTTATTGGTGATATAAAAAAATATCGTTTTATATATTTTATTTTCACTCCTTTATTTTCTACTTTAAATTTGTAATATTTGATCTGACTTTTTAAATGTGTTTTTAATTGTATGCGTATAAGAACTAAACTACGTTGTAACCTTTTAACCAAGAATTAACACAAGCTGTGTAACTCCCATCTGGTTGGTTGGAAGAGACTTCGGTAGGACAATAAACCTGTTGAATGTACATATGCTCAATGAAGTGTCAAGTAAATGGATAAATCACGTTGTAAATTCTACTGGCACTAATTAGGGGAATTTACAAAGTGAATTTTATCATCATTATTTTGTAAATTATTGAGATCATACTGTGTCTTTTGTAACTAAATAGGCGTGTTTCCTTTTTATTCACAATTTCCTTGTATCGATCCTATTATAGTCAGTCATAGTTTTTCCCCATCTGTCAGTTTGTGCATTGGTAGAAAACCGACGATTTCAGAACATCGTTTCGCTCTATAATTTAAAAACGATGCACTTCTTATCCTTACACTAAACTTGTTTTTTATTGTTATATTTTTAATATGTCGATAAAAGTGGGTGTGAACTCTGAGTAAGAACACCTTTGAGGAGATTCTGCTCTTTAAACGGCGCTATATAAACTGCCCTTATATTTTTATTAAATTTGAAAAAAAAACTATCTTGATTTTTTATCATAAATAATTTATTCTTGAAAAAAAATATTATTATTATTATTACATATGACAAGAAATATACATAATTTGCGAAAAAACAACAGGTAATTTAATTTGGACATACATTATTTTAATGGATCTGGGTTTGTCGCCTTTCATTTGTCGTATCCCCAGTAAACTAGGCTTTTGCCTGTATCTCACTGAGGATATTTAGCATGAAAAAATAAATCGATACTTCTTTCCGATTTTTGATTACACAAAAACAAAACCCCGTTGCACGTTCTCATCAACCTGACAAACAGTGACACTCAATTACAACTTGAAACATCTTGCGGAATCAAACTCTTCACACATCATCACTCCAGAAAGACCAAACTTGTTCATCCCACAATATACCGCACACAATAACCAAAAATTAGTAAAACCAAAAATTAATCCAAAATGAAACAAAAATAAACATACTGTTTCGTATGATAGAGATGCGGTGTCGATAGTTTTGAACTACATTTGAGTCTTCAGAAGTCTTAAGTTTTAATGGCATTAATACATTGCACCCTGCTGACATTCCATACCAATGTTTGCCATCTTCAAGGTTTTGGTTTTAACTTTGCAAATCTGTATAATAGAATATTCTATCTGAAGAGAGCCTCGAGATAGGAGATGAAATCATGTTTCACGGCGATACATTTGATTAGTGGATGAACAAAGTTATTTTTTATTAAATGTTTAATATCTTCTTTCTTTTTAATTGTATTACATCTCTGTTGTGAAAAATTCTTTGAAACTACCAGGAAAATGACGATTTCCGTGATCTAGTTGCTAAGATATGTATCTTCTATCTTAGGGGTTGCGTTTTTTTTTAATTATCCATTTGGTTTTCATTTAAGGTATTTTATTTTTATCACCGTTATAGTTGATTGGAAAAGATTACCACATGGCAACAAATCTGCCAGGTTGTACTGTTTACAATTAAAGTGTAATATAATGCGAAATGTTTTAAAGGTCTGTTGTGATAAAAGCCGAGTGGAATCTATTCCACGGTTTGAAAAACAAGAATTGCATCAATTAGGCCAAGGAAGTTGTCTTTGGCACTTCGCTCAAAAATGGTTGATAACCCCTATTCTAGAGCATGTACAAGTATGACGATACCACAATGCAACAGGATGATGAAACAGTTAGCACTGAACTTGGATTAATCACAATATTGTGGTCACCACAGCTGCTCACCACATCATGGGGGGCAGGCAGTGCGCGTATGTTTTCTGCTTCTGTGCATGGCTCATGAGTAACGTTCAGGATGGTTTTCAGACATTCAGTCGCCTCGGGGCATGTCTCAACACTGACTTGTCAAGTGTTTACGTAATTTTTCTTTATACAATTTTCTTACATAGGATATAATTAATTTACTACAGTCTACAAATGTTACTGGGCAGGGTTAAAACGACTTGTGAGAAAGGCTTGCGAGCGATACTATGAGAGGACTTGAAAATGAACATATCAATGATAACATTTATGATTGTGTTGGAGACATGAGTGGCGTGTGTAATTTTAGGTAGTGAAGAAAACCCTGTTTGGGAAATCTTTTCAAAATATTAATTTTATATAAACACTACAAGCATTCACTACAGTACACCGAAAGCTGAATGCATTACTATCACAATTGGAAGACATACTAAAGTTTCTTTGTACAATTTTCATGCCTAGGAAATATTTAATTTATACATATACTCGTACATAGCACATCAAAAACAAACAATGTTTTTATTAGAGATATGGGTAACATGTGCAACCTTAGGGTTTTTCTTAACCATCCTCATTGAATCTAGTGCCACTGTTTCTCAATTTTTTTAGACTTGCGACCCCCTAAAAACTAAAAAAAAATAAGACTTCGCGATCCACTTGCAAAAACTTAATACTATGGGTTATTTTAACTTCGTCACGCGTCACGTCTACGTCATTTGTATGTCGCAATAATTTAGAATTCTGACCAAATACCGAAAACCACATTACCAGTGCTAACAGTCTGGTGAATAGTCAACTTTTTATACATTTTTAGCATTCCGTTTTTACACACTTTCAGACATCATTCCACCTGAATTTAATAGTGCCACAAATAAGGTATCTTTTACAATTTCAAAATTGAAGCGCTTTTGAGATAATATTTTATCTGCCATGTACATACCATACACCTCATCGTGAATACAATCCGATTATACAAACTTTTCACTTGTTCTGCTTTCAGAATTTGATTTATTTGGTTGTGCAACGTGCATAGATATAGAACATGCGAAAGGTATATCCCATGATCGAAAGTTCTAACGTTCAATTTAATCGGTATATTTCAATTGGAAAACGACGGAAAATGTGCGTTTGTTACGTTACAATAAATACTGTATGAATAGCCGGATTTCGCTATATGTCTATCTGAATTTGTTATGAAGCAACTAGAAAAGTTATTAGAAGCACAATATGTATATATATTTACAATAAAGATCGAATTCACAAATGTCAACTTCTGTTATAATGAAATATAATTGAATGTTTTGTATACAAAAAATTATAACCTGTAAAATGTGTGTGCCTTTTATTTATTTTTATATAACTTCAATAAACAAGTTAAACCTTATACGTTTAAATAAACCCTAAGATGTAATGCTAAAAAATAAGTCAATACAGCATAAAACAATCAAATAAGAAATAATAGTTTGTTGAAATAATTCACTCCCATTATTAAGAAGTCTCAATATGCTTTCTTCAAAAACTTTTTCTAAATTGTTGAAGATGTCGATATCCGAGGCCCCATTAAAAAAGGACAACCCGCGACATAAAGGAAAGTCACTTGTCAAGTTAGTTTTACTTATTGCCAATCTCAAATAGCTGTCAGGACCATAAAACTGTGTCTTTTCCAACAAAGTTGGATTAAATGTTACTCCTGTTAACAATCTACGAGTAAAAGAGACTCAAATGTCTCCTCACGCTTAAAAAATAGTATTTCAACATGCCTAGAAGAAATCTTGTGGGATAGGCGCATGAATAGAACTCCCTCTACGTGATATATTGTATATCAACAATGTCTTTTGTACTTTCTCCAACATTTAAGAGTTACGAATTTCATGCCAATGCTGTACATAATAACTTTAAAAAAAAATTAAATTAGTTTTTGACGTAAAACATAATTATACAATATATATTTTAAATCCTTTACCGCTGATTAAAGTTTTAAAATTGAACAGTCGTATACAGGAAATAACACATTTTATTTTTGTGCTTTTAATATCTAAAATAGATTGCGGTGAGGAAAAAGGGACGGATGTACAAAACGAACAAATTTTATAAATTATTTACTTATTGCATTGAGTTTCTTTCTTAGAACAATATTCTCGTTATTATACATAGTAATTTCCAACGTTAAAGTAATGAAATCTAAACATATCACATTTTATAGAGAAATAAAATACGCTTTTGTCAATCTGGAAATTTGAAATCATATAAACAAGGTTTTTATGACATTTTTTTAGTAATAAATGTAACCTTAAGTGTGCTCTAGGAATCAATATCAGGCAGTGAGCTTATAAGCTTCAGGACCTAGTTGGCAAGACGCCTGCCTTTCAGACAATGGGTTGCGGATCGATTCCCAAATTGTTTGAAAAATATTTCAGTTGGTTTTCACTTAAAGCTACTTTGACAGCAATCTAGTCGGTCGGAAGAGACTGAGACATGCCAATAACCCCACCAGCTGTACACAACGAAACTAATACAATTCAATAAGCGCTAGAATAAATATTGCGAGTCAAAATTAATAAAAAATAAAACAAATTCAGAATAGTTTCATGTTTATCTTATCTTCATCCAGAGAGCAGAGGTTGAATTATTGGTAGAATCCTCAGCTATCCATCGCAGTTCTCTACAATGTTCCTTGCCTCCTCACACTACATTCTTAATGGTCTGTATGGAGTTTGGTCTTGCTGGGCTCTCCATAACTTCCTAGTTTTCTTAGCGTTGTCTTTGTATTCTTAGCGCTTAAACTTATAACAATTCCACCAATTATTTGAACACATGTCCCACGACGAAGACGATAGTTTAAAACAGCCTGTAGTAAATGGAAATGTCAAAGTACAACACAAAGAGGAAGATGACCTAGTTGATAAGATGTTGGTCTTTCGCCTGGAGGTTTCAGGTTCGATTCCCGATGGTACCCAAAAAACAATCAAAAAGGACCCCAGTTTAATAAAATAGTTCGTTCTGTTATAGATCCTTTTAATGTTTACGTAATAAAAGCGTGAGATTGTTTATATAGGCGTTGTCTCATGTTAAGTTATTTAAGGAATGCTCGCATATGATGACAAAATTGCATACTTAATTCCAGTTCCCATAGTAAATATTTTATAAAAAAAATTCGGCTATATAAACCCTTCCATCATTAAAAACCGTGTCATTTATTAATAAACGCTTGAAGTGAATTGTATTATTCTTAAATAAAACAATAAGATAAAATGTGCAGTATATTGTGGGATGAATATTTTTGGTCTTTCTGGAGCGATAATGTGTGAGGAGTTGAGTTTCGCAGGATGTTTCCAGTTGTAGTTGAGTGTCACTGTTTGTCAGGTTGATGAGAGCGTGCAACGGGGTTTTTTGTGTTATCAAAAATCGGAAAGAAGTATCGATTTATTTTTTCATGCTAAATATCCTCAGTGAGATACAGGCAAAAGCCTAGTTTACTGGGGATACGACAAATGAAAGGCAACAAACCCAGATCCATTAAAATTATATGTCCAAATCAAATTACCTGTTGTTTTTTCTCAAATTGTGTATATTTCTTGTCATGTGTAATAATAAAAAAAAAAAATAAAAAAAAAATACTTGAGTTTGATTTGGAGACATCCTGCAGAACCTAAAAGATTCAAGATATCCTGACAGATGGAATCCTCAAGTTTCGAAGACAAAATACAAAGAAGTAAATGCTCACAGTCGCTTGCCAGTTATCCCAGTTAAGGAATTAAATGCCTCTCTAGCTGGATCATAACAGTTCGATAGCAATACTCGCATTTGGTAGACTGCGAATGTTATTGCTGTTCACTCACGTTGAAGAACTGCGAGTTACTTGCCTGTTCCAATGGTTCTTAACTCTAAAGTTCGATTGCTGGCATCGAATCTTCATGAATTCAGATATGTTAAAGAGTACAATATGAATGACAAGATGAAGATATCGGATGGGTTGAACAGACTTAATTAAAAATGCAACAGGATTACAGGTACAAAGATTTGTTAAGATGAATGGTCAAAGCTACACAGGAGTCACAATACCCTGTAATAAGTAATACGAGTTGAAAAAATTCGAATCATTAATTTATGTAACATATCTTCTTTGGTAGCCGATTATATATAGTATTGAGATTTCTGATGGCGTGCCTTAACTAACTATCTTTGTTAAGGTTTTATTTTTAAATCTTTTTCGTCTTAACCTCAATGTTGACGAACGTATTGAGCATAAAATGTAATTTTCTTGGGGAAAATAATGCGATGGTTTCCAATTGCTTTCCGCACCGTAGTAGATGTTATTGGAATAGTATACATGTTGTGTATATTGTGAGCCCTGCTGCCAACATAATATTTTGGGGTGTTGTACTAGGTCCCAGATGAAATGTGCACTTAGGGATGTTAAGTGGAAGCAGGAGTGTTGTAATGTTTGGAGATATACTAATATGGATAGAAGTGGAAAGAAATTTGTAGAGAAAATTGGAAAAACACAGAAGTCAAACTGATTAGCCTCTGCCCCTCCGCCAAATTATAACTGCGAGCTTCCGTTTCCTGGGCGAGACCGCTGTCCGTACACTAACAACAACTTGGAGCTAAAGATAAAGAGTTCGAGATGTGAGCGGACCAGGGGCTGAGTAATGTCTAAGTGACCCTATACTAGCCAGTACTGTTCACAAGGTACTATTGCTTAACCCTTCCCTCCCTGTGATGTGTAACTAGTACACATTGCTTCTAAAAACTTTAATATATCTATAAATATAATAATACTGGGTTCAGATTTTAGGTATTCCTCCGTAATACATTTACACATTGAATTAAAAAGATAATATTAATAATAATTAGCACTTATCGGCCACATCAGAGATATTTTGTGAAAATCGGGAATAAATTCACCAATACAATCAAACGTGTGCCAGTGTGTGACGTAGGTATATTCATTCTAAAAAAACTGCTATGGGTGAGGAAGTGACGCTATTCACGTCTCACTCTCACTCTACTTCGGTATATGGGAATCGATTTGTAAAAATGTTGTGTGCTTTGGTCTTCAATAGTTAAGTGCATAATCAAAGAGTAATTGAGGATTACCATTTGTCATGTAAATTAAATGCAATCCTCTTGTTAGAAATTAATTGACGGAACAATTGCGCATTCATTGAACTAATTGATCCCGTTGTATGTATGATACAGAGTGGCTCAAATATGTGTCAGAGAATAGTAATTTACATAATACTGCGTCTAAATAAGTTATCGCATCGTAAAATCAATTCCAATATAACATGTTGACTGCTGTATAATTTGTTTTATTATAGCGGCGGCGCTAAAAAAAATATGTGTGAAAGGCGTGTGAGAGGAACACCCAGAAAAGTATAGTTGGATCAACTGAATGATATTTTGAAAGAAAGAAAAGTGGACAGTCTGAGTAATCGCAGAAGTTGTATAAGAAGGTGAATGGATGTGGATGAGGCTGAGGATGTGTGTTTTGAAATAGGAAAATCTGGCGCTCTGTCCTCTGTGCCTATCTCAGACAAAAAAATGGCGATATGTATATATGTATGCAATTTAACTCCTTATAATTGTAGGTAATAACTTAATCCTTTTATTCTTTCGTTATTGCGACAGGAGTTGGAATGCTTGGGCTTGCAGGAGAAATGATTTGTAGCAAAGGTTTGTGTGAGCTCTTCAGTGTGGTGTGTTTTTGATGATTATGTGCGACATATTATGGAATGAACTTTTTGGTCTGTCTGGAGTGATGAAGTGTGAGGTGGTTGATTCGCGTGATATATGATATACTCGTAACATACGTATGTAATTGAGTGTCACTATTTATCGAGTTGATTAGAGTATGCAACGGGGTATTGTATAATTAAAAAATCTTAAAGAAATATCAAGATACAAGCAAAAATCTAGTTTATTGGGGACACTGCAAATGAAAAGCAACAAACCCAGATCCATTAACGTGTTCCTCGCGGGAAGCACAAACGCCTGTGATCTGATCTGTAGCATTCCTTTGTGTATTTTACGTAATGTTTAGTTTATCTCCTTTATTTAATGAGTCTCCTTAAGAGTAATGACTATTATTTATTATCAGAAAATAACTTGAATGTCATGTTTACTCTGTGGTGTAATCAAATATCAGTGGTTCTAAACAAAATACGCGTTTAAACTTAGAAATTAAAAAACGCCGAAATTGTGCCGCGCACAGGATTCGTGGAATTTGATTTTTAACGCGGTGTACAGGTTAAAGTTGTGTGTCTAAATTGAATTACCTGTTTTGTTCACAAATTATGTATTTATAAACTTTATTGTCGTATATAAATAAAATAAAAATAATAAAAGTTGATCCTCTGTATACAGCAAAATGGATGATCTAAAACGTTTTATATCCTCTGTATGTACACTTAACTTACTCATTCTCTATTGGTATGAATATACTGTGAGCTGTAAGTAAAACAAAGATCCGGTCCTTTATTCAGTCCAGGCCGCACAATGCGCTCAATTGGATTATGTCATAAACAAAACATTAGATTCAAACGATCATTGAGGTGTGTTGAGTATTCATTTTGCATGTGAACTCTTGCATTAAGTCGAATCATTCAGAAATATGGTATGCACCCGAGCTAGTTTTATTTAGTCCTGGTAACTTTGTTTTCAGTTTTTTTTTCTTTAAAAAAAATCAGAATGTATTTGTGTGTTGGTTATTACTACCATCTGGTTCTATCGAGAGCCCCCGGAACGGAAGACAAGCCGCATACCAGCTAGACCACAGAGGTAATTAGTAGATAAGGAGAGAAATGTCATTAAATTACAATCCAAAAAGAATCAAGATAAGAGAAATACGAGTATATTTAAATTGAAAACCAAAAGGTCTGACATATATTGACATATAGTATATTGTGTTTCTGTGTATTTTTATTTTTTTTAAATTTTGTTTTGATTTTAATTTATATTCTTATGATTGTGTGCGGTATAGTGTGGGATGAATATTTTTGGTTTCTCTGGAGTGATGATGTGTGAGCAGTTGAATTTCGCAAGATGTTTCCAGTTGTAGTTGAGTGTCACTGTCAGGTTGATGAGAGCGTGCAACGGGGTTTTGTTTTTGTGTAATCAAAAATCGGAAAGAAGTATCGATTTATTTTTCTCATGCTAAATATCCTCAATGAGATACAGGCAAAAGCCTAGTTTACTGGGGATACGACAAATGAAAGGCAACAAACCCAGATCCATTAAAATTGTATGTCCGAATCAAATTACCTGTTGTTTTTCTCAAATTGTGTTTATTTCTTGTCATGTATAATAATAAAATAAAATAAATAAAATTAAAAATATTTAAATTAAAAATAAAAAGAACTCAAAATAATTAAATACATTTATATTATAAGTAAAAACTTGTTTATATTTTGCTACGATAACGCATTGGGGTTAAATTAAATTTATTCAAGCCTTGCAATGAAAAACAAAGCTGCTCACAATAACATTTTGGTTCCAAACCTAGGATATTTATTTATTTATTTTTTTATTATTACACATGACAAGAAATATACACAATTTGAGAAAAACAACAGATAATTTGATTTGGACGTACAATTTTAATGGATCTGGGTTTGTTGCCTTTCATTTGTCGTATCCCCAGTAAACTAGGCTTTTGCCTGTATCTCACTGAGGATATTTAGCATGATAAAATAAATATATACTTCTTTCCGATTTTTGATTACACAAAAATTAAACCCCGTTGCACGCTGTCATCAACCTGACAAACAGTGACACTCAACTACAACTGGAAACATCTTGCGAAATTCAACTCCTCACACATCATCACTCCAGAAAGACCAAAAATATTCATCCCACACTATACCGCACACAATCATAAGAATAAAAATCAAAATCTAAAGATATGCAAACCATGTTTGGATGCGGCAAAAAAATTGAGGCAGGGAAAAAAACTCGAGCGTTACGTAGACTTTTTGAAAAAAAAGTATGATAAATTAAAGAATAGTATCAAAGATGAATCAAGAAGGACTAAGAAGTTTGGCCGCATGAAAAATCTACCGATATATCTATTCGAGTTGTATAGTACGCATGATAAATTTAAGAAGGCGTAGGAAAACGTTTCGTGATCAAATCAATCTAATTTTGAAAGATGGATGAGTGACAATGCTAAAAGTGGGAGAGTATACTAGTACATGCAAAGATGTATCGATGTACCAGAAGCGAAATATGTTGAAAGAAAAAAAATAAGGGAGATCTGTTTTATCAACATACCACATAAGAAGCATGACACGATGGTGGTAATACACATATGATATATGCTGTGTCACTTTCTTACACTGCATGGAGGTCTCAAACAGGATATAACACGGATTTCAAATGAACTTTGTCATCACTGTTTACGTTAAAGGAATGATATTACTAATGTTTTTAACGAATAAGCTTATTACAAAAAATCTAATATTAGATGATGAACAATTTTCCTTGAATCCATTTTTTTTTTCTTCCTTTATGGTCTGTTAGAATCTCTATGGTCTGTAGTTCCGCAGGAGATCTTTCAAAATTTGTTCCACCTTCCACCTCTTCCACGGATACCTCGCACTTCTGATTTGTATCCTCGCTTAGTCATATATTCTCTCCTCATCCACAAACCATCTTAAAACTCATTTCTTCATCTTACTTAAAACATCCATTTTACGTGGTATTCATGCATCCATTTTTGATGTCTTCATTCCGCTTTCTTTCATATACTCGTATTGACACTCCCCAAAAATATTTGTTAGTACACGTATTCTTCTGCGAAGTCCAAGTGCCAATAATAAAAGGAAAGAACATACATACCATTACACGATCTCCTTGACGGGGTAGGCAGAAAGAACTGAACGCCAGACTTTATTATATCGACACACATCATTCGTATCTTCTTTATCGATACAACTCCTACGATTTCTCTTACTTCTTACGTTTTCTTTTATTCAAAATATAATTCCCTTGATCTAACCTTACTTCCTTGGTCTTCCTCTCTGACGCCTTCCACTAACATTTGTAAAATGTATTTATTTTGTTAGTCTCTCTTCATTAATTCGTTCTACACGTCCAAACCATCTCAGCGTGTTAATCTTCATCTTTCTCAACACACCAATCTTAAATTTACAGGATATAGGTTCTTTGAATAAATAAATACTCGTACATATATAAATATCGTCACATCATTTCCCTGTCGGGGTAGACGTAATATAATTATTTGAACGCAATTGATAAAAATAAAATGTGTTTTTTTTTTCAATGTAAATTACGGTGGTCTGAAAAAAATATCATTACCATCATTCTGTCGTGTGGCTCATGACTGAGCATCGTGATTCCCATGATAGTGTTTGACGACTTCTCTCCATTCATCCCTGAACTCCGCGGCTCGAAGGGCAGTTGTTAAGGGTAGTCCAGTGGTATCTCTCAATTGGTCAGTCCAACGCATTGGGACTCTTCATCTTGTGTATCGTCCTTCCACGCCTCCAGTAACCACAAACCCGTCCAAACTGTCTAAAAAAAATTGAAAACAATTGATAGCAATAAAATGTGTTTTTGTTTCATTAAAACTTACTGTGGTCCGAAAAAACATAACATAATTACCAATTTGATGCAATACTAATAAACAAATTTTTTTGTTGTTGATTATTTCCTGTTTGCATAATTGCGTAAAACTATGACTCAGAAGGAAGTTCTCGTGTAACTGTCACTTTCATAAATATTTTTTTCCTAATATTAACCATTAAAAATAAAATATGCACTATAATAGGTCACCGGAAACAAATGAGCAATACATATACATATGTGGGTGGGCTATAATGTACTTCGTAAACATTTCATTCTTTCTTATTGCACTAATTAATAATAATAAAAAAAGGATATTTATCACTGGTAAATGAATGTGTACATTTTGGCGACCTCTACACATGATCTTTATTGACCTAGAAAAAGCGTACGATATAGTCCCCAGGGAACTTATATGGTGGTCACTTCGCAGCTGAAATACTACAAAGACATACTGCTGTATTATCAAATAAATGTACAGTGATAGTAGAATAATAATTAGGACGACATGTGGAAACAGTAACCCGATCATGACTACTGTTTGACTTCACCGAGGATCAGCCTTGAGCCCGCTCCTGTTTAATATTGTCATGAATGCCTCACTAGGTATCTCATGAGAGAAACCCACAAGAATATGCTGTTTACAGACGATGTTGTTCTTCACATATGGGATGAAATTACTGGAATAATCTAAGAATAACTGGAAAAATGGAGATAAATGATGGAGGAAAATGAATTCAAAATAAGCAGAGACAAGACTGAACATAATATACGAGTATGCTGGACACACCAGATATGGACATTGGAACGACCAAACTTCAATCCGAAAACTTACTAAGGACACATTCATTAAAATATATTGGCTCAATCATTAGAACAGATAAGCAGGTGCTCCAGGACGAAAAAAAAATGAAAAATTGGCTGGAACTAATGGAGAGAAACGACGATAAAATTAATTATGCCAAGTACACAAAGTACTCACACCAGGGTGAATTGTCATGAAAATATCGTTCGATCACTACCCTGAGGGATGAGAAGTGGACTAAGATGAACTGTACTAAATTTAACTATGTATTCAGACATGTTTCTTTTTATATTTTCAATTATCTCTTCTATATAATTGAAAGAAACATGATTGATGCCTTCGAGATGTGGTATTATGTGGTTGCGAATGCTGCGTTGCGTACCTCAAGACTTTCTATGACATGCAGGAAAATGATTCTAGTATAATTTAGGCATGCTGCCAAAAAATATCGAAAGTCTTGAGAAGCTGGTGATCATGAGGACAGTTGAGAGAAAACGAGCAATGGGAAGGTTTACTTCAATAAGGGCAGACCAAATAAAAGTTGCCTATGAACGCTGTATTCAGGACTTAGAAGGATGGAGACAAATAGTGCACCAAGTTTTAGTCATATCAGAGGAAAAAGAAGGTCAGTATTTAGCATACACTGGTAAAGAAAAATCTTCACTACAATTCCACTGTTAGATAAAATTATTTTAAATCAAAAGCTATTATAGTTAATTTGATTCATCAAAAGTTTCATATTTATCTTTGTGGGACTCCATATTAGAATTCTTAAAATACTCTTTTTATTTTATTAATTACTCTAAATCACCGCAATACGTGTTTCTACATCCTGCCACGTCCGTCAGACGAAAGCCTAGGGAAAGGTGATAGAAACTCTTGTTGCAGTATTATGGGTAATTGTGGAATAACAAAGTAATTTTTAGGCTGTAAATTTTGAGAATCGAGTGACTTTATAAGAGAGCGTGTTTAAGGTTCTCTGTAAATGTAAAGAGCGTGTTTAAGTTTCTGTAGTATGTAAATTTTACCAAAATAAAGTTAATTGTGTACGATGATTTTAACTTGTTTTGTTATATTTTTCGTGCATAGGAAATAATATTGATTTTATTTTTCATATATTGTAATATGGAAAACAAATACCGAGTATTGAGAAATGTTAGATTTCCTTTCGTTATTATATGCACTAAATTATACTGAAATATATATTTTTTAAATCAGTTATTCCTCAATTTACGCGAGTAATTGGTTCTTGGATAAAACACTCTTAAAAGAAAACCGTGTTAATGAAGTCTTTAAATGTTTTTTTTTAAATATGTGATCTTTTCCACATATTACAAGATATTCTATTCTTCCTTTCTTATTATTTTAATAAATCTTAGTAAGTGACTACTTATAACTGATAGAACACATTTTGACGAGAGCGATTTTTATTAAAACAAAATAAGGACAGCACTTACAATTTGTTGTACCTATACAAATTCACTGTCACTGGATGAATATTCTATTGATTACCTCTGTGGTTTAGTTGGTAAGACACTTGACTTTCATACGGGGGTTTCAGGTTCGATACCTACGGTGCCAAAAAAAGGGGTTTAGGCTTTTTGAGTTCGTTAGGTTATAATGTTCACACGCGTCGATTACGTGTGTTTTCTGTTGACGTGCGGTATTGTTACCAACACGTGCAATGACGAACAGCGCCTACTCCAATGGTTCTAAATCCGATGGTTTGATTACTGGGACCGAAGATAATATAGTCTTCCAGCCACGCTCTTCAATATATCTGAATCATCAATTAGGATATGTTGAAGAGTGTCATACGAAAGAAAAAATATATTCCTTTGTTAGCGTTCCTTGTTTCACTTTGATCTTACAGTTGTAGCTAAACAAATTGTCGATGTTGATAGCATAAAAACATATTTTTAACCTGTTGGTTGCTTGACTGTTTTTTTTTCTTCAGTTTCTCTAGTCCCAAATTTAATATACCGCGTTAAAGTTAATTCGAGTAAATGAAGACTGCATAAATAAAGGGGTCACTGTAACTCATTTTCGATAAGAATTTAGGTGAACTTTTAATTTTGTCTAAATATAACTTAAATTACTGTTTAGGTCAATGCATGATTTCAACAAAACTTATTCGATGTGTTGAGTAAGATGAAGAAGACCACGTTTAGATGATTTGGGCATATGAATCGAATGAATGAAAAAATATTAACAAAACAGATGTATAGCGCAAATATCAGTGAAAGATGTCTGAGAGGAAGACGAAAGAAAGTATGGTTGGATCAAGTGAATGATATTTTGAGAGAAGGAAATGTAGAAAAAGAGGGTAATCGTAGTAGTTGTATGAGAAGGTTGTATGGATGTGGAGTATGCTAAGGATATATGTAGAGATAAGAAAGTTTTGCGCTCTATTATCTCTGCCTACCTTGATAGGGAAATGCGTGATGGTATATATATATATATATATATATATATATATATATATATATATATATATATATATATATATATATATATATATATATATATATATATATATATATATATATATATATATATATATATATATATATATATATATGTATTCGATATAAATCATGCTAGTGTAACTTGATAGTTATAAGTATTATTACTTAAATAAGCAAGCTCTTGGTGATTTGAGAAGAATGCCTCTGCATGAGTCACGTAAGCTCCACCCATGATATCCATATATTTCTAATGACTAACTAATATAGAACTTAGTAACCATACATTATTCATTATTGTTTTTAAGATAAAGTCTTATCTTCGAACAGATATGTTTCATATGAATTATAAACACCCATGAATGAGTCAATGGTATTTTAGGGTTGAAAGATATCTTGACTGGGTCAACTGTTTTAAATTTTTTTTTTTAAATATTTGGGTCAAAAGTCATGAAGTATTATGACTGTTTGTGTTTAATTTAAGTCAAATACTTTTTGTGACTTTTATGGATAAAAAAAAATAAGTCAAAGAATATTATGATTGTTCGAGTAAAAATTGGTAAATCAAACACTTGGTGTGCCTAAAAATGAATAAACATTTTTGCACAATGCTGTTTACTTGAACTTGCTGCAGGAATTTCTCATACCGCACATTCGTGATAAGTTAAAAGAATAAGAAAGACTTTAATTTTGGACTTTTAATCTTAGATATACTTTAGTTAATACTGAATTTATAATGATTCAAAATGTGTATACATTTTTAACACACCTGTATAAACGACTGTTTGGATCAAAATATTTAAGTCGAAGATTATTAAAAAAATTATCAAATTAAATTAATCATTAAATGCAGGATTTCAATTCCTCAAAGCGTGTGTCCATTTGTCAGTGGAAAGAGAGAAAACTAGACCGAGGTATTCACATATGTTTTTCAGGCCATACCTTCACATTACTTAGTTGTTATAATTATTATCTAGTTATAAGTAGTATGTGGGTGTTAACTATTTCTAAGAAATTTAAAAAAAGACATAGTATTAGTTCAAATAACATCCAAGGTATATACATATCACATATACCATCACGCCATTTTTTTGTTGGGGTAGACATATACGATATGGCATCAAACTTTCCTATCACGACATACTTCCTTCGCTTTCTCTACATCCATAGATCTCCTTCTATTTTTCTATTGTATATAAAGAAACGTATTCATACACACACATATATTCATAAACCCAAAATACAAAGACACCCATTCATAGTCACACATATGCTCACCTGCAAAATATACACGCATACTATACATGCATACAAATTAATTAGACTATATCTTAATATTTTTCGAATTGATATATGTACTCGTATACAGGGTGTCCCAAAGGGCAACGTCAAGCCGGTATCGAGGAAGAGGCAAGCTTATGAGGGTTCAGAATTTTAAAAAAAATCTTGAAAAAGCCTTATACTTTTCGAGTTATAGGCATTTCTTCGAAAATTGTAAAAGTAGCTACCCTGAGCCGAATGTTTGTATATTGTGACTAAAACTTGCCATATTTTATGATTTTAATAGTTGTATCGCAATCCTAGATAGACCTGCTATTAGTCGGAGTCAGATATAAAACAAAAAAAAATTTGCACGTTTGAAAAAAAATTGTTTTTGTCCGATCATAAAAAATAATATTTTTTATCAGCCAACTTTAACTCATCATATTGTAAAAATAATGTACTACGTTAACCTGGCAAGTTACATCAAAAGTTGGCCTGTTTAGTCAGAATTTCAAAATGGTACAATATATATCTACAACTCCTTTAAAAATAATTTTAAAACATTAATTTCTGAAATTAAAGATCGAATTCAAAAATTTTGAGCGAGACAAACGATACTGCGCATGCACGTGTTAGAGTAATACAGCTAGTGTCGCCATTTTTTATATGTAATATCTAGTTCCTGTCAAAAATGGTGTCTTACTCTAACTCGTTCATGCACCGTATCGTTTATCGTAGCTACTTTCACAATTTTCGAAGAAATGCCTGTAACTCGAAAAGTATAAGGCTTTTTCAAGAATTTTTTTTTATTCTGAACCGTCATAAGCTGGCCTTTTCCTCGATACCGGCTTGACGTTGCCCTTTGGGACAACCTGTATACTCGTAAACTAAAGCATTAGTTATTGATAAAAATTAAAGTGATATTTGATATCTGCATAATTTCAATGATAAAAAATGACCTTCCTGTTTATTTTTAAATGCATATCTTGGATGGATTAATTTCATATCACAGTAATGAACAGGATTATATTTTTCTCGAATTCACTTAACATAGGTACGAGTAAATAAATTTTTTTTTTGTTTTTTTCATTCGTATGAAAAAAATATTCGTGCGCTCCAACATATTCGAACTGGTGATTCGGACATATATGATAAAAGAGCGTCGCCTATACCATCTCAGAGTGATTTACTTTATCCTACTAGTATTTCTTCGTCGTTGCTGGGCCTCGTAGTCGAGGATCCCCTCGCCATTCCAACGTTAATTAAATTGGAAAGCTAAGTTGTGCCGTAGAGATTTTGTTTATTTCTTTTTCTTTAAGTGATTAAGCTGTTGCACACCAGCAAACTCGCCGGCCACACCCGTGTACTGGATCCGATCGCGCACCTAAAGTGGGACGATTGGAGCACACCGACATGTCTTTTTCCCTTTTTTTTTTCTTTAAAGAATATATATGATCGAATTCATGGATATCCTTATACTAGACGGAAAAAATGCCATGCACGTCCTATTTAATACATATGTGTTAAGTTCACCTATATTTCGTAATCTGAAATACACTGCCCGTCCATGTATGCTCTACAAAGCCGAAGTTAGCCGAATATGTCGGACTGTCTCTTTCTTCATCCCGATGTGTATTATTACTTACCGCCGGGTACTGTACGAAGCATTTATATTGTCTATTACACAAAATTGTATACTTATGTACTAGATTCTAGCTAAAAAAGTTCGATATCTATCTTCTTTGTTTATCGAAAAAGAAACATGACGTGATGATATGTATGCATTTCTTCGTGTGTTTGTATTATTTTTCCAAAAATATCAAACAGTTTAAATGCTGATCGCACATTTTTGAGAACCCATATATGCATTAAAGAATCAGCATGAGTCAGGCAATTATATGCAAGTGCAAATATACCGAGAAAGTCGTCAACATTTTAAGTAATGACTCATAAAAGAAAAAACAATTATGTACATTTCAAAATTCAAAAACAAATGTCTAAAGATAAGACATAAGACTTTATGATTCATATGTCTTCATCTTGTCTAAAGATGATTATTTAAATATCCATGAAGATTGATACATAAATAAAAGCAGATGCAAAGCGTTGATATGTATTTTAATCTTTTATTTTTAGTTTTTCCATATATTTTAAAATATTAAACTTTGTTGTACATTGAGCATTTTATTGAGCGCCGAATTTTTATTAGACTTAAGTAATTCTGAGCATTTCTTATTATTTAGATTTGAAGCATTTCACACTATTACAATAATTTCAAGTTGAAGTATTTTATATCACTGAAATTATTTCGACTAACAGAATTTAGAAACACTTAACTTTACAGGACTTTAATCAATTTATTTAAAAAATAATATTATTTAGAGTTGCACTCTATTCTGGGTATTACAGGGTTCAGCTTCAAAGTTGTGGAACTATATTTGAATATTAAATAATAATTTGTTATTCCACTAATTTTATTAACACCTCCATACATGTGTTTACTTCGTTACAAACCGGGTTTATTCCTTCCTTGAGACAATCTCGATATGATATTAAGAAGCACTTGTCGTTGTGTTTAAGTTATTGGTGGAATAACAAACGACAATCATAGCTTCATTGATAAAATTCGATTTCCGTTAAAACCTAGATTTTTATAAAATATTTTAGTCTGGTTTCCACTTTAGGTCTCTAAAACATCTTTATGATTGGTTGGAAGATATTGCCACATGACAATACACCCGCTAGATTTTACTGTATATAAGTAAAGCGTAATACAATATATACACTTTACTGGGCTTGTACCTTCTTGTTTTATTTATTTTCTCAATGCAGGCTTAGCCCAATTACATTTAAAAATACAAAAAATGTTAACATTGAAAAAAAAATTATATTAAATAAAAAATTATGTATACTATATACATACATATGTACCATATATACACACAAACATACACATCTATACAAAGTCACTTAAATACGTTTATGAGTGCTTTCTAACGTGCTCAATCTTAGAAGAAACATTTCTTCTGCTTTTGGTAATGTGATATGAAATATGTCAATATCTGAAGCAGTCCCATTCAAAAGAGTTAAGGCCCTTCCAACAGGCATAGCGGCTGGACGACCCGTTCTTGCGTATGTTATTGAGAACAGTTCTTGCCGTCGCAGTCTAGTTTAATTGTTAGGAACATTTAACGCTAATCTTTGTAGTAATGCTGGACAGCTCACAACTCCTCGAACGAGTTTGACAACGTATACCAGGAGACGCAGATCTCTTCTTACGCTCAAGGAGCTATACCCGAGCATGCCCAGCAGAAATGAGTAGGATAAAGCCATGAATAGACACCAAGCTCACTCATATAGAGATATCGTAGATATTTTTTTGTGCCTTCTCCACCATGAGTAAGGTATACGCCCCCAGCGGGCTCCAAATACAAGCATTGCTTTCTAGTTTGCTACGGATCAATGAATTAAACAACGTTTTGAGCACCATTTGGTTTTCAAATGACTTAGAGATTATAAATCCTACAGTTTTATAAGTTAAATTGCACATAATTTTATTGTAAAGGGGATTTTTTATCGGCAATACTACTTTGATATGATATAGTTTGTGGTTTATGTGACAATACATTTTCTATCGACGTAAAAGCGATTTGAAACGATGCAATTAATATCATCAATATTATACTCATATTAACTAAAAGGCTCCAACCCTATTTGCGGAGCTTTTCAGAGAGTATCAGGTCCTGAACATAGCCAATTTACACCTCAAATCCATTCTCTGGCACTACCATCGAGAGGAAGGGAAGATGCAGACTCAGCAGCCACACATGACACGCATGGCAACTAATGAAATGTTCACCATCCCTGAAGGTAAAACCTCTTTTGCCCAAAGGCAATATGCTTATTTAGCTCCCATTACATACAATGGCGTGCCGACTTCAATAAAGGTAAAGGTAGGAAAACCATTTAGACAGTCGATCGGAGCGTGGTTGTTATTGCGACAGGATTTTGAGTACTTGGGCTTTCAGGATGAATGACGAGTAGGAAAGGTTTGTGTGAGCTCGTGAGTGTGGGTTTCTTCTTGTTGTTTTAATTTTGTTTTTTTTTGTATTTGTGTGTCTGTGTATTTTTTGCTTTCATTTTAATTTTTATTCTTATGATTGTGTGCGGTATATTGTGGGATGAATATTTTTGGTCTTTCTGGAGTGATTATGTGTGAGGAGCTGAATTTCGCAAGATGTTTCCAGTTGTAGTTGAGTGTCACTGTTTGTCAGGTTGATGAGAGCGTGCAACGGGGTTTTGTTTTTGTGTAATCAAAAATCGGAAAGAAGTATCGATTTATTTTTTCATGCTAAATATCTTCAGTGGGATACAGGCAAAAACCTAGTTTACTGGGGATACGACAAATGAAAGGCAACAAACTCAGATCCATTAAAATTGTATGTCCAAATCAAATTACCTGTTGTTTTTTCGCAAATTGTGTATATTTCTTGTCATGTGTAATAATAAATAAAATAAATAAATGAAATATCTTTCAAAAATATATCAAGCCGTTTGTTAATACAAATTTTCTCAAGAAAATGATTACTTTTGTTGTTCACAACACAATCTAGCGGGCTTACTAACCAACCAGAAATATATTAAAGAGGCTTTGAGTGAAAATCAGACTGGAATCATTTAAAAAAAAATCTGGGTTCCAATTGGAATAGAGCTCACAACTCTCGGGTTGTGAGACAAAGTGTCTTATCAACTAGGTCTTTATCTCAGAACAATATAAATTGATACTGCATTTTCTTTCCATATTTAAAAAAAATCTATCAACCGGTTCGGCGTGATGTTGTTAATTTTATCAACTGGTTCGCCCAAACCGGTGAGAACCCACAGGGGGACTTAACACGTTCGCTGCTAAAGACGCCCCTGGGGCGTCAACACATTTTTTGTAGAGACGCTGATGACGCCCGTTGCGCGTCATTCGATTCTCTTTGTTTGTATGGTACCGAATATTTTAAGATTTTAAGGTTTCCGTAGGATTTTAAGGTTTCGAAAATACCGTAAGATTTTAAGGTTTCGAAAATATGATTTTTTCAGTACCTCTACACTATTCTATAAATACATATCGCAGTGAATGTGTTAACTGCTCCACCCCAGGCCGAAGCAGATTCTTCGTTCCACCCCTCGACCCCCTATTCGCAACGGTAGGCGCCGAATTATGCCTAGAGCGCATACATAATACGTATTTTATTTTAGCCCCATATTTATTTATCTAAAAATATTTATTTTAAAAGTCACAGTGTTCACCCCCCCCCCCCCCATCTTCGTAATATATTATTATATCTATATTTATATATGTATACATCTCTATCCTTTCTCTTCTTTATTCATATTTATCAACACCTGTGACATACAAAAATATAAGTATATTAATATGTAACCTATATGTATTTATTACCTTAATATATGTACCGAATTCTATCCTTTCCTCTCTTATAACATACTTTTTCACACCACCACCCAAATAACCTTCAAATTTCACAAGTCCGTTTCATTTATTCGATGAAGGAGTAAGGTGTCCGCAAGTTGGACCGACACTCCGAGAAAAATCCCAACTAGAGATGTGTTAACTGCCTAATCCACATAACATTTTTTTATTTGAAATATTGGAAAAAATATACCTGAATGCTTTATATGTAAAAAGTCAAGCAATGTATAAAAGGTCTTTCATTGTTTAATTCCTTCGTATATAAAACTGGAAGATATTTATTTCATCATAATATCAAAACTGGTAAGGGTATTTTTTATTTAAGTCTAACTATTTCTATAATATTGATAAAAAAAATTGATAAGTCAAATTCACTTCGATTTTCGGTCAACCTTTTGTCATCAGTGTCCAAATATTACATAATACTGTGCTATAGAATGACTCCACAGTTGCATCATATAATAAAATACAGAGTATAGGTATGATCTAGACATACTTTGTGTCACAAGTAGTTCATATCTCACTATTAACTAGTAGAATGACTAATGAATGACACATGGTGAAAAACTTACGCATGGGGTTGAAATATTTAATCATCATCGCGTACCCCAAAGTTCGAGAAAAAAAATATCGTAATCGGTAAACGAATGAGTAATATAACGATGACAACTACGATACTTGTATTTCTCAATCTGATGTGTACGATAATATTATAAAACTTTGTTCTTACGATGAAATGACAAAAGAGAAAATGATTTAATTAAGTTAGAAATAAAAACACTCTGTATTGTACAATAATATATCATCACCACTTGTAATTTATTATAACTTCCGTGGCCTACTTGATAAGATGTATGTTTTCCGATCCGGGGATTTCGGATTGGATTCGTGTTGGAACTCAGATTTAGAAAAAAATGGATTAAATAAATAAATAATAAAATAAATAATAGGTTTATTGATAGCAACATAGTATGTACAGATTATATTTGAATAACACTTCTAAAACACATAAATTGCAGATAATACATTTAATACAGAAGCTATCAAAAGGTCTGGGCTCATCTAATAGCATCCCCTCGGCCAAGATACACCCCACCAATATAGGGCGAACCCAGCCACGGGGACACCAGATGTTTTTCAGCCCACACCCTTGGACACGTAGAACAAGAATATATATAAAAAAATAAATAAATAAACACAGAAAACAAATAGATGACAAAAAAAATACATTCAAGAGAGAAGACACTAAAAGGTCCGGGCTCATCCCACAAACATTCCTCAATGTAGGGCGATCCCGACCGCAAGGGCATCAGGGGGCTTCCATTCCACACCCCCGCATATCTAGATTAAAGAATAAATAGAAAAAAACAAAAACGTATGGCAGAAAACAAAATAAAAAGTAAACCCACATATTCTAGTTTAGTTGTCACTTCAGGCCTATTTAACTTAACTTATTTTCTGTTCGTTGGTAGAGATTGTCGCGTGGCAATAAGCTCGCCAGGTTGTGATTAATATATTGAAAGTGTAATGCAATACAATACAATAGTACGAGTCAACTATGTGGAATTTCGTGGAACGGACTTGATTTGTGGAAAACCCAGTGATGTCCTAATTCCGCATTTGTGGAAAGCCCAGTGATGTCCGAATTCCGCATTTGTGGAAAACCCAGTGATGTCCGAATTCCGCATTTGTGGAAAGCCCAGTGATGTCCGAATTCTGCATTTGTGGAAAGCCCAGTGATGTCCGAATTCCGCATTTGTGGAAATCCCAGTGATGTCCGAAGCCCAAGAAGGCAGAATTATGGGCGGAAGTATAACAACATCTTTGACACGAAAAAAAAAAGATAGGTTTTACATGATTTAAAAAAAAACATTTCAATTCAGATTCTATCAAGATGTCGCTTGCTATCGGTCTCTGACAGTTTGTTCACTTGTAACGTTTTGCGCAACTGTGAAATGGTTTTTTTAATAATATTTCACTGTATGCAATACAACCTGCCAGACTTATTGTCATTTGTCAATCTCTTCCAACCAACCAGGTAGGTTTTAAAGAAACATTAAGTGAAAATAAGACTGGAATCCTATTTGAAAAAAAAACATGGGTACCAACGGGAATCGTCACAAGAAGTCGTCATATTTCGATCGTGTTCGTTGATTTGGATGTCGATGGAGGTAGACTCATACTTGACAATGTGATTTTTTTTATCTTCTCATAACAATCTCATACCATCGAGGTTGCCTTTCTATCATTTTTTTCTTTTATGGTACTTACATCGAGGCTCCCTGTAATATGTTCACTGAGCGGGACACGACTTACACAGGCCACAACTACCTTATCTAGTATTTATTTATCTATTGTATTAATAAATATCAGTTAAGGTTTATTTAAGGTTTATAAATATCAATTAATAAATATCATGTAAGGTATAATAAACGTTATAACAATAATAGTAAAAAAACAGTAGGGAGTACTTTATGCATAAATTAGACCGAATATTAGGGAGTAATTTATGCATAAAAAAGAGCGAATATTAGGTAGTACTTCATGCATAAAAAAAGTATATGTACTCGTACATAAAAAAAACTAAAAATAAATGAAACAATTACAATAAAAATAAATGCAAAGAATCGCAACAAACTATATGAGTCATCAGCACAATATCAGACGGTCGAAAGGCGGACATCCCGCACTGTACCAAACCGGGCGTCACTCTTGACTCGCGTCTCGTCCTCACAATAATCAATATCTCAAAATGCCAATTTATGAAAAAAAATACATATACAAAAACCGAATACAAAAATGAGCAACACATTGAAAACACAATATAAGGGACGAAAACAGACAGCTTAAATTCACAAATATGCTTCTTTGCAGGAAAACAGACAGCTTAAACTCACAAATATGCTTCTTTGCAGGAAAACAGACAGCTTAAACTCACAAATATGCTTCTTTGCAGGAAAACAGACAGCTTAAACTCACAAATATGCTTCTTTGCAGGAAAACAGACAGCTTAAACTCACAAATATGCTTCTTTGCAGGAAAACAGACAGCTTAAACTCACAAACCTGCTTCTGTTCAGGAAAAAAATATAAGAATGGATATAAAATACAATTGTCAATTCAAAAGCAGTTCAAAAAGTCCTCGAGATACACGTGGTATTAACTCTGTGGTATAGAAAATCAAAAGTTTTAGAGCCGTTGAAATCGATCATGTATTTGCAAGACACAAAATTGATGTGATTCTGCAAAAAGGACCCATCCCACACTTTATCTGTTAAAGTGATCTACTTGAGAAAATATAGTTATAAGCTTGCTTGTTTGAACCCAAAAAAAATAATTGTAATTTAACTATAAAATACTTAACTAATGGACTTGAGATGTTTGCATATACAGGATTGATTGATTGACTTTCAATAATTCAAATAAACAAAAAAATGTGTTTTATGGGCTAGGTTATTTCAGCATATATATTTTTACACAATCCAAATGGAACCAAACATTTAATTTTACAATGACTCACTGACAGTATCTGATAATACTAAATTGATTTAATTCGACTGATAATGATAATTTCAACTGATAATGAAAAAAATCAGTTTATCTCTTAAAATTAGTGTTCCTGTAATAATTTTTTTTTAATATTTACCGCACCTATATTTGCCTAAATATTTTTTCATAGTCCGACCCTTATACTAAATCTTAACTTTTTACTGAAGAAATTAGTATTTCAAGTTGAATTTCATACAAATTTGTCGTGGTGTCCTTTACATAAGAGTCACGTTGCTTCAATACGCAACATTAAAGTTTGGACGGTATGAAGTTCGAGTCTGAATACAAATTTAAATTTTTAAGGTTAGCAATTAATATTTAGTATTTAGATCGGACTAAGAATTCGGACTAGAATAATAATATGCCTTCTTACTTTGAAATCCATCACTATGCTGTCACCCAAATTGAGAAAGGTATATAATCATATTTACTTTTTAAATACTTCAAACTACAAATCATAAGAGCTGAGTTGGGTAATCTATAGCAGGAATGGCCAACAGGCCGATCGCGGCCGTCTTCGTAACTTACAATATGGCGTGCGATATTGCCAAATCTCGTTACGCGCATGCACTTGTCAATGCAGTCAATTAGATATCGTTTTTAATATTATGTTGATATGTCTACTCCAAATAAATGTATGTATTGTATGTATACATTTTCTTTTCCATAATATCTTTTTTAGCGAAGTAAATTCCGTTCATACTTATTAATTAGCGTTTAGTTATCATTTTTTAACATGTAAATGCAGTCAGTTAAATGTGTTAAATCTCGCGAATTTTATAGGTAGATCGCGACTTTTTTTTTACGAAAAAAGTCGATCGCAACATCAAACGAATTGGCCAACCCTGGTCTAAACATATCTATAGTCTAAAGCAAGAGTTCCCAACTTTTTTTCGGCCGCAGACCCTTTTTCCAAAAAAATTTTAAATCGTCGACCCCCTAGTCTTATAATTAGTAAGTTTGTACAGTACTCGATATTAAATATTTCACTATAGTTCGGAAATTATAGGATGAGTCCTGTGACAGCTCACAAATTTGCCCCAATACAACCTTGTAACGATGTTCAGTAATTTTAATTATTTTATCAACTTTAATATAAGCCTCAATTCTAATAAATAGCACGTTATTTAGGTAAATACATTACATAAGGTTGTATTGGGGCAAATTTGTGAGCTGTAATTGAAAAATATAAAAGGACTACGGATTATGCATTGCATTGTCTTGTGCAACATTTAATATTGAAATCTGCGCTGACGAAAATTAAACCAAAAAAATAGACTCTTTTAATGGCACATTTTACCTTTTCGTTCACAAGTTTCGTACCTATGTAATGTGTTTTTATCAAAAAAGCGTTTTTTATTAATTATTTTACTCTTTAATTAGGTACCTATTGGAATCATAGATATTTTGAAGTAACAAACAAATAGCAGTAGTAAGGGGATCTATTTTTGCATAAAAAAATATTGAAACTATCGACCCCTAGAAAAATCAATTCAACCCCAGGGGGTCGATTTTGACCCCTTTGGGAACTCTTGGTATATACATTCTGTGGACTTTCATGCGACTAGACTTACTAGAGTAAATTGAAGAAGTTATTCTTACTGAGATTAATTAAGTTAATTTTGTTTTGGTATCGCGTTCATCTTATATTGTGTTTATTATTGCATAACACTGTTAACACTGTAAACCATGTAACTTGCTTCATTTACTTTTGTCTGGTTGGTTGGAAGAGATTGCCGCCTGGCAATAATCCCGCCAGATTGTATTGCAATAAAAGTGTTAAATAAATAACATGTCATTATTTTTGTGTAAAGAGTGTAATTTAATAGTTTGAATAAAATATAGGTAAGGTTATACCGTTATAAAAAGTGGAATAAACAGTATTTGATAAAACAAATTACAATGTTTTTAAACCTCCACAATGGTAATGCCTTAACTATAAACAATAAATTAATATGTATATTTAAATTCAATATATGTATGAACTCGTAAATTACAAAATATTACCATATTTTGCCAAGTAGACTTAGCTAACATAATTGTGGAACATTTATTTTATAGTGTTAAATAACTTATAATTGTTCTTACTAGAACAACGCTTACATATGTTAGAACAAGAATATTTGAATTTTTCGTGAGTTTTAATGGCATAAATTAGCCAGCTATATTATGTTTGATCCGAGGCAATTAGCTAGCTATGGTTGATCCGCGGCAATAAGCTAGATCTTATATTACTGGTATATGTTTTAAGTTGTTGGATTATGGACTTTGTCCGCGGCAATAAAGTTTTTGGATTATGGACTATCTTTACAGATTTTCGATATTTGTTATATTTCTTACTCGGTGATCTAGTATCATGCGCAAGATCATATCAAATTTATTATTTATTATTTATTATTATTATTATTTATTATTACACATGACAAGAAATATACACAATTTGAGAAAAAAACAACAGGTAATTTGATTTGGACATATAATTTTAATGGATCTGGGTTTGTTGCCTTTCATTTGTCATATCCCCAGTAAACTAGGCTTTTGCCTGTATCTCACTGAGGATATTTAGCATGAAAAAATAAATCGATACTTCTTTCCGATTTTTGATAACACAAAAAAACCCCGTTGCACGCTCTTATCAACCTGACAAACAGTGACACTCAACTACAACTGGAAACATCTTGCGAAACTCAACTCCTCACACATTATCACTCCAGAAAGATCAAAAATATTCATCCCACAATATACCGCACACAATCATAAGAATAAAAATCAAAACAAATTCAAAACAAAAAAAAAAAGAAGAAAAAAAGAAAAACACAAATACAAAAACATCCAAAATTAAAACAACAAGAAGAGACCCACACTCACGAGCTCACATAAATCCTTTCTACTCGTCATTCATCCTGAAAGCCCAATTATAAGACACTATATCGTTTTGGAGTCACCGTCAACGACTCCACACCATGTGATGTGATAATAGTGGTTTGATAAAGGTATTTAGTTTTAATCTTAGTCCAGTTTCGAACTGTGTAGTATACATACCATAGTTAGGTTACAACGGTACAGGAGCGCGACCAGTGGAGACGTAGCGAGGATGAGGAAGTGATACTTTTCGAGACAGCAAAACGCGACCATGAAAAGGAAAAGATCATAAAGCGAAAAGAGCGTCTAGTACCGAGTTGTCAAATGCCGGCTGGAGGAGTACGTATTCACGCTGTTGGAGGGTGTATGGGTCTAGGAACGGCCTTTGAGCGGCCACCTCAGATTACATAAAAGAGATTGACAATCATAGTCGTCTCTGAGGGATTGCCTAAATAGTTTTAATATTTAAGGTCAGATAACTAATTCGCTGCATTCATACTACGTGAACTTCACAACGAACAATAAAAAAAAATTAAAAACCTGCAAGCACGCTACCTTACAAGCTGACTTGATTCAACATCATTTTTTTTTTATGCAAGTCCTTTCGTATCGCGGTCAAAAGTTCACGATTGCCCTTCAGCTACAACCCTGTCAAGAAGGAAACGAAATATAAGTGCATAAATACATACATACCATCACGCCGTTTCCCTGTCGGGGTTGGCATAGAGGAGAAAGCGCCAGACTCTCCTATCGCGACACACATATTTCACTTCTTCTACATCCATACACCTCATTCTCTTGATCCAACCATACTTTCCTTGACTCTCATCTACCACACCTTCCACACACATTTGCACTATACTTGTTTTGTCCGTTTTTTTCATTAATTTCACGTGCCCAAACCATCTCAGTGTGCTCTTTTTCACCTTACTGAATACATCAGCCGTAAGTTCACATTCATCCTAAATCATTAAATTCTGGCATACGTTGTCATCCCATGTATAGTATTCTGCTAAATGCACGCATTTCTACAACACTTAGTCGTCACTTTTCATTATTTTTCCACTTTCACGTTTCACTCCCATACATCAAAGTTAGTACAAAAATAATGTTGTGGACTACCATCTTAGCAGACTTTGACACTGTCGGACTAGAGTATATATGTTTTAGTGTATCATTGACTTTGTTTTATATCGCTACATGCCATTTGATATCCCTCATAACTCTTCTATTGTTTGATAAAATACTACCTTAATAGCAGAATTCTTCAACTTGCTTCAATCTTTCATTTCTCACACATGTATTACATTTGCTGACGTGTGCTAAGATATAATGAAGCGAATATCTGTTTTCTCTGTGATGGTGACTCTGATGGACTCCACCAAGAATCGAATTCGTAGCCCCCGGGCTGAAATACATATTATTAACGTATCTTTTTCCGTCGATTAATCGCCTTTTTTTTGGTTTATTCATTTTTATATAAATAAATTATAATTTAAATATCTTTGTAACCACGTAACTTTCTTTATTTACTTTTGTCTGATTGATTAACACATAGCAATTTATCAAATATTTTTTATCTAATTAGAATGGATATTCTTGAATTAAAAATAGGACAGCAGATGTACGCTGCAATATGCAACAGGAAGAAGACTATCTGGTGGTGAGTCGCAACCCAGGCTCACTGAATGGGACCCAAGGACGGGCATCCTGTAGGAAGCAGGCTGTCCCTTTCCTGCCACACGGTCAACCCGCGAACCCGTAGAGCGCTATCCCGTTTCTTCTGATAACAGATGTAAACACAATAGGAAAAAAAAAACAGTCCACAACAAACTTCCCGTCGCTCTCGCGCACGTGGAAATTCAAACGTTCCGTCTCAGCTGTCATGATATTATACATATAGTGGCAGATTACTTTAAGCTACATTTAATTTTTTTTTTAATTATAACAAAAAAGGATATCTTGATAATTTTAAATAAATAAAAAAAAAACTTTTAACGTAGGTAACTATGAGGAGTTTTTATTATTCCCAGTATTGGAAATATTATTTTTCAAAATGTAATACGTAAATGATGTTAATCAAACAAATAATTCTTTTTAGCCAATTTCCTTAAACAAAATTCAATGTAAATGAATTAAGCTAATTATCCGCTTCAATTTGTTTTTTTCTACAATCATTTTCCAATACAAACTTACCATGCATATTCCTAAAAATCTTTTAGTGTAATATTATCTTGACATTTACGTGAATATTTCATTGGCAATTTGGAATATGTTAACTTCGTCGTGCCTACATAATCACAACTACCTAGTATAAATAAATGTTATGTTTTATTGATTAATTTATTTTTTAAAGATGGTGTTTGTTTCGATGCCCTTTTTTCAGAACCGCAACTATTTTTTTAAATAAAAATGTGTTCAATTCTACCGATATTGTTTTTATACTCCTACATATTAATAAAGATGCTAACTTGCTTTGAAACTCACGATTGAGTGGTTCCCTAAAATATGAAAAGTGTAGAATTGTAATAATATAATTTCTACAATATATAAGCCTCGCCACTTCTATCACATATTCGCATTAAAGGTATAGTGAAAAGACTGTTTATCTCTTTCAATTATATATTGATACTGCTTTTAATTTGGGAGACTATCTTACTATGTGATTTATTTAAAATGTAGATGTCCCGCTTCATAATCTTATGTAGAAAAAGAGAAGTAGTATTCTATTTTTAATTGCTCTCTGTATAGAAATTATAGTTCCACAAGGAAAACTACAACAAAACAACTGTAAAATCCAGTAAAATAAATGTTATTTATAAAAAAAAAATTGTTTTGTTTTGTATTTTGAAAAAATGTCACTTAAGGTAGTCTGAGAATATACGGGCGATATGTTTATCTCCCTTTTGCGCAAACCGATGACTCATGGAACCATCTGCGTCCCTCTCACTCCGCCATATGCGAGATATTCTACGTTTCACTTCCACCGGCCAATGGCAGGGCCCGGCGATGACACATACTACTGAGTTCTGTTCTGTTGGCAGCGTCCTCAAATATTCTTGCCTACAAATCAGTTCTTAACGAATATTTAACTGAGTAGGACGCCAGTGAGGTTTCGAGTGCCGCTATTGAATGCGCGCCACATTTTGTTTATATATCGACTGTCAATAATAAAGTGTATGTGTTATTTACTGACTATTTCATTAGTGAAAGTTTATTTGGTGAATTAACAAATGTTTTAAAATAATTATTCTACAGATTTAAGACTATCTTTTAATTAAAAAAAACTTTTTATTGTCACTTTTACATAACGTCTTTCGGGACGTTACCTGTTTTTGTGTGTGAAGTGTTGTGATAAACTACAAAGATTCCGTCGATAAAGGGATCGCGTTCTGGAAGATCCGTGGCCAGTGACTGTCAAGGTGGTGTTAGTATGAGGATGAAAAGACAGTCACCATGTCTGGTCCTGAGGTTTATGCCTCTGCAACCTGTTGGTACGTTATATTGACATATTCATTCACATAACTTCTATAAATCATTTCTTAGCTAAACTACTTATGTGTATATTGCTACTTGACTTATTTTTATCGATAATAATAAGTATCAATAACGATTAAAGTTTTTATTTAGCTCCAAGCATTCTAAGGTACCTGAGTTTCTTTTGATTAGTGTCGAATAGTTTTAGTATCTTAGCGCAAGGTTAGTGTGGACGTCGAATGACTCATCCGAGCAATTTTTGTTTATAAATTATTTTCTTTCTAGTAGCCAAATTTTCACGTCGACTTTGGCCTTAGTAACAACCAAAATTTGAGTTTTTGTATTACACATTTTTCTCTCGTAGTAATGTTCATTATTTTAGAAATCTGCGTAAATAGAACTATATTAGTTTGTTACGTCAATAAGACTAAATACTTGAAATCGCTAAAGAATTCATAGGAACGGTTTTTTGTCACAATGCGTCAGGTGGCAAGCTTAATTTGCGCTTTTTTGTTTTGGATTTTTTTAAATTTTGCTAAAAAACAATTTCTTATCAATGATCGTTGTTGTTTTTAATGTATTCTTATTAGACAGTAAATATATTTAATTATTAAAAAATTTAACTTTCACATATGTTTTTATGTTGAGCAAATTAGCACAGCTATGTATGGTTGAAAATAAATATAAAAAAAATATTTTATATATCTTAAATATTTCAATAAAACCCCCATTATACATACATAGACTGTCAGTCCTTAAATGAGTTTTTTTTATTTAGCAGAACGGACTACAATTATTAACTACCCACATGATTTTTTTAACATGTTGACACTGTTTTCCGTATAATATTTTCTTAGTATGTGCATCTTATTGATGATATGACAAGAATGACCAAAAATTTATTATGAAAAAAATGTTATAATAAGGGTTATAACTGCTCGACTCGCTGTAAAAATCCAAAAAATATATAAATAATATTATATAGACCGCTAATACTACATTATTTATTTTACATCATAGGTCGATACCAACTTAAAAATAATATCCTAATTTTTTTACATTATTACATTATTTATTTTTCACATAGAATGTGTAAAAACAACATTAGGTAATACACATTTCTTGTTTGTATATATATATATATATTTGTTTATATATGACAAGAATGACCAAAAATTTATTATGAAAAAAATGTTATAATAAGGGTTATAACTGCTCGACTCGCTGTAAAAATCCAAAAAATATATAAATAATATTATATAGACCGCTAATACTACATTATTTATTTTACATCATAGGTCGATACCAACTTAAAAATAATATCCTAATTTTTTTGCAATTAGTTTTATTGAATTGGTAGTAAATAAATTTAAAAATAAACAAGATATATTGAACACACCATAGGTAAAAATATTGATATAACTGTACTAAATTTTTCACATAGAATGTGTAAAAACAACATTAGGTAATACACATTTCTTGTTTGTATATATATATATATATATTTGTTTATCCGTTGAATTCTCAAGAAATTCTTCAGAATTTCGATTATCTTTAAATAGCGACGATGAATCATTTTACTTTACAGAAAATGCATTGTTTGAAGGAACGATAAATTAAAATAATAAAAAAATATGCTTTTAAGCATTATCTCGTTATAAAATGTCTCCTTTGAAAAACCTTTTTTGTTATTTATTTTTAAACGCAGATTATAAAAAAATCTATTATTGATTCTGGTGGTTATTCCATCTTAAAAAAAACAATACTTAAACTGGGATTCGAGAGTGAGAATGAATAGGTCGAGAGCCTTCATTCAACTTGAATATCGCTACAAGTAATACTGTCTCTATTGTTGGGGCAAATATTAAGATAATTTAGCCCTCATGAGCAGAATTGATTGATACCAAGACGAATTGGTATGGCAAAATCTGCTATGATATGTCTGACGAAGGTATGGATTAACCGATATATACTCAGAATAATTAAAATCAGTCTATACTCAGAATAGTCAAAAATGAAATCTCTAATATTCTCCATGACACTATGGTGTGGAAACACCGACAATGAGAAAGAAAAGTTATTAATGCGTTCGAGATGTGATGCTGGAGGCGGATGCTCCGTATTCCATGAGCAAGAAGTTGGCATATAAGATTGACGAACCAAATAAAGGAGTTAACAGAATCCTCTGCATACAATATTGACCTGGACTGGGAATTATGGAGATATAGCGGATTACCACAACGCTCAGCATTGATACGCGAAGGAGTAAAACTTGAAGACTTTTTTTTGCAACCGCTGCCTTAGGTTTGCAACTAAATTAAATGTATATACACATATTCTATCTTCAATTCTTGATTCTCATACCACTTTGCAAAACGTCATCACAAAAGTATACAAAACGTTTATAAGTAGACATATTGATTTTATTTAAAAGGCACAACGTCAATATTAATTCAGTTGGTAACGAACAGTCCGTCCATACAATATGCATAATTAATAATATTGAAATATGAAATGTATTTAAATATTGATGTGTTCACGTATGCGAAGATGTATCGTGCAGTCTGATTCATATATTTGTTGTTATTATTGTTTTGTGTTAATAGCATCGTAAGAGGAAGCCAGTTTCAAAATGCATCAATAAGGATCCATATCTATCAATTATTCATTTATGTTCACAGCGTATTATTGAGGTAATTGTCTATGATTGTAATATTTAAATCATATTTTGACTGAAATATTTCGACGCATTATAATCGCATAAAGAAAATACATCTATCAAATTGAATCCTGTAGTTTATTATATTATATTCATATACCATTTTTATTTCAAACATAATTCCTTAAATTATTTTATTACTATATTATTTCAATTGACTACAATATTCTACGATTACAAGCAAACTTAACGTAAACGAATCAGTGCATTTCATCTTCTTAACTATCATTTTCTGTATTAGTAATAATTAACAAATGTACTCCATGTCATCCAATGTGTATATCTTCCGTGGAAAACGATTTTAAAATAGTTTTTTCATCGCATTTTTAATACATAAAATATTAATAAATTCGTTTGGATCACTGAACTTTTATAGTTTTAAGCAGAAGACAATTAAAATGTAATTATATAATATGTATTTAGTTCCACCTACTCACTAGTCAATGAAGTCACCGACAAGATATTTATAATGCTAATTGGCTTCGTGTCACTTTACTACAAAAATGAATTGTGTTTTTGTAATTAAATTGGGTACAATTGTTAAGTTGTAAAGTCAATTCGATACGACGCAATTACATTCTGAGAAGATTACAGTGGTCTCGAAAGAGACCACATTCAGTCAACTTTTACTAATCTATTATTTTTTCTTTATTATAGGCTGTTGTCTATCCCTTCTATGCCAGATTTATATAATTAAACTTTATCATAAGTATGTATATACGAGTGTATTAAAAAAATAGTACATATTTGGGGTTTGATACTATCTGCGGTTTTAGGCATCCACTGTGGGTCTAAGAACGTATCCTCCGCAGATAAGAGGGGATTACTGTATTTAACACATTTCATTATTAAATTTATATAATATAAATTAATTATATAATGTCTTACTAATTAATTATTATTCTAGTATCTCGCCAAACGTCTCAGCAAGTAGTTCTTGTAAATTTACTGTTATAAAAAGTATTGACTTCCTATTATAAAAACCCATTTTAATGTCATGTTTTTAAAATGGTTCTGCATATTATAAATATGTAGTTTTTGACCAATTCCTGGTGAGTTAAAATTAATATTTTAACCTTTGAGAAGTATGAAACTTTATCCGTGTAATTGTTTTTTTTTGCAGTAGATTATTGATCTGTTGAACCTGGCGGGGCTTATTGCCATTAAGTTATCTTTTCCGACCAACCAGAAACGTGTGTAAGAGGTGTTTAGTTAAAAACGGACTGGAGTATTGTTTTAAATATATCAGGGATCGAAATAGCAACCTTCAGATAGAAAGAAAGGTGTTTCACCAATTAGGCCACGGCGATCGTCATTATTTATCGGATGTGTACTGCCAACTTTTCCTCCATCTCTTTGGTGGTCAACTTCCTATGGGGTAACATTATAAACTATACAGAAATCCGAGTCTCTTCAATTCTTTGAAAATGTTCCCACCAATAACGTCTTCTGCATTCCCCACATTACGGTGTCTTTGGTTTTACGTATTATTCTTATTTCTATATTTCTTATTGTCGTTTTTTACCAGTTATACATCGCAATATCTTAATTTCTGATGTTCAAAGGGGCGAGATTCCTGATGGTACTAAAAAAAAGGTCGTAGTCTAGTTAAAGAGTTTGCCTGGTAACAATATTCGGACATGTAAGAGTATTGTTGCTTCCCAACATGCGTTAGTATTTCTAACACGTACGGTGACTAACTTTGAGTTAATTATCTTCTCCATTGGTTCTTAACCCGATTGTTCGATTAGAGGAACCGAAGACAATATTGTTTCCTGACCACGTTCTTCAACATATTCCCATCACTAATCAGGATATGTTGAGGAGTACCATGCGAATTAATTAAATATATTGTTTAAGGTACTATGAAAATGCTTACAATGATCGAATCTGAAATATCGTTTGTAGTCAATTACTTGTATTATATAGTATTTGCTTATGAAATTTGTTTATCTGACGGCGGAAGTCAGGATATTTTTTCAATAAATACTATAAATATGTGCATATATATAATGCAGGACATAAATTGATTTCAACAAAACGTATAATTACGTTTATTTGTATCTGAAACCAGTAATTTAAGGTAATCCCTTTGGTTAACTCGTCATCTAAACAGACGAAAGAATGATCACGTCATTCGGTATGATTGACGTAATCTGCATACGTTCAACGTTTATACGTAAACTTTTCCATAACAAATATTATTTTTTTGTGTTACATGACCAGTGACTTGCTTGAATGCACTTGCTCATGTGGTAATGCTATTTTTTTAGTATTGCAAAATCTAATAATCATACATACATTTATTTCAGCAGATGTGCATGGCCGCGCGGTAACGCATTGGACTTCCGTGCGGGAAGGTCGTCGGTTCGAACCCCGTGCTGTGCTACTCCCCTCGAACGATACAGGCACTTTTTTCGTCTAGTGTTCAATGGTATAAGAATACCTATGACTTCGGTCATATCTATTACGGATATTTGAAAATCGATTCTCTTTGGAATACAGATTTTTTAAAAGAATTCCTGTCTGGTTTTCACTAAAGGCTTTTTAACATAGTTCTGATTAGTCGAAAGAGATTGCCACATGACAGGTTGTACTATATTCATCAATAGTGTTATACTCGTAGAATATAATATGTAATTTCTGATATACTGTAAAATATGAATCGTACATTAGTATATCCCATCACCAAAATCGATAAAATTCTCTTATGGTTTATGTGTCAAATAAGAATCTTTTTTTACAAACGAAAATTAAAATTAATACGTCTCGGATAATTGGTATTTCTAATACCTAAGCCTTTATTGTGGTGATGATTATGTTTTCGGTGCCATTTATACAGTACATCCAAGCGAGTTTAATGCTATGTAATAATCTCTTCTAACCAACCAAAACTAGTCGAGATTATCCTCCGTGCGTTACTTACTCTACAGACGGACTATTCCACTGAATAGGTTCAACAATACAGGAGACACTGTCAGTAGTCTTTGTCCTATTCTGACCTTAATCTGAAATGATTCGACTCAAATTTGATTTCGAAATCTTATTTTAAAATGATTAACGTGACCAGGTATGAATCATACCTTAATTTTTATAAATTTTCAATTAGGTTTCAATAATTATATTTTCATTCACACCTCATTTCTCCGTCAGAGAAGACTGAAAGATGGAATATAAGTTTTATCACTACTTTGCCATTATTATTGGAATTGGCTTAGGCTAAATTGAATTAGGCATATGTAGGTGTATTATTCTCCGTTGGTTGTATGATTTAACAACGTTCGGTTCTGCAAGAGGATACATCATGGCCTTTAAATTAAAATGCAAGAATTTCTGCGAACAAACAAAGCGTTACATAGTCATAGTTAAGTATTTCTTACACACACATACACACACGTACGATGGAATTCGTTTAGACCAAGTAGTAAAGTTTTACATTGATGTATGAATGAAAAAACTCTTTACAATAAATTTTGTAATTTCAAACTACGATTTTCGTTCTTTTAACAAATAAAAACGATTGAAGTATTGATGAAAAATGACTTGTCTAAAACAAGTTGTATAACATATGTAATAACTTAATTAGTCAATATTTATATGTGTATACTAAATGAGACTTTAAACGAAACTCCTAGATTCGCAACAAAACAAAGATACAAGATGTAATCAAGGTGTGCAAGAAGATGACGTTGTAATGGGCGGGGCACGTAGCCAGAATGTCAGATCCCCGATGGACATTCGAAATAATCCAGTGGTACCCAAGAGGCATAAAGAGTCCAAAAAAGACCCCAAATACGCTGGATGAACGATATCAACATGGCACCAACGAACACAAAATCGAATTATTTGGAGTAGTCCTTCATTCACCAGTGGATGGACCCAGGTTGACAATAATGATTTATTATAAAGTTTTTTTCATAATAAGCCAATATTCTCTTCTTATGTACGTGTATGGGTTAACTATATTTTTGAAAATTAATTACAAACCATTCTCTTGGCTCGCTGGATATACGAGTATGTCTTATCAGTTCAGTGTTAGCTAACTGCGGTTGAACGAACTATTTTTTATCAGCACAAATATTTCTCGTCGTGTCGATCCAAACCACAATATTCCCGACTAAAAACATCGCTGACCGAATTTTCAACATGAAATCACCAGATACAGGTTTATCTGTATTAAACTCATTGGTTTGATTTTTATCGACATAAATAGTTAAAAAACAAAGACATTCGTTCTACTTACAAAAAAAATTAAGAATTTATCAATATTCTGACCACATATTTTTTTTTATGAAAAACATTTTTGATTAAAAATCTTACATTTACGAGTATATTCGACATGCAGCTTTCAGATAGTTGACTTTTGTAGGATCTTGTCATATTTGCCAAGTGTTTTTTTTTTGTGCTGGTCTCTCAACATAGTATTTTTTCCTCAGTAATACAAACTTTTTTAATGTTTTATACAATCTCGTAAGAGTCTTGCCATGTATTTAATACGAGCAACACATAAACCCAGATTTGGGGAAAAAAAATTGTTGTTCAACAATAGGTATTAACTCCTAAAAATACCAGGAAATTTTTAAATAATTTGTACACTTTCGTAGAGCATGCATGCGCTGATAATAATTACTTTATTTCATCCAACGGCATTATCATATATATTTTTAATGAAATTTAATTCATCAAAAATATAAATTGTATGAAATATAACAACATATCTAGCGAGCATAAGAATGTGTGCGTTCCAGTATTAGTCATACCACAGAAGTCAAAGATCCAACATTAAATATGTAACAAAAAAATCAACGTTTCTTTTTTATGGTATTTTGGTCATCATTGTCTTCGTGTCCTCCATGCAGGTTGGGTTGCAACCTTACCAGTGCAGATCTCGCAACTATTTCGATTTCTTGCCTGTTCGCCAACTCTTTCGTCTCCACCCAGTTCAGGCCTAGTTCTCATGCCAGTTTCCTCTTACTTCTTCTGGGGCGATCTACTGCTATTCTTCTTTCTGAGCTGGTCTCGAAAATTACCCAAGTTTCTTAGTATGTATGCTTATATATTGTTATTAATACCTCAAGGTTTTTGCACATAGACCAGGTATTTTGCAAAATGCTTAAACACAATATTTTTTATTCGTGTATTGCCCTCATTTAAGTATTGGTAGTTGGGTCATAAAATAACTTTACGACTCGCATAAAAAGAAAAGAGAATTGTTACGTTTGCTTAAACGGAAAAAAAATATTGTATATATTCTAAATAAACGAGAAAACTGCAATGCTAATAATGTTCGTGGTGACATATGTAGTTAATATCCTATATATTAAGAATAAATTTAACGACACATTCCATAAATTATTATTAAAAAGGTCATATCTGCTTATCAAGAGCGAATTATGAATTTTATGTTTTATTGACTAACGTACTACATTAAAATAATACTACATATGTGAGAGGAGAGAGCGTCCGACTTTCTTACGCTTCATGTAACTCCTACTATTTCTCAGACTTTTGACATTTCCTTCTTTCAAAATAGCATTCACGTGATTCAATCATACTTTCCTTGGCCATGCTATACCACGCCTTCCACTCACATCTGCACTGTACATTTTTTTAATTAGTCTACATTCATTCGTTCTTCATGCCAAAACCATGTCAAAGCGCATTTATTTTACATTTAAAGAATAAGTTTTAACATAATATTTCTAGGCTTTTAGCGTTAACACTGGAAATTCATGTTTATTCAAATAAAATTTAAAAAAAACACTGAAAATAGTTTCAAATTTAGTCAGTTCTGAGTACCCCTGAATATGTATTTTATTTTTTATTTATTTTCGTAAAGCTTACATATATAGGTTAAACCCAATTACATAGAAAGCTTGAAATAATAAGTTACGTACAATACGAATAAATAATACTATTCACATAAAAAGCTGTAACATACATTATATTTGGCAAGCAAAATATAAAGTTAATAGTTATTAGTTTGGTCAAAACAACTAACTTCCATTACTAAGAAAGCTCATAATGCTGTCTTTAAAAACATTATCGAAAATGTTGAAGATCTCAATATCCGCGGCCTTGTTTAGAAGGGACAGGCCGTGATACAGTGGGAGAGCATATGCCAGATAAGATGATACATACATATAACTGCATTGTATCGGACGTATGCCGTCACCCTTGTGTGTGTATGTGGTATGATGAAACAGACAATGTTGTGTGTAGATCTGGAGGCAAATTTGCCCTCATTTATGTCAATGTAAAATGTTTATGTATGTAAATGTCGGTTTAAGTTCCTGTAATTGTATATGTTAAATGGTATATGTTATAATTCATCCTAGCGTTTCTGTATATGTATAGGGTGGATGTGAACTTGTATTTGTCTGTTTCCATACCTGTATATGTATAACTGTCATGTAATTCTATATTATATTGTAATAATGTGTAGAATTATATTGTATATTTGTATGTAATTATGTCATAAATGTCATTCTGTTAGCAATATTTCTGCATGTAAATTGCATGCAAATATGTTTGTATAAGTAAATGTCCGTAATTCAAATGTATCTATTTGAAAGGTTAAATGTAAACACGTAAAATCCTCATATTTGTATGTGTTAAATTTCTATCTGTTTGGGTCCGGTTGCGTTCGCGACCGTAACGTGACCATCCGTGTACTGCCCGATATGAGCGGTGACCGCCACAGTAACTCCCTGACCAGACGTCCTAAGCGGGCCGAAAAACCCGCAAGGTGCGGGACGCGAGGGCTTACTGTGACGGGTAAACCGGTCATATAGGGCACACAACTTGACCAAAATATACTACTTCTCTTCAATCGTCTGACTTCGTTTTATTTCTCCGACCCTTCTCCAAGATCTACAGAGGAATCTCTACTCTACAAATTGACTTCGCTGTATTTCTTCATTTCGCCGGAATCATCGTGTCGAGTCCGTCCCTGGCAACTGGTTGGACAGCGCTCTGCATACACCGGACACAAGTTCAGAGGCGCATTCGACGCAAGAATATTTCACCGAAGATTAATTAATTAATTTTTGGTGATTTACGCTTGACTTCGCGAATTCGATTCTTCACGCTCTGCAGCAACCATCCAACCTATCTACAGTCTTTGTACCTGTCCGGTACAAAGTGGTCCTTCGAAGCCGGATCTGCTGCGTCACCTCAAGAATCATCAGCAGAAGCGAATCTTGATCATCATAATTCTCAAGATATTATATCTTTGGATATAATCTTTTAGATATCATCGTCATCTTCAGAAGCAAGCGTCGTAATCGCCACCTTCTGAAGTTTGAAGATATTAAACTTTTCGATATAAAGATATAATCATTCAGATATCGTCGTCATCTTCAGAAGTGAGGCATCAGCCGCTGTGGACTATCGTCATCGTCAGCCGCTGTGGACTATCGTCATCATCAGCCGCTGTGGACTATCGTCATCATCAGCCGCTGTGGACTATCGTCATCATCAGCCGCTGTGGACTATCGTCATCATCAGCCGCTGTGGACTGTCGTCATCATCAGCCGCTGTGGACTATCGTCATCATCAGCCGCTGTGGACTATCGTCATCATCAGCCGCTGTGGACTGTCGTCATCATCAGTAGCTGTGGACTATCGTCATCATCAGCCGCTGTGGACTATCGTCATCATCAGCCGCTGTGGACTGTCGTCATCATCAGCCGCTGTGGACTATCGTCATCGTCACCAGCTGTTGAGCATCGTCGTCTCCAGCCACTGACGCAATCATGCCTTCTCTGCGTTCCGGAAAGGCTCCCGCTAAGGAAGCGAGAGCAGAGAGCGACCATACCTCAGATGCCGACTCGGTGACCTCTTCACGTTCACACGCTGACACAGAGGACACGATCCGGAGGCTACGGGAGGAGGTTCGCGCTGGGAAGCGAAAAGCGGCATCCTTGAAGAGAAAGCTGCAGCGAGCAACTGCAACGGCTGAAGCCGTTCCGGGACCATCGGCGGAACACGTCCCCGATGACGTCCCGGTAGCTGACCCCAGGCGACTCACCGAGGAGTGGGTGGAAAAACAGCAGGACCCCATGGCACAGGTGGCAGCTATGATGAAGGAGCTCATCCAATCCTCACGGGGTGGTGGGAGCCCGAGGGCGCTAGCCAGTGAAGATGGTGCAAGGATGACCGCTCTCATCGCACGCCAGACTGGAGCCAAGGACCTGCCCGTTTTCTCGGGGGAACCCCTCGAGTGGCCTGCATTCAAGGCACAATATGACCAGTCCACCGAGTTGTGTGGACTAGCCGAAGCCGAGAACCTTCTCCGGCTGCAGCGTGCCCTGAAGGGGCGCGCACGAGATTTGGTGTCCGCACTGTTGGTGGACCCGAGGAGTGTGGGGGAAATCATCCGCACACTGGAGATGCGCTTTGGCCACCCGGAGGTGATCGTAGCCACGATGCTGGACAAAGTGCGGCGACTGCCGCGCCTGACCGACAGCAACTCCATGGAAGCCCTCGTGGAGTTCGCTATAGCGATACGCAACGTCGTCGCTACGATCAAGGGTGTGGAAGGGGAGTACCTCACGTCACCGCAACTCCTGACAGAGATGGCGACCAAGTTACCTTTGACCCTCCAAGCCATGTGGGTCCAGTCACGGATCAGACAGCCGAAAGCCACCGTGGAGGACCTGGCCACCTGGCTGATGGAAATAGGCAACGCGGCCACCCATGCCGGAACAATAGACACGCAGGCGTCCTTCAGAGCGCAGAAACCCCGACGGGAAGGCAACGCGCTGCCCCAGTCGACAGAGAAGCTCGGTCGCAATGGCGCAAGATGTGCGCTATGTCACGACGAGCACAAGCTATCGACGTGTCCAACGTGGCGAGAAAAGAGCGTGGACGAGCGCTGGGAATGCAGAAAGGCGTTGGGCGTATGCCCCAACTGCCTAGAGTCCAAGCACCTGGCTGTTGACTGCAGGAAGCAGCGATGCGGCGTGGGTAGTTGCCGACGACCGCACCACCGTACACTGCATCAGGAAAGGACCGGAGCCGGCCCAGCAACAGCACATACAGTCGCCACCATTCGCACATCGGACCCGTCACCGGTACTCTTGAAAGTCGTACCCGTGACGGTGTCAGGACCGCAAGGGCAACTTGAGGTGCACGCTCTTTTGGACGAAGGGTCAGCAGTGACCCTGATCGACGCAGCCGTGGCAGACCGGATTGGCGCTGAAGGCCCCGTTTGTGGCCTTCGAATAGACGGCCCAAGACGGATGGGCGCCACAGACAAGGCGTCGCGACGGATCACGGTCCAGATGAGAGGACGATGGACCGGGGTAACACACAGCGTATCGGGGTATACGATGAAAAAGTTGGACCCCCCTAGGCAGCTCGTTCAAGCCCCATACGCCAGCCCAGAGCCGGCGCGAGAGATCAGGCCCGAAATAATCATCGGCCAAGACAACGCGCACCTAATCGTATCGCAAGAGGTACGAGGGCATACGGATGGGTGCGTTACCTCCCGCACCGCACTGGGGTGGGTTACCCACGGGGGGAGGCACTCACCCATGGAAAGACGGACAACCATGAAGGAGGGCACTGTCGGGACACTAAAGTTCGCGACACTGGGAACGGACGCGGGATGCCGGGCAAAGAAAGCCCAAATGTCCAAAAAACGTCGCCCAAAACGAGGAAAGGGCGACAACGCGTTACCGCAAGAAGAGCGGCGCGTCGAGAATCGGCGGATGAGCCCGGATGCAGAGAGGCGCGTAGCAAGCGCGCAGCCCTCATCGACACATCACGCTGAGAAGGGAGACGTCGTCGCCACGCCAAGAAAGTGCGAGACGTTCGCAAACGGAGAGGCGGCGCGACACTGCTCGCCGGACTCGGTGGCGGATACACCGCACGAGCCTGGAAGGTTGCGGCCTACGCCGGACAGCGGCCCATTAGAGGCGAAAGCGACACATGCCACTGGCGCGAACCGACATTGCGTAAGTTGGCTCACGCAAAACCGACAGAGGGGATCGCGTCGCCACAGGACGAGCAGCGCGCCGAAGACGGGCCAAAGTGCCAGGATACGGCGAGGCGCAACCATCATGCGGATCGCCAACCGGTGGATGTCGACCATCATGCAGATCGCCAACCGGTGGATGTCGAGCGGTCAGAGGCGGCGCATCCAGGAGGACAAGGCGACTTACCGCAGGCCCAGCGATACACGCCCGACCCATCCCCGCAGAATTCTGCGCAATACATCGCACAAATCGGCGGAAGATTTGTGCTAACGGACAAGCGCCCGCCCGATGACCCCGGAGGGCTCGTACACGAGTGTGATTGCCCCAGCGATATTGGGGGCGATCACCCGTATACGAGGCTGTTGTCACAGCATCATCGTGAGAAGGCGGGACATCCGAGCGCGAAGAGGAAGACAGGACGACCCACCACTACACCAGGGATACACGGAGGCCGGGCGCATCGCGTCCAGAGGATGCACGCCTCACCTTCCCCCAACACAGGACATCGCGCGAGTCAATGACTGACTTGCGCACAAGCAGACAGATCTACACACCTACCAAGAATTTGGCGTACCACATACACGGATAAACAAGGCGACGATCACGGCTGGCGCCCTACCACGAGACCGGGAGACCACGCCGGGAGGATATCAACCTCTGCGAGGTGACAACGCACACGTCCTTGCCCATTGAGATGTTGCTCCGAGGATGACTATACGGAGGCAACATCGAGGGGAGTGTATCGGACGTATGCCGTCACCCTTGTGTGTGTATGTGGTATGATGAAACAGACAATGTTGTGTGTAGATCTGGAGGCAAATTTGCCCTCATTTATGTCAATGTAAAATGTTTATGTATGTAAATGTCGGTTTAAGTTCCTGTAATTGTATATGTTAAATGGTATATGTTATAATTCATCCTAGCGTTTCTGTATATGTATAGGGTGGATGTGAACTTGTATTTGTCTGTTTCCATACCTGTATATGTATAACTGTCATGTAATTCTATATTATATTGTAATAATGTGTAGAATTATATTGTATATTTGTATGTAATTATGTCATAAATGTCATTCTGTTAGCAATATTTCTGCATGTAAATTGCATGCAAATATGTTTGTATAAGTAAATGTCCGTAATTCAAATGTATCTATTTGAAAGGTTAAATGTAAACACGTAAAATCCTCATATTTGTATGTGTTAAATTTCTATCTGTTTGGGTCCGGTTGCGTTCGCGACCGTAACGTGACCATCCGTGTACTGCCCGATATGAGCGGTGACCGCCACAGTAACTCCCTGACCAGACGTCCTAAGCGGGCCGAAAAACCCGCAAGGTGCGGGACGCGAGGGCTTACTGTGACGGGTAAACCGGTCATATAGGGCACACAACTTGACCAAAATATACTACTTCTCTTCAATCGTCTGACTTCGTTTTATTTCTCCGACCCTTCTCCAAGATCTACAGAGGAATCTCTACTCTACAAATTGACTTCGCTGTATTTCTTCATTTCGCCGGAATCATCGTGTCGAGTCCGTCCCTGGCAACTGGTTGGACAGCGCTCTGCATACACCGGACACAAGTTCAGAGGCGCATTCGACGCAAGAATATTTCACCGAAGATTAATTAATTAATTTTTGGTGATTTACGCTTGACTTCGCGAATTCGATTCTTCACGCTCTGCAGCAACCATCCAACCTATCTACAGTCTTTGTACCTGTCCGGTACATGCATCGACGTATCAAAAGAGAAAAATAAAAAAAAGGAAAATATGTAATCAAAGTTACGATTGTGTTATGTATGACTTGAAAATAGTTAGGTTGAATATACCTTTTCAAGGGGATAAAACAGCGTTTCAGTTTTAAATGTTGTATTTGAAGTGATATTATCAAATTGAATCATTCAAGTTTTTTTTTTAATTCGACCGAATTATAAATCGGAAAAAAAATATTGATTTTGATGTAATGAAATGTATTAGAAATTTATAATTATTTGAGAAATGATTCATAATAATATGCAGTTTGAAACAATGCCTCATTAAAACACGAAACATCGAGTGCTTTTCAATGGAAGTGCTACTTCATTCATTCTTCTTAGCCGTGGTTAATTAGGTTATCTTTGTATGTAAATATATGCATTTCAATTGGCTTATCAACTTTTGATAGTCTACTTTTTACGTATCTCTATTTAGTACTGAAACAAATGGAATTAAGAGTTAATTCACACCACTGTCTCACATTCTCTCTACACCCATACCTCGCTTTACGGGCTCTCTTTTGACGAAATTTCGCTAAATTCGTAATAGAGAAGAAGCTCAACAAATTCGTATTACAGAAAAAAAATCGACGTGCCGAATATGTTTACGAGAGGCTTTAACACTTCCCTTACTGTGCTAAAAATTACGCCAGTAACGGTGTTGGACACTGAGGGTACAGTAAACATGTATGTTTTAAATTAAAATTATGCAAAATCTATTAGTTTTTTTTTGTATTTAGCTATAAACATCATTTTATTATGTAATAAAATGTCGAATAATATAAAATAAGTGTAAGAAATGATAAAATAAGAGTTGAAACGGAGAGGTGACATTTCTATAGGAATATAATTTTCCCACTGCGTCGTTCGATCTGCGCAACGTTCAGAATGCGCATGACTGAAAAGAGGTCTCCAACCTTTAAAAAAAAATCATAAAATTATACAATAAAATATAGCGTGTATTTTTTGGCAATAAAAATATAATTCGAATTAAGATAATAATTAACATATTAACAAAATATAAAATGAATATATAAATTCAAAATTAATAATATAAAAACAAACACGAAATTCAAATCAATAAAATATGCCATTTGGAAAATATAAACACTTTGAAAATAGGTCAAAATTTGAAAATAGGAGAAACATATTATAAAATCAAAATTTAATCCTGTGGAGAAAGTCTATCGCAATTGGGGCACGAAATAACTTTTGTTTCTATTCTATGCACTAAACGCACAGGTGTTTGATAAAACTGGTAACCAATCCCTGGAACGAATGTACTCTTTAAATATTAACTGTCAAAAAAGAATGAGTCATACGGAGTGTTTTGACATTTCGTCAATTCTCGATTTATTATCATTCATTTCTGTTGATATTTATTAATGATTTTATTTCGTAATGACATCATTCAAATCATAGAGGTTTCGATGAGGAATACATAAAGTATGAAGACCTTGCAAGCAGTATATTTCGAGAAATTAAATAAAATATACGTCTTGGTCACTTGTCCGTTCACAGATCGGCAAGGGTTAAACGAATCGATAAATTTAAATTGCCAGTACTTGGGAGGTCAAATAAGAAGGGCTGTATGATCAAGATTAATATAATTAATTTGTTCGAGAAAATATGCAAAACATTATTACACTTTGGATGAATATTTTCACCCAGTTCCTGCTTCCCAATTCTGATTGGAACCTTCTGATTGTTCATTATAAATTCTGATTGGAACCTTCTGATTGTTCATCTTTATATTTGTATTAAATATGCATGTCTTATCTGTTCTACATATTTCAGAATATACTCGAGACTTTTTTCTTAAAAAATGCATTGATTTTTCTACTTCATGGAACACATTATGCACATTTAGTATGTATTCAAAGGGAAAAATAATTAACTACACAATTTTTCAGGAACCTTTCTCTTCTGTAAAGCGAGGTATTGGTGTATTCAAATTGACGTTCATTCTGAATAAGGGTGGCTTGCTATCTATAATTAACGACCCTGTTTATATATCACCTCACTCTATCATACATACATCTATCTATCTAATGGTGCTTAATAACTGCGATTTGTATTAGTAAATAAACAAAATGCTCTGGAAGTGAACAAGAATTTTAACAATATATGTCATACATATATTTTTTTAAATGTTGTAAAGATGAATAGTTGTATGACATATTGTACTGTCTGTATTACACATTCGTTGTATACAATACAACCTGGCGTGATTAAACAGTCTCTTCATGTGACAGTCTCTTCCAACCAACCAAAAAAGTGTTGTTAAACAAGCCTTAAATGAAATACAGGCTGGACCCTAATCTAAAAAAATCTGAGAGATTGGTTAAATCTATCTTACACCGAACTCTTCAGAAGTGCATTGGGTAGAATTATCCAAATGAGATGCCAAGGGAAACAGACGAAGCACTTGGAAAATAATAAATATTCTAAAGAAATTGCGCATTATTGTCTTATTTTTAAACAAATCAATAATATTGTATGTATTTTATAAAACAAATGTTCCTAGTTGATTGTGAATTAACTTGTACAATGTTGGTTTGTCCCCTTCTGCAGAACTGGGTAATCCACATAATAAGATCCGCATGAGGCAAGGTGTGCACATACCGCCGGAGGAAACCAACTGGTCTAACCGGTATTCGACCATTTCAACATGGGCCAATGATCGATTTCAAGTGTCCGGGAATGGCCAGAAAGAGGTTCTTTGGTTACGTCTTCGTGCAACAAGCGAATACATACATTTCTCCCTAAGAGTTCTTGGAAACGAGTGCCTCGATTGTTAGTCTGAGAATGTTGGCCGCCTTCCGAGACAGTCTGCCTCTGGGTAGACCTGTCCTGACTCCGGGAGCAAATAACACACTGAATCTCAATCGACATTTTAATTATACTCATCGTCTTTCTCCGGCCGTTTTAAAAAACTGCTTCTGTTTGATTTTCACCGCTTGCGACGTTCGTTTCTTTCCCTCGTAATTTTTTTTTCTTTATTCACTCATTCATTCATCAAAAAATCTCAAAATCATATCGAACCATCAACGAAATTTGGTAAATTTCCGTACAAACTGTTTTACTTGACGGGTAATAATGTTAATTTTCTTCTAAAAACATACGTCTTTTGATTTTGTTATCCAGGTGAATATGTTGTATATAAAAAAATATCTTTCTCGCAAACTTCTCGTGAAAAAATATTTTCCGCTCCTTGCATCAAAAACGGTTTTCGACATTACAAAAGCATAAAATAATTTTCACTTTATAATAAGGTTTTGAAAATGAAGGTCATTTAAAGCAAAAGAAAACATCTCAATATTTTATGTCTTGTTTATAATATTATTCGGTTCCCAACCAATAAATTAACCGCAACTCATTTGAAATAATATTCTATTAAAAAATAATTCTATTTCCTCACCACTGTGAGAATTCTACACAGTAATTGCTTGAGAATTTGTGTTACCTCGTTTTTTTTAAATACCCGTGTCGATGTAGCGATTATCTCGATTTAATATCTTTCCCATCCCTTTTGTTTTGTCGGGTGAGTCATGCTCACAACGACGAACGACCTCGCAAGTGTTCTCGAGGTCTCCGCCTGTGAAAGAATGCGTAAGGCGCGAGTAAACGTTACTTCTTGTCTGCTGTGAGCTAACACGTCGATCGGGCTTTCTCTCTCATTTCGTAATTGCTATTCACATTGAGAGGAAAGAGCGGGATGACTATCTTGTTAAATTTTACTTGTTGCCGTCGACCAGGTGTTGTACTCTTCGACTAGGGATGGGAATATACAAATTAAATTACATCGCAATAAATAAAACTTTTTACATTTTTCGAATGGCAACACAGACATTTTTAGTTTCCATAAGTCACGAAGGTCACAATTTCCAATACTATTTCTAGTAAGAAATATCGTAACAAAATATGTATATACTAACATACATCAATCGTTCGATAAATGGCAATTTTAAGTAAATATATTAAATATTTCATTGTGAATTCTAAAACAATTTTATTATGATTCATTAATGAATGCTTAAATAATGAGTTAGTAACATTTACTGTACATTTTTCTTCATAATTAAATCATGCGAAAACGATCACGTAACATTATGTTGATGTTTGACTGGCGCCGTGTCTAACGAGAACTAAAAGATTTTCCTTAATATAAACAATATGAAATACGGTCAAATTCACAGTGATTCAACAATTTTATGTAGCCCTGTAATCCAACGGTATAAAGATCACAGTGTTAACGAGTTACATCGATTAAATGTGACTCAGATAGTGTTACATAGCCAGATCGACCTCGAACGCACTAATTGAATCTGTATTTTTTATAAATTAAAAACTATTCAAAGATCGATTTTATTTGTAATTTACCATCCAAAGTCCTAAAAGTTCTTTAAAATAAAAATATATAACTAAATATTAATTTCAAATACCCTATCCTCTTCAAATCATACCCTTTTTTACTCTCCGAATAATTGAGGAAACAAATATATGCAATGAAACATCCATAGATAATTTAGCTGTAGCACTACTCGATCTATTTAGTTCAACTAACTAACTAAACGAACTATTTAGTTAATCGATTATGTAGCGTTACAAATAATATGGCTGATCTGAAAGCTGTGTTTATATTTAAGCTAATATAACATCATATTATGACAAATCTCTATGGATCTTTTTAAATTGTTGATTTATACTTATCTCTGGTCATTTGATATATTTTCATTAACAATTTTACATGCGCTTGTTGAGTTGACCATAGTTTATTGCCCTACAAAGATATTATTTTATTTTCTGCTTTATACGAGTATAGTATAGTAAAATATTTATCCTTAACAGTTATAATACATTTTGTATGTGAGTTAAATGCAATGGAAATTTAGATGGAATAGTATATGAGTTATTGGATATTGATGTGAAGCTGTAAAGTGTTGTTGGTCATGGGTGGATAGTTGTAGAGATGAACATGATGTGAACAACTCTTTCACCGCACATATGGACTGATTTGGTTATTGTTGAGGTATAAAATATATTTTTTTAAATACAACACCAAAGTATAATTATTTTTGTCCTTGTTTGTCTGCATTTGTGAGGCAAAGTACTTAACTTAAGTGAATCAAGGGAACGATAAGAACTTAATCAGTAACTATTGAAATACGGTTTAGCCACTTAACTTACTAATAATTATTAATTGTATTGGAATTTACAAATAAAAGATCGTACTCAATTTAATTGATATTATTTAAATTGTTTTATTATGGAGCTGCTCTTTATAACGAGGGTTTAATAATGGTTCGGTTGGTACTCAAACCTCATCGATTTGCCAGACCTTTGTTCTAGTTTGTAGCTACTATTATTTCATTGAAAAGTGACAAGAAATTTACTTCCGCGTCGTGATCGATCGACGAAAGTGGAACATACTTTTGCGACCTCCATTTTTACAGAATTATTTTGTTTCAACTAGTCAGATTAACTCGTCAGGAGTCGTTTGTTTTTTTGTTAGATGCTTTAAACACACTTTATTTTTTAAATCAACATTGATTGGTAATTTATTTTTCGTTATAAGGTTTATATGAGTTCGTCCTGGATTCACATTTATCGAATTTAACATAAACTGATGCTCAACTTGTCTTCTTTAAGTTTATACGCGTTCATATTCTGCACACACTGGTTTTTTTTTATAAATAAATGCTGTAGAATTGCGTGCATTAAGAATAATACACGGGTTGACTATTTATAACAGAATACGGAATGAAGTAATTAGGAATGAAATGTGAACTTATGGCTGATGTTTTAAATAAGATAAAGAGTCTCTGAGATGGTTTAGGCACGTGAAACGAATGAATGAAGAAAGACATAAAGAAAATATACAGTTCAAATGTGAGTGGAAGGCGTGGTAGAGGAAGCCCAAGGAAAGAACGGTCGGGGATTAAGTAAATAATATTTTAAAAGAAGGAAATGTAAGTGTGTCGAAATAGTAAAGCCTGGCGCTCAGTCCTCTCTGTTTACCCCAACGGGGAAACGACATTACGACATGTATGTATGTACTTGTTTCTATCGATATTTTCTGGAACTGTTTTCACACTGATCTGAAACATTTGTTTTTTTGGTTTAATGCAACCTTTTTTCGACGCATTTGTTAGGAACCATTTGTAGACTGTATGCTAACATTTCTTCATTAGTTCATACCAGTTCGAAATGCGGACGCACTTGTAGAATTTTTGTTGAGTAAGCCAGACGCCATTCATATAATGCTAATCTAAATACATATTTTAGGTTCATACCTGTTTACATTATGACCGAAGTCATAGGTATCCTTATACCCTCGAACACTAGGCTGAAAAAATCCCTGTGTCGTTCGAGGGGAGTAGCACAGCGCACTTAATTAAAAGTACACTTGTAATTTTGGACGAATTTGTCAGAAATCATTTATAAACTCGCGCTTACACGTGTTATTTTTTTTTTATTTATTGTAATACAAATCGTAAACACACCTGTCGCAATTTTAACGAGTCTGACGAACTTTACAGCACTAAGATTTCGGTTGTGGGCGTTGTGTCTCTTTTTGTTTTATTTAATAACGAGTCTCTCTTCTTTTCTTAGAAATTTGAAGTTGAATCAATGCTTGGTAACATGCTTCAACGCTATTTCTTCTTCATTCGTGATGTCAAAGTATAACGGGTTCCAGTGTTGAACGAATTGATACATTCCAAATTATTTACAGTCTAAAATTGACTATTGAAAAATATTTTGTATTCGATAAGAAAAAATATTTTGAAACGCGTTTTCGCGGTTATGTTCTTAGGTTCTTGTATAGATTGTTTAAGGTCTTTCGGAGTATTGTACCGCGCGGTTTAGTGTATTGTGCTGCCGTTTCGAAAACTTGGCAGTTTTCATATTTAGGACTTGTTTGTAGTCAGCTTTATGAAGTTGAATATAAACAAACCTTGAAGATGACAACTGCAACATTTTTGAAACGTCGACATCATTAGTATAATTAAACCAGTCGATAGAAGTAAATATCTAGCTGTATGCAGTTTTCAAGTACATCAAAAAATGTATATACATTTTAGTAGTATTTTTGTACTTATTTTTTTTCGATCCAACGTTCTCTATTACATGCTTTAGTCATTGATACTTGCCTTTAGTTGAACTCTGAAAATTCCACTTGTATTAATGCATGTAATTCTTGGCTCAGTATTAATTGTTGCTGTCTTTACAGGTGGTCACAAGGAGTTCCACAGACGGCACAGGGAACTGTGCGAGGATGCACTTCTTCCAGGAGCAATACCACCCACACCCACCCCAGCATCACCCAGCCTGGAAAGCCAACCCACCCTCGGCAGCCCAGTAGAACCTGCAGGTAACCCATGACTTGTCTGTACACAAAGGTTTTATAACTCAATAATTGTCTTTACCATATATCACTCTCCATTGATCAGAGTAGGCTTTTAGAGTAGTATTCAATATATCAACCTTCTACTCGTATTTGCCTTTGGGAGATTCAATATCTTCGTCTGATATGTTCGAATGTTTTCACGGGTATTTTCTACTAGCTTAAAATGTTAAACGATGGCAAACGTTTCGAAAGCATTGCAGTCTTCATCCTCAAGGTGATGTATAAAATCATTCGATAATGTTTTTTTTATATCTCTTCGTCTTCTTTACAAGAAAGCACGCTCTAGTGATTTTTAGGCGAATTAACTACTTAAAAAATAAATCAAACAGGGTAACCAGATAGATACACAAGAAATCTAATTTTTAACAACATAAAAACGTTTATTAAATTTATAAAGTAACTTTTTAGTGAAATACTTGCAATTTTTACATCAAGTTTTCATTTAAAAAATGACCAAATCCAATGAAGAGTATATAACGTCCGTAAATTACATAAGTTAGATAGAAAGTATTTATTTGCTATCCATTTCAATAATAAAAACGTAGGAGTCAATATCATAATAAAAAATATTTTCTCTTTGCTGCTCGTTAGTTTTTTATCCCCTACATTACCCTTTTCAAAGTTTGGTATATTCTTGCAAATACTTTACTCCACGGATGCTCGATCTATAATCTGAATAGTTTTCAATTTTAACGATTGAAATTTCATGGTTAAATGATGGTCCAATACGTGCTTCTGTATTTCCGTATTTACTAGTGAAAATATTCGTCGAACAAAGCTTAAAAATTAAACGATGATTCAAAATGTTAAATTTGAATTAATTACCTTACTTAATTGAACGCACACGTTGAATTCCGCAACTATTGCAAATTCAATTGCGATGAGTGTGTGTCGATGAAGTGGAATGCTGCCAGTAATCGCCATACGTTAGCAAACTTATTTGCTTGCTAATTAAACAAGAAACGAAATATCGAGTGCAATTTAAAATTTCGGTGTTGACATTTTACCCGGTAGTGAAATGTTTTCAAAACATTTAAAATGTCTCAAATAATTTTTTTATAAATATGAATCATTCATTCGTTCGATACCCCTCCACATATCTGAATTTGCGATATAGTCATATTGAAGAGCGTGGCCAGGGCATTAATCAAACCTTTAAGTTTAGAACCAGTAGAACTCGCAGTTTGTTATCGCACGTTTTGACAATACTTTCGCAAGGGAATAAGCAACTACACTTGTATTATAGTAGATGAACTCTTTTACTAAACTGGGACCTCTTTATTTATTTTTTTCGGGTACCATCTTGAATCGAACTTAAACTCTCCGGGTGAAAGTCAAGTGTCTTACCAAGTAGGTTAAATTGTGAAGTGTTTTAACTATGTACATTTATTTTTGACAGTGACACAAAACCTAATTTCATCATTTATTTCAATAAATAGATACGTTAAATGATTATAGAAATGATTATTCGATTGGATATTTGATTTTTTTCACGTATAATTACTAAAACTCACAAAATACAATTCTTGGTTTATTCGAAATATGGAATAATCATACCTAAATGCACATTTCATTACTAAAATGTGACTTTCCATGCAATGCACCATTATATTCCCAAATCAGTTACATTGGATTTGGATCTTTTTCGTATATTTACGTTTAATGTTTTTTTTAAAACATTTTTACTCATATATTGTACAAAATAATTACTGTGCTCTCATAAGTGCTATAAAATAAATATGATATATTATAAATGCGCTCAATATTCGCAATTAAAAATGTTTTTTTTTTTACTTTTTCTTTTTAATAAATTTGAAACGTATTGACATATTTATTAAATTATGCGTGAGATGATACATCTAAACTTAGTCATAGTGGTATATTAGCAATATTTAACTGGTTTGAAAAAAATATATTTGAATCATCGCCATCATGCCATTTGTAAAAGTGCTTACTAATAATACAATACATCATACGATTGCCTAACAAAATCCTTGTGAATAAAACGTTTAATACACAATCGGAAGCAAGTGGAATATTTTCCCTATGCTGTCGTCGCTTCTCGGAATTCTGCGGTGTCATTAAGTACACAGATCTAGTAATCTTCTATGTTCTGACCTGAATCAATAGCCTTTGAATGCAACGAGCGAGAAAAATATGTTTTAATTCTCCCTAAAGGCGATTTTTTTCCTATTTGGTATTCTTAATTTTTTGTGTAGTCATAGGATGATGTAACGGTTTGATATGTTATCCTTTTCTACTCTGACACAAGAAGGATAAAACAATAAAGAAATATTTGTGTAGCGTTTTCCACAAATAAACTATTGTATTTTCAAAATATTTAATGAAACAAATCATTAGAAAAAGATAAAAATACATTTGAAATAAAATCATTTTGGCTTTTCAGGCTCAATATCACTGATCAAATATTTCTTTTATTCGGAGACAGGGATAAATTTCATCTTTTGAAAGTAAAGCGAGAACCTCAATTTCGATTTTTATTCAGAAATCAACGTTTTTATTAAGTTAAGAATCTGTTATAAGAACGAACATCAAATCATCGAGTTAACGTGTGCTCTTTAAAACCACCATTTAAGCAGATTTTAACATAATTTAATTCAGCAAGTCTTTCAGTATTCTTCTTCAGTATTAAATTTGAACTGTTTTTACTGACCATATTGCGGAATTCTTCAACTGAAATAAAAACTATGCTTGTGTTCATTTCAGATATAGACAATCATCCCGCCTCCAGAGTTCTGCCCTTCCTCTACCTGGGAAACGGAAAGGACGCTGCGGACCCTGCCAGATTACGGGAGCTGGGAGCCACCTGCGTCCTCAACGTCACCTGCTCCCTGCCAGGCCTTCCAGCGGCAGCGGGCATCACGCACAAGAGAATCCCAGCCAGCGACTCGGGGCAGCAGAATCTGAAACAGTATTTCGATGAAGCTTTTGAATTTATCGGTGAGTACATTTTATTTATTCATAGACCCAGAATTTGACCACCTCAACGATATTTGGTATACCTTCTATAGGAGGATACTAATATTTTTTTTAACATAACAGGGAATTCGTCATGGTACCTCTTTTCTCGTTCAAAGATCCCCTCAGATGACAGACGAGTATTCCTATTTGCTATCTAAATTCTTTGTAATTTATTTTTATCAAACACTGTTTATTCCACTTTTTTTGTAACGGCATAACCCTGCCGGTTTTTTTGCCGGGGAGTCTTGTTTGTGCTCCCCTGAAGATGAGGTGAAAGCCTTGAAACCGGTAGGGTTATACCGTTACAAAAAAGTGGAATATACAGTGTTTGATAACAATAAATTACAATGTCTTTAAACCTCCACAACGTTAATGCCTTAAATATAAACAACAAATATCTAAATTCTGTTCAAGTGTATTGTGCCATTGTTGGATATTTGATAGGTGATCTATTATTACCTGTCTTCTATCGGTCGACAATCTTTTTATTAGACGAAAACTGGATTATCCTGGATTTCAATTGCAAGTGCTGGAGTTTCATCGCTGTTTTTATACTTCGTGTATTTAGAGAACCCCTCTTAGCATCCAATATTATTTTAAGTAGACACAATATTTAAACCTTCTATCGGTCATTTTTTGTTTGAAAAAAATGTTTTTATGCATTCAAATATAACCTTATTTATGTATGTATGCACGTACAAAAATAAACTTAGATGTTCTACTTTCCTATTTTTTTAGTAGTGTGTTATTTCAAGTTTGACCTATTTATATAGAGTAGCGTGCGTGATTCACACTTGTTCACTTTTACAAATCTTTCTTAATTTTTCTGTCTCAACGTTTTCAAATAAGGTTAACCTTTAAAGTGTATTTTTTTTCAATCTTCGTGTTTTACTATAATACGTCTTTGTTTTTTTTTTTTTTTTCATTTTTATAATATTTATTTTTGTTTAATGATGCATAAATAATCCATCACTGTCTTACTTGTTTATTCTTATAAAACACCACCTTTCTTTCTCTATAATAACGTACGGGTATTCTGAAAGTTCGACCATGCGTACAAATACATTTTAAGAAAATAAAAGATACTTTTGATCAATGGTAACATGACTGCGAAAGAAGTAGTGTGGCATGAATAAAAAATGCATTTTTTTTATTTATGAGTACCACGATAAAGAATGTACTGGAGGTGTGTAAGTCTAGGGTCTTTGGCCCTCTGCGCCGACTGATACCATTTTTGTCTAGGACGTTTGTTTACTGGGCGCTCGGCCAATCGGCGAAAAATAGCTACCGGGACCACTGAGTCACTCACTACTCTGGCTAATATTAATCGGGCCCCTGCCCCGCCCGCCCCAGCCACACCGACGCACAGGGGGGCCGGATGGTACTTTTCCTCGCTATTTGGAAATTCCAGCCCGAATGTTCAACGACCGTGTGGATACAAAAAAAATATAATACAACGGTTTACCAAATGTTATTGGTGATCTTTTTTACTGTATGATAAAAGCAGGAATTTGCGGAAATGTATACTTGATTTATTCTTAACTTCATTGTTGGATGAACGGTGTTTTCCTGTCCTTAATTACGAGTAAGCCTCCGGAACTACATATATTCTCAAAGTGTATGCTTCTTGTCCTAGTTTTAATCGGATGTGGTTTCACGAGTTCATTGTTGGATAGACAGTGTTTTCCTGCCCTTAATTACGAGTAAGCCTCCGGAACTACATACGAGTATATTCTCAAAGTGTATGCTTCTTGTCCTGGTTTTAACCGAATGTGTTTTTTACGAGTTCATTGTTGGGTATACCTACAGTGTTTTCCTGTCCTTAATTACGAGTGAGCCTCCGGAACTGCATGTATTCTCAAAGTGTATGCTTCTTGTCCTGGTTGTTTTAATCGAATGTGGTTTTACGAGTTCATTGTTGGGTATTTCTACAGTGTTTTTCTGTCCTTAATTACAAGTAAGCCTCCGGAACTGCATATATTCTCAAAGTGTATGCTTCTTGTCCTAGTTGTTGTAATCGAATGTGGTTTTACGAGTTCATTGTTGGGTATTTCTACAGTGTTTTTCTGCCCTTAATTACGAGTAAGCCTCCGGAACTACATATATTCTCAAAGTGTATGCTTCTTGTCCTGGTTGTTTTAATCGAATGTGTTTTTACGAGTTCATTGTTGGGTATACCTCCAGTGTTTTCCTGTCCTTAATTACGAGTGAGCCTCCGGAACTGCATGTATTCTCAAAGTGTATGCTTCTTGTCCTGGTTGTTTTAATCGAATGTGGTTTTACGAGTTCATTGTTGGGTATTTCTACAGTGTTTTTCTGTCCTTAATTACGAGTAAGCCTCCGGAACTACATATATTCTCAAAGTGTATGCTTCTTGTCCTGGTTGTTTTAACCGAATGTGTTTTTACGAGTTCATTGTTGGATATACATAGTGTTTTCCTACACTTAATTACGAGTATGCCTCCGGAACTGCATATATTCTCAAAGTGTACGCTTGTTGTCCTGGTCGTTTTAATCGGATGTGTTTTTACTAGTATCTTCTTGGTTTGGTCACACTTCGATTTGTGTTTCATGTAAACTTGATTGTTGGAGTTGAAAAAAAAATTACTGTATTAAGATTTAAATCTCGAAAGCTTTATCTTCTATTCAAATTTAACCTGATATTTTTGTCGTTGAACCTAATATTTCAACTAGTCTTTTGGGATTCATCTCAACATTCCTCTTCGGAACTGCATCCATGATGATCTTTTAATTAGTTTCATTGTTAGAATCGCCATATCTTTGTATATCATGTACTAGAATTTATACTCGGTTTACGTTTTAAATTGTGCGTGTTTTTAATTGTTGGAATCGTTAGCGTTTTTGTCTTTCTGAATCAGTTGTTTGAATATCATAAAAAAACGAGAAAGTGAATCATTTAGTGGTTAGGAATTTATTTATCTTCCGCAAAATATACGTAACGAGTATCTAAAGTAAATATGTTCCACGTGAAGTTATACCAATCAGTTTTCCTCATTTCTTAGACCTCATATGATTTGACTGGGTGGGCGGTTATTTTCTAAGAAATCATAGTATAAATAGGCCAAAACCCGTACGATAGTTGTCGTCAAAGAAATACTACGAGAATTGATTTTTTTAATACAGAGCGAGAGAGAAATACTTGGATTCTCTGCGAAAGTAATTCGAAATTTGAATCTCGGTGGGTCCGTGATAACTGAACGAATTTTAAATACCTAGCTAACAATTTTTGAACCGGTGTAAAAGGGGACGATGTATAAATTATATATATATATATATATATATATATATATATATATATATATATATATATATATATATATATATATATATATATATATATATATATATATATATATATATATATATATATATATATATATCGTCCCCTTTTACACCGGTACATACATACATACATACATACATACATACATACATACATACATACATACATACATACATACATACATACATACATACATACATACATACATACATACACACATACACACATACACACACACACACACACACACACACACACACACACACACACACACACACACACACATATATATATATATATATATATATATATATATATATATATATATATATATATATATATATATATATATATATATATATATATATATATATATATATATATATATATATATATATATATATATATATATATATATATATATATATATATATATATATATATATATATATATATATATATATATATATATATATATATATATATATATATATATATATATATATATATATATATATATATATATATATATATATATATATATATATATATATATATATATATATATATATATATATATATATATATATATATATATATATATATATATATATATATATATATATATATATATATATATATATATATATATATATATATATATATATATATATATATATATATATATATATATATATATATATATATATATATATATATATATATAAACAAATTCTATATTTATGAATATATATTTTCATAAATGTAGAATTTGTCTTACTTCCGTGAATATTTCACTGGTTGCAACTAGTTTTAATTAAGTGGTGAATTTTGTTTTATTCGTTTGTCTTTTTTTTTTTTTAATTAATTACAAAATATCGCAATCGGCTTGAATTGTTTAAATTTAGATTACAAAGTGGTTCGGCAATAAACATTAAATTGTAGGTATACGAGTTCATGAAATGAATAGATAATACAAAAATACCTTAAAAACTACTAGATTTGGAATTTAAAGATGAAATCTATAATAATATTTCTAACTGAGTTAGAACAGTATATTGAATAAAAATAAATAAATAGTCAATTCTGCTTTTTATCTCGTTTTTAATAATAACTTGTTTGTTACTATATTTAAAGTTATGCTCCAGATGGTTTATTTAATAAGCAAATTTAACTTGATAAAACGCTTTCTGAACACTTGGGCATATTCAAATTAGTTCTTTCAATCTCCTTCTTTTAATGGTTGACTTTTAACATGACATTAAAATAATATCTTTTTGTGTCGAGAATGAAAAATATTCCGCATGATCATTATGACACGGCAGTGACGTGTCACGTTGGATTCTTGGTCATGTACCGTGTGCCTGTGCCAGGTGACTTTTCCATTTCAGGACATGCAGTGATTCATAGAGCCTTATCTCTCAGCCAATTTGCAGAGGAGGCGAAGAAACTGTGACACCCTGCTAGACTGTCGCGAGTATTTTTAAAACTCTTGTGACTTGGTGGAGAGAATTTTTAGATCGTCAACAGGGTCAAAGCGTTCAACGCGATGATTCATTTCTTGAGAACTCTGCAAATGTTTACAATCGGGTGTGTTTCGTGTTGTCACGTTGTGATACCAAACATCCGAGCCTTAACAATTCGCTTTATTTATCACTTGACCGTTTGCGTGCTGTTTGATTCATTGTTTTGTTTAGCCTGTACGTTTATTAAAGCTTATTCAGCATTCGTGTTTGTTCTGTGCGAAATTTGTTTTCGACAACACGGCACTTCTTTGAAGATAATATGGCGTCATGATTACGTCCCTGCTCAATGTTTGCTTTATCTCATTTATGACCTTTTAACATTATTTCTTTGAAACTGTTGCCATCAAAAAGGGGATCGCTTCATTTCGAATCGCCTGAAATAATATTTTCCAACTATCTGCAATACATTTTTCGCATATCTTTTCTCATTTGTGCGATATTCGTTTTTTTTTATCTTATATATCAGTGCTCTGCAACCTTTTCTCACCTACGACACACCAAAATTCTTCCTAGAATTCCGCGGCACACCAAAAGCTAAAATATATAGGTATTAAATTAGGCATGAGTCTTCAGCGACGCGCATAAGGGTCATTTTTCTTTGTCTATGACTAATTTGGTGCGGCCATGGTGTGTACAAAGCACACTACGCAGTTTTCAACAGTTGGCACCAGTTATTGTGTATTAAATACATAATGAAAAATTGTAAAATGTCAAATACTCGTACATTGAATTTGACCGCGGCACACCTGTATCCGGCTCACGGCACACCAGTGTGCCACGGCACACCGGTTGCGGAGCACTGTTATATATAGTACATGGATCTGCTAAAATCATAGTCTATAACAGTATATTAGTACCAACTTTGATGTATCGGAGTGAAACGTGAACGTGGAAAAATACTAAAAGGTACCAAATAAATGCTGTAGAAATGCTTGCACTGAGAAGAATACTAAACGTGGGACGGCAATATATGATAATACAAAATTAAGTTATTAGAGACGAATGTGGATTTAAAGCAGATGTATTTTATTAAGTAAGATGAAGGGGTGCACTCGGAAATAGTTTGGATATGTGGAACGAATGGATGAAGAAATACTGTCAAAACAAGTATACAATGTAAATGTTAGTTTAAGTGGTAGAAAAATATCAAGGAACGTATTGTTCGATCAAGTGAAGTATTTTTTAAAAGAAGGAATTGTAATAAATTATAGAAGATGCGAACAGAAAGTCTGGTGATCTGTCCTCTCTGTCTACCTCGACAGGGAAATGGTTTAATGATATATAGGAGTATGCATGTAAATTATATATCCACGAAGGTGTATTTCCGAATTCCCCGAGACGATCATTATTAGCAAAGCTAATATGTAAAATTTATAGTGTTTAATGTACAATAAATACACTCGCTTAAAGTAGTTTTTTTAATTGCGGAATGCCGTTTTGTCCGATTCAGAAGCATTCTCTTTCTGCTTTATCAGTATTGATAATAGTAATATAACGCTAAATCAACATACCATGTTTATATAAAAACACGCAATCATGCATTCAAAGCACTCTATTTAGACGTATATGTGCAAAAGAAATCCATCCAACAATAGACGTGCTTCGACATATTTGGCTCGGAATGACGATCCCCCTGGCGGTGGCCTGGTTGATAAGACGTCTGTCTTCCAACCCGGGGGTTGCGGGTTTGATTCCCGTAGGATTTCACATTAAATGAAGGATTCCAATTGGTTTCCCCTTAAGGTGTTTTAAGTATTATTCTGGTTGGTTGGAAAAGATTGCCATATGGCAATAACCCCTCTAGGTTGTACTATATACAACGAAAAACACTCAAAGTCTAATAATTTATTTTACTCGCTTGATATGAGTATTTTAACATTAATATCGTCGTCCAAACTGCAAACTATAGGTACTATCTCAGTTTTAAGCGAAAATTTATTATTTCTCAAATAACATTATTTTTCCATTTTAGTTTGTATCTTTAGGGGTTAAAACTATTATATATTATCTCAATATTCTTTTAAAAAGTGCAAATAAAATCAACAACCTCATTTGCAAAGAAAGAAAGAAAATATATTGTATATTTATGGTGTGTAATTTAATATACAAAAAAAAAACTTTGGAAGTCTTTCCTATCAAGTCGTTTGAACTGAGATAGTCAAGTTTGCACTTTACATGACCATACATGTAACATATGTATGAACAAAGTGTGTTCATTTGAAATTTTGAATAAAAGAAAAAGTGTGTCGATTGGACCTGTAAAGTCGCTTCAACTGAGATGATACATTTTGATATATGAGCAAACTATGTTCATTCGAATTTTGAATAAAATTTTAAAAAATATCAAATTGATATGTAAAGACGGTTCAACTGAGGTAATCCAGTTTACACTTCGCATGATCATATATTATATGTGTATATCATATATATGAACAAAATACGTTCATTCGAAATTTTGAATAATAGAAAAAAATGTCGATTGGATATTTTTTGCATCTATACATACCCATTTAACCGGAAAGTTCGCGCGAATTCGAGAACGGCCATCGGAATGTTGAACTGCGTTCTAGGAGGACGGAGTGCCTCGATCTCTTTTCCACCTCCGCATTAAGGTGTCTGGTGCAAGGGAGATGGAATAGCTGCCGACCTAGCAAGGTGAGCTGGCTGTAGTCAGCCCCATTGGAAGGCCGCCTCAACAGCCTTGCTTAGAAACTTGCCTAGCCTGCTATTTGCTCTTCTGATACTACGCGCCGCTGAGGAATAATTCTATTACCATTCCCCCGCTTGTTAGAGACACATTCTCCGATAGCTGAAGTATGTATGGTACAAGTCGCCTACTGTGTCACAATATTGTTGATCGGAGTAGAGTAAACTGGTTGTTTCACTCAATTCTTTATTAACTAATTAAACTTCTATTATACTCGTTTTATTTATTTAAAACAATTTCTTTCAATCAATAAAGATTTTGTTTAATTTATTTTCTGTGTAGATGGCCGTATATAGACCGTTCAGAATGAAAACTTTTTATCTTTTAACTATTGGTTAAAAGACAAAGATTAATTAAAAAAATAGGAAAATAGAGATAAGGAAGTGAATTGTATAGAAATTAGGGACAATAATATTTTGAGATGACTGTTTCTTTAGTGTTTTTCTTAAATGTGGATAAAGGTTTAGTATATCTGATTAAGCAAGGAACGTATTTATTTTAAATTTTGCTTTCCTGTAAAATAAACGAACTGGACAGTGGTGTCTAATGCCACCGGAGTACAGATATTGTCATTTTAGCTTTGAAAATATTATTTTTATACAACGCATATTTACAGAAATTTTATCTTTTATAAGTTCTTTGAGTACCTTTTAACTCTTGTTTCGAATTAAAGTGTCTATCCAGGTAAACCTTTTTTTAAATATTTTGTTGCGGTATATGCTCATATCTTATAAGATAAATAAGTACATATACCCAATTTCCACAGGAAAAATTCATAATGAATTTATTTAGATTTTTGTTATTAATAAATACTAATATCAAAATGTTACAAGTATGCACATAAATAAATAAATACGTTTGTTTAATACAAAAAATACGTAACTTTGTCAAGTTAAATTAAATTTATATTGTTTACAAAAACTATTGTTTTACAAATAAACGTATCTTTTATTTACAATTGTATTTGTACCTATACTTTAGCTGTACATTTATTGCTACACGCTAAATGTCTATCGAAATTATTTTAATCTGTTTCCAAAATGTAAGTTGTTAGGAATAGAATCTAAAATAATTTTTTTTAAACAGATTATTTTGGGTATCACTAATTTTGCACACAGCTGTTGAACAATCAGTTGGCGTCTGCTTCGGACTTCAGTGCTTCTATAATTAATTCTGATATTCAGCATAATACATTTTTTCAGATGCATTTGAAAAATTCTTCGACTTGTATAATAATAATATGGTGCGTTGGCGTTCTTCCATGTTTCCGTGTTAACACGCAGATGTTAGTCATACCTCAGCCGTCTGCTTCCATCTCTCCGCCTTAAATAATTTCTCTCCAAAAATAGTCGGCTTCCTCCGAGAATTATTGGACTTCTCTTTTTGGATAGCTCCGGATATATCCGCTAAACCAGGCGACCGCAATCTTTTCCAACACGAGTCTAAAATCAAATAAATTCCAAGGCAAACTACTAAAGCAAACTACAAATTAGTTTTTGTATATAACAGACGAGCCTTTAACCTAGGAATTATCAGTGACCTTACTCAAAATTTTGAAGATTATTTTTTGAGCGCATATTTACCTAATTATTCTGATTGGTATTGTATTGAGACTAACAACATCGACCTCGTGACTTAGTTTCTTAGGCACGACACTTGTTTTTTTAACCCAAAGATTACGGGTTGAATTCCCGTTGAACCTCAATTTACTTTAAAAAAGATTCCTGTCTGGTTTTCAATTTGTCTCTAACGTCTTTCTGATTGGTTGAAAGAGATTGTCACATATCAATTAACTATCCAGGTTGTTTTCTATACAATTAAAGTGTTATACAGTACAATGCCGCTGGATAGACAAGCCATTGAATGTGGCATATGTATTAAATTAATTCGATTTCTAATAAATCGGCATGTTTTCTTTAAATATGTATATTTCTAACTGCGTCTTGATTATTTATTGAATGAATCGTTGTACTTACATTTTTATAAAATTACAAAGTACTTTTACTGTAACCGCTATTTACCAACCCCTGTCCAATTGATGGCCTGATGACTCACCCGCCACGTGTGTAGGGAAGTGCACGTGGAACGACAACCGTCATCACAGGCGGGCGGAACCTTTTGTATTCAAACAGTATCAAAATGACGACATGTCGCCGGAGGGGGATTTTAAAATTCATAATCCATATTCAATGCATTACTTTTTTCAGGGGTTAAAAATATTAATAGAACATTTTTATGTAAGTTTAAAAAATAATGTATAATTTTCGATTTACTAAAAAAATATTTTTACTCGTACACACATTTATATACTGAGGTTCAACAATTATGTTAATGTTATTTAAATTTCCTGAAAAGTAGAAACACTAAAAAATCAAGACGTAAGTAAATTATTTCATGAATTTACTATCGAGATTTTTTTTTTAAAGTTACTCCTTTAAGATTCATGTATTCCACTGCGATATTCAATGAATAAATCTTACTGAATATTTCATGTTAAAATGGCATTATGTATATTGACTACAAATTTTATTTTAAAATAACCAAAACAACAAAATCCAACATCTTTTTTATGTGACTTCCCTCCATAAAAGCTTAAACTTCTCAATGTAAAATAGGGTTGTTATGCAAAATTGAATAGGTTTCGTCTTCCTTTAGCAGTTTCCCCTCGTTTTAAGGATGACAAGGGTGTATCTGCGAAGCAGTCCGGTGCTTGGGGTGCAAATTGGCAGTTGCCGCGCACATATGGCAGCAAATGCTTAAACACCATTTAGAATAATAGAATTTATGAATGGGGAACCAAGGGTGACCATTAAGCCTGGAAGATACTAAATATAATTTAAAGACTACTTAAATATATTGTAATTTTTTTCAATCAACCGAAGATTTCATCATTGCATTTACCCAGGTCAATTACTATAAGCAGATTCATAAAATTTAATTATTCAATGTGTGAAATACAACAAGCCTTTCATTTTGTTTCATTACGATATTTTTTGTGAATTCAGATATATCAAGAAAGAAACCAATTTATCTACAAGCTTCTAAATTACCAATGATTACTACATTGTAAAAACTACTTAATAACTACATTTAACCCTTTAAGTGCCGGAAGTTATTAGTATGACCGTACCCAGCAGGCCGTGATGTTTTCAACAAAAATAAAACCTAAAAAAAATATATTTTTTGTATACAGATATAAAGGATATTATGAAAACTTACTAAATATATACACCGTGGGGTGTTTGAGCTGCCGTTCACTCAGAAAAACACAGTTTAAATATTCACAAAATGTCAGGGTTGTAAAAACTTGACACAGAAAACACGTTTACTTATAAATATAGTGGAATATAATATACTTTGTAAACTTAAGTCTGTATGATGTATAATAAAGCACAAAAGGTAAATAAACTTTAAAATAAAACCGTAAAAAGCCTATATAAACGTCGTATTATGCCGCAAAACTACCGCCAATAACCAAAGAATACATGAAAACACACTTTGTAAATAAATACTTTGAAAAATTAACAAAAATAACGCACAAAGGTTAAAAATCAACCATTGAACAAAACTACAAACGAAGTCATTATAAATCATCGCAATTACGATGCAAAAACTGCAGTCGGTAACCCTGTATCAGAGACACGTATTGACTGTCAGTGAAAGCTTTTAGAAAGATGACTGTAACTTTGATAATATCGGTAAATTGTAATATTTAAGTATTTCTTGACTATCCCAATAGATGTCCCTATGTGTTATAATTTATAAATTATTACAATTGGATTTGATATTGGCTTGCAACAAGCTCAAAGGAGAGCGCGTTTACGCGTTCAATTTGTATGGCCGGCCTGACGAGCACTGAATCGGAGAGCGCGTCAACGCGCTCGTGGCAGTGAACCGGTTAAAGTGAATTCTGAAAAATGGTCAACATTTTTATAAAAACACAAATATAAAAACATTTTTATTCATTGATTTAAAGAAAGCAGTTGGTAAAATGACAGAAACTTCAAATACTCTATATTTTGCATCAAAAAAATAATAAACTAATCCAGTTTTTTTTTAATTGATTACTTTGATACATTTCTCAAAAATTAAGGCACTATTTTTATACTTATCATTTTTTAACCAAATTCATATTTATTTGTACTTCAAAACATAGTTTCATAAATAGAATCGTATAAATAAAATTTAAAATCAAACAAAATTTTATTAAACTTTCTTCAAATGTACTCGAAACATGGTTGCCCCAACTAAAGACTAACTCGGAAGTGTATGAATGGGTGGATCAACTCATTGAGACTTAGTTGATAAAAATGATGGTATACTATTTTCCTGTTGGTCCCCAGATGTGGTTTTCAATTACACTATTATGTTAGATTTTTTGTTATGTATAATTCGTCCATTCAAGTTAATTACAGTTCACAATAATTGAAGCGTTTGCTTATATATGTTTTTTTATTACTGCAAATACAATGTTATTCATGAATTTGGTTTTGAATTATTTTTTTGTTATGTTTTCTATGAATGTTAGTTATTCTATGAATATTTTTCTTCAATAAAAATGTGAATTAGTCATTTTGAAATTATTTCAATGGTTTATCAATTGGAAAATTATCTTCATTTTATCATTTTTTGATAAATGTAGGTATTATATATTGCCTAATGACTGATAAAGGTGTTTTACTTAATTATATAAGGCAGATTTAGTATTATTGTTTTTGGTAACTGTTTATTTGGTTGTAATATAAATTAAAACTGATATTTTTACTATACAGGTGGGGCAGAGGAAACGCATGTTTTTTGCATGGCTAGTATTTTGCAAAGATAGGAAAAAGCATGTTTTTCATTTAAGCATAACATTGTTTATTTTCAAGATAATTTATTTATTAATACAGGTAAATGAAGTAATAATATTGCACCTTAAAATTAATTGTGTAAAATAATGTCAGGCAAGTGTTGCCCTTCGCCCACTGAAAGTTTCTATTCGTTAAGAAATCGAAGGAATACCAGAAGAAATGTTTGTGAGAGTGATGTATAACTTTGAAGACAGGCTGCAGATATGTGACCGCGAAGAAGGGCAACACTTGTCTGACATTATTATTCACAATTAATTTAAAGGTGCAATATTATTACTTCATTTATCTGTATTAATAAAAAAATTATCTTGAAAATAAACAATGTTATGTTTAAATGAAAAACATGCGTTTCCTCTCTTTGCAAAATACTAGCCATTCAAAAAACATGCGTTTCCTCTGCGCCACCCTGTATTATTATTATTATTAAACCATAATTAATATCTAAGGTATTATTAGTAAAATATGAGACTTAAAAAATTATTAATTGGAAACGTAATATTAATTGCCAATTTAACGAATGCTTTAAAGTTAGATAAATTCTCTTAAATAAAAAAAAAATACAAGGTACTGTTTCTAAACCATAGATTTTGAACTTATTTTATTACAAATGTAATTTATTACAAATATATTTGTAATAAAAAAATTACAAATCTTGACCAATTTGGATAACAAAATTAGTGGTTAATTAAAATAGTAGCTAATTTAATAATATTTTTTTAAAAACTTCGCCACATTATTGTATTCTATGGGTTAGGTTTATTGCCATGTAAAAAATTCTTCCAACTAACCGGATAGGTGTTATGTAAGCCTCAAGTGAAAACCAGAAACCTTTTAAAATAATCTGAGTGCCGACGGGAATAGATCCTCAACCACCAGATTGAGAGACAGGTGTCATCAACTAACCCACGGAGGTCTTGTTATAAAATATCAACTTAAGAATGCTTTGTCTTTTAACTTGTAAAAAGCAATAATTTAATCAAGGCGAGGGTTATAAAAATTAAATTATACTAAAATACAATATTGTATCGTATTACACCTTAGTTGCATACTCATACAGTACAATCTAATAAGTTTATTCCCATGTAGCGATCTCTTCCAACCAACTAGAAATATGTTAAGTGAAAACTAGAACACGTTAATTATTCCACTTTTCAATTATGTTGTCAATAACTCCACTTTTCAATTATGTCGTTAATAATTCCACTTTTTACTAAGCAATTGACACCAGCAAGCTGATCGTGATATTTAGAGGATTATATATATATAATATTGTATGCATTATTAACATCAACTTTTAAGCGCCCTTGAAGAATCTGCTGTCTAAAGGCGCGTTCTCACGGTTCAAGTTTATTTGACCGATTAAAGTTGATCAACAAAAGTTGAATGAATTTTGTAGTGAGAACCTTTGTTTCAATAGAGTTGATCAAGTTCAAGTGATGAGTCATCAACAACTCGCCGGATGCCCGCCAAGTTTGTCGATTTGTCGTATTCAACTTTTGTTGATCAACTTGAATCGGTCAACTAAACTTGAACTGTGTGAACAAAAACTTATTCAAGTCGTCTTCAACTTTTGTTGATCAACTTGAATCGGTCAACTAAACTTGAACTGTGTGAACAAAAACTTATTCAAGTCGTCTTCAACTTTTGTTGATCAACTTTAATCGGTCAACTAAACTTGAACCGTGATAACGGGTCTTTAACGGCGCTTTTTAAATTGCCCTTTAATAATTATTATTATAATCGAATACATAATAAATCACCATTGAAGTAATTTCATTATTATCTCTTTAAATTTTACTTTTATTATTATTATTATTCGAATTGAATAGGTAATAAAATTACCATTGAAGTAATTTCATTATTATCTCACCTGTGAATGATTTCCTCACACGACCCGCTGACAATGAATTTATTCCATTTAAACAAAATGTGACTCATTCGTACATTGTGTCATTGAGAATATCACCTTTATAATGAATATCATTTTCGTCGCATTGCAGAATAAAAAAAAGAAACAAAACAGGTTGCCCAACTTGTAGATAGGTTTTCAACCGCGATAGCTGTTCATGGACTGGAAAATTCGCTGTCATATTAGTTCGCACCAGATGGGTGTAGTTTTTTTGTACCCCACTGGGCCGGGCCTTGTTGCTTCGTCGGAATTTATATTATAAACAAAAAATGTACACTTGTGGAATTACATTATTACCAGTCTTGAAAAATTCAATTTTATTTAATATACTTGATGTCTTCGAGAAGTGGTGTTGGGAGGCGGATACTCCGTATCCCATGGATGGAAAGTCGCGCCAACGTTTCTATCATCCAAAAATTACAGATTGCCGAAAGACTTTCGACAACATGCAGATAATAATTGTTACGTACTTTGGGTATCCTGCTAGAAAAAAAGATAGATGAAAGTCTGTAGAAGCTGTGGTGGTCGCAGGGCCATTTAAATAAATAAATAAATATTAGGTTTATTGACAGCAACATAGTATTTACAAGATCACACCTGAAGAACACTTCTAAAACACATAAATTGCAGACAATACATCAGACACAGAAGCTATCAAAAGGTCTAGGCTCATCTAATAGCATCCCCTCGGCCAAAATACACCCCACCAATATAGGGCGAACCCAGCCACGGGGACACCAGATGTTTTTCAGCCCACACCCTTAAACACGTAGAAACAGGAATATATACAAAAAAATAAACACAGAAAATAAATATAGTAGATGACAAAAAAAGAAAAAAAAAATACATTCAAGAGAGAGTACACCAAAAGGTCCGGGCTCATCCCACAAACATTCCCACGGCCGAGATACACCCCACCAATGTAGGGCAAGCCCGATCGCAAGGGCATCAGGGGGCTTCCATCCCACACCCCCGCATATCTAGATTAAAGAATAAATAGAATAAAAAAGAAAAGAAAAAAAAAACATTCCCTAGCATTTGAGGGAAGGCTAGCAAGAGGAAGGTACCCTATGAAATGGACGGATCAAATAAAGGAGATGACAGAATCCTTTCAACTTTATTTATTTTACTTATCCGAAGCATCCAAATTCAGGATTGAAGCAGCCGCCAGTACTTTTCTATTCTTACACTCCACACATTTGTCAAGCGTCCTTGATGTAAACCAACTAAAACTCGCTAATAACCTCATTATTATTGGTGATATTATGTATGTTTTGAATAAATTTGGCTCGGTTTTCCCACCAATTAATAGATCTGCCCATCATTTTCATAAACTCTATTCATCTACTGGTCACGGGATTGCGTCCGTGTTCTGTTACAATTGTTATACTATTCATGGATAAAATGTTCACAATTTGAAGCATCATTTCATGAAGCAAGATCAGATTAAGTTAATGGTGTTTAAGACACGTCTTGCACTTAGTAAACTAATACAAAACCACCAGGTATTTACGTAAAAGTGTTTAAATAAAATATAGGCTAAATTCTACTGCTTCAGCAAAATTAGACTTTTTTATGATTCCTTTTAAATACACTGAGGAAGTCACCCTTCGAAAACGAAAACGCATGCGAAAGTTGTGCTATTTCTTTATACTCATCAAGCCAATTACGAGTATTAGATCAGAATTGTATCCGTACAAAGCCAGGTAGATTAAAAACTTTATAATATTATGATATATGTTGTTCGAAGCCTTTCGTGCGATGCGCGCTGATGACTTTGAATGGAATGCATCATTGTGGTGATGCTTCAATTGATACTCGTGTATATTCAATTAAAAAATATCCAGCCCAACGTCATTTTAATGACATTCTGTTAAGGTCTTTTAACAATGCATTATATTTTCTGTTTTATTTTTCATCTAGCTATTATGTATGCTCACTTGACTGATATGATCTGTTTTGTTAGTTCAATGAGATTGAAATATCAAGGATAACACTAGATATTGATTTTCTCTTATATGTGTCCAAGTGTTGTAAAAAAACTATCGACAACTGCTTATAAGTAATGCTCATAAGTAAAAAAATCATATCGCAACACAATTTTACTCAAATCACTAAAAAATATGACTTGAACTAACTTTCACTACGATAAGTGCTATTTTGTAAGAGACATAAGAAATATGTGTACTTACATTAATAAAAAATCTTGGTTTTTAATGTACATTTCAATTTACGAGTATATCTTGTTTATATGCCTAACGCCTTCTCTTTGGCATTTTTATACAATTTCGATGCGATATTTTCCGACTTATTATTATCGTCAGTTTTTATTTACCTTCTGATTTTACTGCACTTTTCTTCTATTTTCTTGCTAGGTTCAAGATATGTTCAACACATTTTCTCACTGAGCTTGGTCGTGTTTTCTTTTACAACAGTTATTGAATTACGATAACGAAATATTATATTTTCAAGAGCTTCGCCATTGATCAGGAGTGTAATACAATAGGAACATGATCATGTAGATAAAAGTCAGCATATGACTGTTACGAACAGCAGGTGACTCGGCTGATTAGTGTCGCATGCTCCACCATGCAAAATGTATCAACATATACACATGTGGGACTAATTAATGCTTTCACCTGTTTAATGTGGGGTGATGATAAAGGGATCGCCCCCTTTCGTATTAATCATCTGCCGTGTGAATATTTATGGATAATTACGTCATGTTTTTTTTTTTTTCGATAAATGTCCGCTTTTATGCCAATAATGTGTAGGACTTGTCTCATATTTTCTCGCCACTCACTATTGCTCAAATATTAGCGACAGGTTTTCTAAATCCTGTTCCCATATTCAACATATTTATCTAAGTCTGGTCAACTATTTAGTTTTTGATATATTTATTTGTTTTAACGTCGTTTCTATCATTGACATAACTTTTTGATTTATTCCATGAACAACGTTTTATTTTTTACCTTTTTTTTGTTTGGCACATTTTGTGATTTCAGTACACCTTTGTTTTATGAATGAACCAAATATTTTTTAATACATTTTATTTTTATTTCACTACTCAAAATGTTTCTCAATGTTTCTTAACTTTTGTTAATTAATTAATAATAATAATCTATCACACGACATTTTAGTGAAACAAGTCATAATTTAGATAATAAAATTTTGGTCGTATTTCCGGTTCTCCGAACATTATATGTAATTGTTCACAGTTGTCCTCCACCCACTTGCATCGCAATGATTCATGTTTATAGTTTATTAAACTCGTAAGAGTTGCATGTGGAGGGTGGCTTTTAATTTCGGTGCAATGATTCATAAAAATAACCGCCGTTCGATTGTTTAAAATAGTACATTAAACAGATACCTGCTTAAAGAATAAAAAAGGGAAACAGGAAACAGTGCTTGTGGCAATTTGGTTCCACCCTTCTGACCGGGCACGTATATATTATTCACTCTGGAATATTCGTAGTTCCGCCGTTATACGATACTGACGTATTTTTGGGATAATTGTTATGTTAATGCAGGGGTTCTATGAGTTGTGGGGATAGTTGCAGTGTACCCCCATCAGGGTCATAGTGTAACCCCATTCACTGTTGCTCAGTTGTAGATGATTCATCCTGGGCATTTCGTCATCGAGTCCTTTTGAAACGCATTTCAATCGTCCTTTTATTTGCTGCATGACGTTATCCCTTTCAATGTGTCATCTCTTTTTCTGATTATTTTAAATATGGTGTAATTTCTAATTGAATATGCTTATTTCATATTGCAAATAAATTATTAAATTCCAAGAAAATGTCTCCTCCTATCGAGCGGTTTTTTTAAATACATTTTTATATTTTCATCTTCCTTTTTTTTGCTAGCTTTCACACATATCGTTTTTGCTAGCTTTCACAAATATCGTTTTTCATTTAACTTCGCACGAATGACTCGAAGTAGTTTCGCAACAGTCTAGTTTTTTCGACAAGACAGAAACAATGGAGGCATTTCACGCTCTGAAGACTCGCTCTATTTTGAACCACACATATTTATGATACACATCAAAACTATCGTCATCAACAATCCATCAAACAACATTTAATGAAACCTAATTGATTTCGGCTTTTATTTTAACAACGACATTGGAATGTTTTTTTTTTATTTGAACGACGCATGATGACTCATACACAACAGTTAACAATGAGCTCATAACGGATAAAGCAAATGCGTTTCGGCCCCCCCTTGGCCCTCTCACTCGACTCTCTCTTCGGAGTGACACAAGGGCCCTAACAGTGCCTGACACATCTGTTGCGTTTGATTTGCGACCTACATAATACATTGAAAATTTATTGTATAGGGATAACAGGAGTAACAGCCGATTGAATCGACTCAATAAAATTAAGGATACACACAAATAATTACCGAAAAGGCGTGAGAGAGTGGATTATATATTTACTGATAAAAAGAAATATGAAAATTATAATATAATAATGTTTATTCGATTAATGATGACTGTTCCGACAAAAAATTATTTGTTATTGGTCGAGTAAAAGTACAAAAATGTTAATGCAATTAATACAGGAAAATAAAATATCCGTTAACAGGAAATGAATGAAGGATGACTTGATAAAAGAAAGTTCTTTCCAGTTATCCTTTTTTCTCTAAGTATTCAGGAATGTACTATTAAAAATGTGCTTCCTGTAGGTGCAATAAATTGTGAGTCTTTTTGGTTACTAAAATGACTACAGTAGTTAAATTTATGACTTAAACGGGAAAAAGGAGGTGTTAGGACGAGGAGGAAGTAGGAGTTGTATCTGTATTGATGTAGAAGAGGCAAAACACGTGTGTCGCTATAGGAATGTCTGGGCTCTCTGCCTATCCCGACAGTAAGACGATGTGATGATATACGAGTATAGTATTTGTTCTGTGCTGAGTGAAAATTGCAGAAGTTAATGTTCGCTATATTCAAAGCAATTGAACGTCTATTATAAATAAATATAATATATTATCATTCTATCTTCAATAAATGAGGACACGATCAATGCCTATGACTTATAATGTATAATTTTACATTGCAGTTTAATTACTAAATAACCTCAATACAAAGTTATAACTACCAATCAAAGTACACTACAACAATCATAAAAACACATCTGTCATCTCGTTCCCGCGAACAGTTAGTTCACTAGTTAGAAGACTGTGATGAACTGGTCGTTATTTTCTCATCATTATTACGTTTTTTATTTTCACCTATGTTAGAATACTGCAGAGCTTGGTTTCAAAACTACTCTCTACAAATGAGCTTAATACATTCCAATTTTCGATGTCGATGGATTTCAATTCCTAATTACTACATTGTTTTATAGTCACATTTACAATGCCTTTAATAATGAGTAGTAAGCCGAGTAGTAAGTAGCCAGACTGTCTGGAGATAGATGACCACGCATCCGCAATTATGATCCACAGAATATTTGGTGACTAAATACACAACATAGTTGACGGATTCACCTAATATGGAGGAGATGCTAAATAAAGGAACGAGGATACGCTGAACGCTGAGTAATTCTATGGGAGAGGTCAGGAATCTTAGCCGAGAAACCAGATGGCGACACATTATTATGTTATGCATGATAATCTGTTGCCTCGAAATTAAATAAAACTGTTTTTAGAATAATTTCACGTTTTTTTTAGCTTTTAAATGTTTCAAATGATTTTATGTGATCTTAATGGAAGTAGAGGTCCTGTTTGATAATATTGGTCTACATTAAGAGGAGACCAGTTTAATTTAAACTTATAGAAGAAAGCTTCCTCTTCTTTGCGGATTCTGTTTACATAGACATCCCATTCAACGGTGGCTGTTTTTATTTATACTCGTACATACTCTCGTCCCTTCATGTTTTGTTGTTTGATTGTGACAAGTGATTTCTTATTTTTTTGTTTTTCTACTATTTTGATGTATTGTATTCTGTTTACCTACTTGATAATATATTATGTTGTTTATAGTTAAGGCATTAACGTTGTGGAGGTTTAAAGACATTGTAATTTATTTTTATCAAACACTGTTTATTCCACTTTTTTGTGACGGTATAACCCTACCGGTTTCAAGGCTTTCACCTCATCTTCAGGGGAGCGCAAACAATACTAAATGCTGTTCGAACTGGTACCGATATACACGCTTCAACGGTTGGAGGCTGGGGGGTGAAGGAGGCACGGGACAATTTCTGCCAAGAGCGGAGAGTTTTTGGAAATAACTGTTCAACAGATGTTCGGATCGGTGTACTGACTTAGAAATTTATAGGGCCTCTAATCTGTCCAATTTATTTCCGTTACCACTGATATGTAAGAATTTGGCATTATCGATAGAAAAAGTATGAAGCCTTGAAACCGGTAGGGTTATACCGTCACAAAAAGGTGGAATAAACAGTGTTTGATAAAAATAAATTACAATTATCTTTATTTATTCCCAAAATTTCTTTCATTATTCTCGCCAGTCAAAACCAATAGAAATCACGAATATGAACAAAATTGTTTTTTTTTACAACTTTCAATTACTCGTCGTATATTTCATATTTTTTCAATTTACGTAAATTGAATATCTCAATTTCTGATTTTTTTTTGCTGTATAAAATTCAAATATTATTTGTGCGTGTGTAAAATAAATCTAAATAACGTGACTCGAATTTTAGATTACACTTTACAGATATTGATAGCAATAAATAAAAACAAACTTTACTCAATTATTTAGTAAAATAAATTTGAGAGCTGAATTGTGCCTATTAGCCATATATCACAATGATAAATAGAAACAAAAATTTAATGAATCTAAAATGAGTTCCTTTGTTTGACCTCGTCGTTTTATTCATTGAATTAATTGAATGACTCGGATAAGGCGGAGTTTCCGCTTTTTTTTTTGCTTAGTTAACGATCTTTTTGAAAAGTTCAACAAAATCCATAATTCACGAGAGGAAGTGCCTTTCTTGAAGGTCTTCGAGTTTCTCGGGGTACTGTGTTATGGTCTACTGACATGACTGAGTCACACCGGCTTGAATTGAAAGACTCCACTTTAGCTTTGTGGACTCGGCACGAACTTCTTGTGTCTACATATGGACAAAGATGACCATTTAGTCGAAGGTCGCCTGCATCGTGAAGTTCGAAGTCAGTGGCAATGAGTCATATTATGTTAATAAATTTTATTATCGCTTTAATGTTTGCATTTAGATACTTGTACAGATCCCGCGTGAGTTTTCCATGAACTGACATCCAGTTGTTAATTCTTCAGAACTTTATCGGCTGCTGTGAATCATTCAAGTGTCTAGGAAACTGTAGCCTCAATTAATTCCTGTTAATTGGTATTTAACGTGTGTGGAAAAAATAACGTTGAGGTGTGGGTAAATCCTGCATTCTTTTCAAACTTACTATGAAAAATCGCATTGTCATTGTTAATACCAGAAGTGTTTATAATGTTTAATTTTGAATTGAACAAAAACAGCACGTCAATTTTGAAGAGATAAGTTCCGATAGTCTAAATATGAACTTCACTAAATTTCTAAGCATATTCCACTTCAGGCTACCTGGTTACTGAAGTATTGTTATTTATTTCAACTAAGTTCATGATATTGTGAATGCAGAGAAAGCAAAATATGAATGGATCTTAAAGTTTAGTTTATTTGGTTACTACACGAGATCTTGAAGTTTGTTTTATTTGGTTACTACACGAAATTCAATTTGGTTACTCTGCCCGAAAGAAATGTGAGAAAGCAGTAAATTTGAATTGGCCAACTTTCAGAGTCTGTTATGTCAATTTTGAGAGTTTATGAAGTTGAAAGTCTGTTGCAAAACTCGGAATCGACGAAACTCCGTATAAAAATCGTTCGAGTGTTAAATCTATGAAATATATACGAAATTCCATATTTACGAAGTTGTAATTCTATCAAAGTATATAAACTGTGTAACTGTCAATCTACGAAGCTGCGAGCTTGTGAAGGTGCGAGTCTGCTGACTCATAGCTGGTGCAACCCGTCCCGCTGTCAGCTGCCTTGCCGCGGGGCCTGCTCGAGAAAGCCGCCGACCGGCCTCGAACCAGCGCCGTTCTTAGTGATCATTGTATCTTACATATTGCCTACTGGCGTCGTTCACAGCTGGTGCACGTAACGAATATTTTTTTATTTTTTTTATAAATCATGATAGTAACTTAAATATTGAAAGGCTACAAGAAAGACATTAAGTATCTGAAATTGAAATTATAATTCGAATTTTATTGTGAAGAAAATTTACTGTGTTTTCACCCATAAATTTGCACACTTTATTCCCTAAGTGCTACTCAGCACGAAGTTTCTTTCAGCTTTGGAATCCAAAATTCATAACCATAATTTGGAGATATAGAAACAGCCTGCGTGTTATATACGTATCTCTCCATTACAGTGTGTACCACTCTCAATTTGAGAGACAGTTAGTTCCTTGTTGGGTTTTAAAGTGACAGTATTTCCGACACTCAGTGGTATAAACTTGGAAATAACGGATGCATATTTAACACCCTTCATACAAAAGAATAGACGCTTATTTTTATATTGTGTTGTACTTTAAAAAAAACATTCACCGTTTTCCTCACACCAAATTGTAAACAAATAAATATTGTTTTGCCTATTTTTGTTCAGTTAAAAAATCGTTATACTGATTAATAATTTTCTTTCTATTGTGTGATAAGATAGTATTGTAAAATAATAATTTAATTCATGGTCATGATGATTTACAGACTTATTGTTTCAAAGTATTTTTATCCGTAAATTAGTCATCAACGTTTAATTTAAAATTCATTACCATATATAGTCATAAAATTTTAAAATTATCTTAAAATGAATCTCCTTTTTTTTGCGTGTAGAGGGGGTCAAATTGTACGAGTATTAGAGCCAATCAATATAAATTTTTGATAGTATATTTATCTAAAAAATACATTAAAAGGGTCCCAATCTGGTTTAAGAATTAATTTGGTAATGATACTGGCACGCACTAGACGTGTTGTTGCCTGTCTACGTGCGCTACTATGTATCATAAAACACGTACCATGACGAACTGCAAGCTACATGCTTACTCAAGTGATTTTTAGCTCGGTAGATCTATTGGGAGCGAAGGCAATATTATCTACCGACCACGCTCTTCAAAATGTTTGTATCACGAATTCGAATATATTGAAGAGTACCGTATGAAAAAATAAATAAATACATTGATCTAGTTTATCTGCGATATATTCGACGTTAGTACCTATTTTTTTAGTCTTGTCTTCATTAACACGTTCTCTGCCAACAAGTTTTTTCATAAAATATAAAAAAAAAATCTTTGTTTTTAACTTATATTTAATAAATTATGTAGAGATATGATTATTTAATTTACTTTGATGCATTTTTGTGGGAAATTATGAGGATTTTTATGTGTCAGTCACATGTGACTGACAAAGCGCCAACGGAAAAAAATTACGCGTCGCGCCGTGTCAGTCATTCTGTCAGTCACGTGTTTCTCTCTCTATCTCTGCCAGAAAACCAATCAAGAAGAAACTGATGTAACTTCGAGACAGAGACGGCAGAAACATGAAATAAGGTGCAAAGAAGGTCCAGTAAAATCAACAAGAAAATATTGCAAAGAATGTTATAGTGAGAATTCAAAGAAACACTCGAGAAAATATGCCAGAAGTAAAACCATTCAAGTAAATACTTATTGTCCTCTATGCCCAAATCAGCCGCATTATTGTTTGAAATGTTTCAATAAAATACATCGCTAATATTTTTTTTACAGAAATATTTTTATGATTCTTACGTAAAATTTTGATGTCTTACATATTAAAATAACACAAATTTCAATATTTTTATAATTATTATTCATATGTAGAAATTGTTGCCTTGTACATTTTTAAATATTTTGATTTCCGTTTTGATAAATTAATAAAAACTTAATATTTGTGATTTTTATTTTATTTCAATATTTTACTTCACTTTATGAGCTTGTTCCCACAATCATTTTAATGAGAATTCTGAGGCCAAGTTGCGGTAACATGCGGAAGGGCCGCGTCAAGCAATCCCAGTAACGTTTAACACAGAACTCGTGACTGACAGCACTGAATGGCAAGTTAAAGTAGGTACTCAGTGTCAGTCACTGGTGACTGACATAGCCCCATTGGAGTATTCCAGTGTCAGTCACCCGTGACTGACAAGGCGGTCAATGTGTTAAAGACATCTATGTCACTATATAAGAAAAAATAATTTATTTTGAAATCCTCATTAAATACAACATTCGGTGTTGTATGACAATTGGCTGCGCGTTGATCTTTATTTGAATTATGTTTTTTTTTTCAAGAAATTTTCCGATTTTATTTTAATATGCCCACAATTAGTTGAGAAGTATTCAGGTATTACATTGCATAGTGTAAACAAGAAATAAATCAAACGTACTATGTTATATTGTATTACATATATATTGCATATTATATACAATAATATATAAACCTGATGGACCTATCCGGTCAGAAATTTTAAAAAGACTGTCTAAAAAACTAGACCATATATTTTTGGATGTTATCAAGAAACGAATCCGAAATAGACATCTCATTAACCAGGCTACAGAGGTCGTCATTTGCAACAAACTTTTCTTAGAAAATAAGCGATTGATGGCTTCGTATTCCAAACACAACATTATGTTTGTTATATTCTCACGTTGATTTGTAATAAAAATATATATTTATTATTTGAATGGAAGTGCTCCGAATCCACTTGTTGAAGATACATGAGGTACGGAAGGTGATTCAATAGTCGTGCTCGCGGCTCGACTGCGACTAAATATATCTGCATTCCTCGTACTTGCAGATATCTCGTCTCGATCGGCAATTGCTGTTTATTTCTTCCGGGAGAACTATTATTAAACTTTTATATTCCCAAAGAAAAAAAGATTTTTCATGTATAGCCTGAGTGTAGCTTACTTTAAGCGAAATTGATTTTAAGCACAATAACTTTCCCAAAGAAAAAAATATTTTTCATGTATAACATTTATGAGCACGAGAAGAGCAATCACACAAATCGCAATTGAACGCATGTATGGTATACAAAAAGGATCTAATTACAAATTGAGTGGTGATTATTAGCCTGAGTGTAGCTTACTTTAAGCGAAATTGATTTGAAGCACAATAACTTTCCCAAAGAAAAAAAGATTTTTCATATATAACATTTATGAGCGCGAGAAGAGCAATCACACAAATCGCAATTGAACGCATGTATGGTATACAAAAAGGATCTAATTACAAATTGAGTGGTGATTATTAGCCTGAGTGTAGCTTACTTTAAGCGAAATTGATTTGAAGCACAATAACTTTCCCAAAGAAAAAAAGATTTTTCATATATAACATTTATGAGCGCGAGAAGAGCAATCACACAAATCGCAATTGAACGCATGTATGGTATACAAAAAGGATCTCATTACAAATTGAGTGGTGATTATTAGCCTGAGTGTAGCTTACTTTAAGCGAAATTGATTTGAAGCACAATAACTTTCCCAAAGAAAAAAAGATTTTTCATGTATAAAATTTATGAGCGCGAGAAGAGCAATCACACAAATCGCAATTGAACGCATGTATGGTATACAAAAAGGATCTAATTACAAATTGAGTGGTGATTATTAGCCTGAGTGTAGCTTACTTTAAGCGAAATTGATTTGAAGCACAATAACTTTCCCAAAGAAAAAAAGATTTTTCATGTATAAAATTTATGAGCGCGAGAAGAGCAATCACACAAATCGCAATTGAACGCATGTATGGTATACAAAAAGGATCTAATTACAAAGTAAGAGAGAAATCGACGAATCACGCCCTTATTAAAAAAAAAAAGACTTGAAAACGATTATCTATCTTTTAAAATAATAACGCTGTACCCTTCTTAATTTGGGGGACCACTATGTGATGTATTATAACTAGATTATCTTTGTTACTATGTGGATTGGTTTCAAATCATATTGTATTGGTTTATTTCAAGTATCCAATAAGCCAGTAGTCAAGTGCGTAAATTAATGGTTATAATTTATTACAATAAAAAAAATACATGCCCATACAAAACGATTCCTTATTACCTCAAATATTTCAAAACAATTAAAATGTGGGTTAGTTACTTTATACATTAACGCAATGATACTCAACCTTTTTTTTCTTCGGGCCACATACATATATTTGTAAAGCTACGCGGGCCGCAACACTATATTGGTATGACAAAAAATATCATGAAACCCACCACCCCCGTTTTTTTTTTGAAAACCATTTGAGATTTATAAAAATATAACCAAAACAGAATAATAATAGTACATATCACTTATCAGAATACGGTTCGTTAAAAATTACAATAGTGAAAAAAATAAAACTCAAAAGTAACATGTATCCAAGCGTTTATTTTGAAATTAGTGTGATTTTTGACATTGGGATAAATTTTCAACAATTTTAGACAAATCGGGTTTATAATTGCTGCATGCTACCCTCAATACGTCATCAAGGTGAGAATCAGTAAGTCGATTCCTGTATACGTTTTTTGCATATTTCATTTTGGAATATGATGACTCACAAAGATATGTAAAGAAGACACGACAACGACCATCCTCTTCGGGTTTCCATGTCTGTACGTCAAAGTCGAAATTAATCTCAAGATATACGAAATATAGAATGCCAGATTTTGTAAATCATGTTCCTGATAATAAATGTGTTGAGGGCCGCACAAAAAAGCTTGGCGGGCCGCAGGTTGAGTATAACCGCATTAACGTCTGGTATTTTGAAGGCAGCGTTTAAACGTGACATAAGTCTCAGGTGAAAAATATTATTTTATCGTAAAAAGCACAAACTACCGACATCATCTAAGTTTAGGCTAAAATAAGTTATTACTATTTTTTAAATCGCCAGTATGGAGTTTAAATAATGACCATAAAAATCTCGCTAGCCGATTTTATGGTAATTAATTAACTTTAAAGTAATTAACTTTCCCATTTATGAATACATTCTACTTAAGGGATTTAAATTAACATTGAAATTTACCGAAAATCTTATACAAACGCTCACTTCTAGAGCCGTTTGTTAAGATTTACTGTTAATTTAGAAGAAACTGAGTAAATTGAGATAATATACTTTAATTCAATTATCTAACAGAAAACTATCGATAGTTCTCGAGCGGCACTGTCTTTTTGTACATTGATGTGAAAGTAAAATGTGATATAAGTGGTTCGTTCTCTTCTTTTATTTATTTACTTGACAAACAGTAAGTAGTACTCGTAGATCTATTGCAATATCGAGAAAATGATAGTTCGGCGTGATTCGAGGAAGTGATTGTAAATAGAACTGCGACCGCAGGTATGAATTCGGTTTCAAAACACTTCGAGTACATTTCAGTCGAGTTGGATCGTAAACCAGGGCTCGACTAACCACGGTTCACGTGCCTGATTTAGGCCACGGTATATTATTTTACAGGTCGTAGTGACTATCTTACATTAATAAAAAAAAGTCGAATTATTATTTATAACAAAACAAAGTACCGCCATACACCATTCTTATTAGTTCAAGAGTTAATTAAAAAAATATTACATTACTTGAACATCCTTTATTTCTAACTTTCCTTCATTATTATTCATATAACTCTTTTCCTCTAGTCGTACCATTATTGTTTAGATATTAGTCATGTTTTTTAATTTAACTTAAACGAATACTTTTTTAGTAAAATCTGTCATGGATTAAAACAACTTAACGTATACAAGATAAGTTAAGTGGTTTAAAAAAATGCTGTGTTATCACGTACACGAAGAATAAACGAATAAAAAAATATACATTTGTAATTGAAATTAGAAAAATTAACAGTTGAATGCAAATTAAATAAACAATCTTTCTAGAAAAAGAGAAAAACTATACTTTTCTATTCAATCATTACATTTATCGCAATCTCAACTATATTTTCTCTCTTTAGGTGTAAAATCATACTCACTTAAACGTTATGTGAAAAACACAAAATAGATTAAGATATTTATAATATAAAAAGTATAAAGTTTATTTTTTTAAATTTCTATCTTATAGTTGAAGATCTATATATAGGAGTTGTATATTAACGTATGGACAGCAAAATATCGAAATTATGTTCTTTCAGATTTTAAAGAAAAAGTTTGCCATCATCTGTCGTAGTGCAGCCAACAACGTGTCAAAAGAGTCAACGATTGGGTTTCGTAACGTTGCCACACGCGTGACAATCGCTTACTAAATTATCTATGCATTTGTGTTAAAATATATACATATACTAAACAACAATAGTCGATTTGAACTCTTCGGAGTTCATTCTGATATACTCGCAACCGAATAATATATGCCTTGTTTCAACTCAGAATGCTTAATTTATATGCGCTAACATTATATCAAAGCTTGGAATATGCCAAAGTCCGAATTACAAAAGTAATTCAAGACTTCTCTTGTATAGGTAATAAGTTAACCACGACATAAGTCGTGCCTTTATGCTGCCAATGTTGCGAAAAAAAAGGTACCATATATATGCTAAATTTATATTAACTCAAATACGAGATCATTTTCTTATACTACGAATATTTCTGATTAAGAAACCATTGTGAGTTTGACTAAAAAAAGGTCAAGCCCAAGTAAAGAAAGCAACTGACCTTAGTTTGAAATATATGATAGCTACTATAGTTTTGAAAAAAATATTGTATTTGACTTTCCAAGTCACCATCCATTCAATTCCTGAATGAATCACTTGCGTGATTTGGTAAGTTGTGCCAGACTTAATTAAAACATGTATAAATGTACTTAGTTTTAAGTTCGCCTGTTTGGTCTGTTAGTACAACATCTGTGTTGGAATCTTATTAGACATTTTTTTTTGTTGTATACAAGAGAATTGCTTGTCTGACAATCTTATTGGCGTTGACGTTTCGTAACACTCCCAAAATATGACATTGGAAAGTATTCTGTTATATTTGTGTCTTTATTTCCCTTGAATATTAACTGCTTACCTTTCACCTTTACCTTTCACCAGAATTCAACCAAAACTTAACTATAAAAAAAAACTATTCAATAGTATTTTTCTGATGCGTAATTCATGAATGATATAATTTTAAAATAAAAGCTATTTAACATATCTCCATAAAAGCTTTTGCTCGACGTTATAAGACATCAGTACCGAGTTCCATGCCCATAAAAGCCTTCATTGTCCCAAATGTCAAGTCGGTATTCACAAACAGCAATGGGGAGAATAGACCTTCCTGCATCTGCCTGTAAACCGGTACAGATGTTCTCTCGACCGCTCGGTATACTCTATTTATTATCTTCGCAATTTACATCACAAGGTTGGCAGTAACTCGAGAGTAAAGCACTTGAAACTTTCAAAAGGCTTTTGTAACCAGGTTTATGTCCCATTCACAATAAGGAAGTGTCTTTAGTCGCCTTGTTACTTGTTCTAGCCCGGAGGAATAATATTCGGATATAAATTGTTGAGTGGTTATAGTGAGGTCACTTTTTATCAAAAGCTTTATTTAGTGTTTCTTTGCCTGATTTTATCTCAAGTTGTTTGAACCCGGAAATATATATTTTAAGTATCATTGATTTTTTTTAAACTTCACTATTCGATACGAGGTTATTGTTTTACGAGATAAAAAAGCATTAGGTAACATTTTGAATTGACTTTTTCATTTTCTAATAACTATAATTAATTCTCTTATTCTTTATTTGATCTTCGTTTCCTTTTCCACCTTTTTGATCTACATCTAAACTGAAAAAGGTACATTATTCAGTCAATAAATTTTCATATCAAATTATTTATTATTTGGACTCATCGTCTTATATTGAATTTGTTGCTTTTATAATAAAATAAACAGAAATAATATATAACATATATCGTTGAATTATGATTAATTGCGTAACTTTTTATAAAAGTTCAATACAAACTGGCTATCTTATGAGTTGAGATATAAAAGTTCAATACAAACTGGCTATCTTATGAGTTGAGATATAAAAGTTCAATACAAACTGGCTATCTTATGAGTTGAGATATAAAAGTTCAATACAAACTGGCTATCTTATGAGTTGAGATATGAAAAAATACATCTTGCATAATACGAGTATATATCTATACGATACATAATGAACAAGTTTGAATAATTGTAAATATTATTAAAATAAATGTTTGTTTTGTCGTAACTATTTTATACAACATATTTTTTTAAAGCATGCGTTAAATTTGTAAAATTTCACAGAACACTACAATAAATCACTTTGCTGTGTTTGAGTCATGCCGCGCAATAATCAAGAGACTAGTTTAAAAATAATTGATTTAAAATTGTACCGAAAAAAAAAACAGTCCGTCTGTTGTAAAGTTCTCCACTCGCACGACGCAACAGAAATAAATTATCGCACATATGCATAAAAACAAACCTACAATCTACTAGTGCATAATATGTTAGGTTCATACTTTCTTTCTGATGGTTGAGGAATTATAAGAAATAAAACTTAACCTGACGCTTATAAAATAATGATTCACGTCACTCATCGGCGCTATGTACATAATAGTATGTTTATGGCAATTTCATTTTACGTTACATTTCAAGAATATTCAATTGTCGAAGAAATCCTCTCGTATATCCTTAAATTTATATGGCAAACTTTTAACATTTTGTATGAAATTCAACTTAAATTACTTATTTATTTAGTTAAAAAAAGAATTAAAATTTGTTATGAATTCGGACCTTAGTGAAAGAATTAATACATCAGATGCTCAAAAAATATTATTGACTGTGGAAAAAATCACGTCACAAATCCTTAATCCTCTAGATTTAATGCAGCAGATCTTCATCGAAAATTTTCAATACATTAATACAAAAAATCCTCAAAAGAAAATTGTTTAGACATGAATGCAAGATCCTGAAATATCTCATGAAACTTTTATTCTCCGATGGTCCCGGGGCATGGCTGCCAAATCTAGTGACAGGAGAGTCAACACATGTAAAAAAAAGTGGGTTGTATCTTTTATACATGTGTGAGAGAAATCATTTTAGTCGCGAAGAAAATAATATTGATGTCAAGAACGTCGAAGCGTTAACATTACACTAACGCTAGAAGCGGTATTTGGAACAGCGTTCTCGCGTAGTGGACGTTTTAATCCGCTTGATGATTCATCGGCTGTGTCGGTTTCTGGTCGCTATCCGATGTCCATAAGTGCTGATAGTCGTTAGTATTGATCAGGGTTTGGTCAGGAAAAGGTTACGAGACAATACAATGCTTATGTAACTAATTTGAACACTCCAAAATAATCCTGATCGCTGAATGTGTTATACAAACTACTGAGGCGTGTCATGGAAGTTACATATACGAGTATTTCTTCCTGGCATCTTTTCCATTTAATTTTGAAGATTTTAATTAATGAATTAGGCAACATGTGTCTTAATAATCTATTATCTTTCGAATTACATTTTCTATTAAGGTTCGATGCAGGCCGCAGGTGAAATGGTATTATTTTTTTCATGATTCATTCAAGACATTTCGTTCGATTGTTATAGTCACGATTTTCTCATAAAGTCGGCTCTTGATCGATGGCCTGGGAGTGTGTTTCATTATAACGGCAAACTTAAGTCATTATTTAGTATTTTAAACCAGAAATGAAATGATTTTTATTATGAAAACGCATAATCATGTCTCTTTTTTCCGTAGTTTTATTTCTACTTTTTATCCTAAAGTTTATTTAAACTGTTTTGTTGAACTATAATAAAAAAATATACCTACAGGATGTCTCAAAATATGTATCCACTAAGTATAAAAAATACATTTATGTAGTTTATTGTGAACGTTGAAAGGGAACTGTATGTATAATAAATATATTACAGACTTTATAATCATTTAAATTATGGATGCATTTTTTACGACACCTGTATATTCAAAGCAGGACCCCTGTAGTCTTGTTGTTAAGACGCATGTCTTCCAACCCGGGAGTTCGCTTTTTTATTCCCATTAAAATTCATTCATTAAAAAATGTATGGTTTTCACTCAGGGATTCATTAACATCATCCTGCTTTGTTGAAAGGGATTGTCACATAGCAATAAGCCCGCCAGGATGTTAAGTATACAACGAAAGTCTAATACAATACATTTTCAAGTTCGTAATTTTTGCATCAACTCTCTTCCGTTTCTAATATTATCACTTTTTCTCACGATTAAATATAAATTAATCATAAAAGGTGCATTTTACACACAAAAAGTATAAAAATAGTTCAATATATTCGCTCGATCTTTTTCCCAATATAAATGTAGCCTAAGATACAAATATCAAACAAAATCCGGCATCATAATTTGACATAACTTGAGTATTGGAAATATGTACTTAATACTATGAAGCGGGAATAATACGAGTATATTGGATTGGTTTGTGATGTGACGTCACATTATGTATCGTATACTTATAAATTGATTCAATTATTTGTAGGGGGACGCTGGCCAAGCGTATTAATAGATTGATTGACTTGTCGCATGGTTTTCGGATCAAAAATAAATAAACTTGGTACACTCATCACACAATTATTCCGTGATCAAATAAGGCATTCAACATCTCTTTTCGTTCTTCTGTCTGGCTCGTAAGATTATGATACATTGTGTTCCATCAAACGCCACCTGTAGTCTCATATCTTAACATTTTTGGTTGCTATCCAAATCATTAGATCATTTGTCATCTAAACCTATTATATGTCTTGGCTTTTCTTTTCTATTTGTGATACAGTGTTTGATATTTTGTAATTGAAAAATAATTTTCGTTACGCCGGACACTCCAAGAGCGCTCCAAGAATTTATTTTTAGGAACCACTAAACGCCATTCAGATTAAATAAGACCTCGAAGTAAAACCGTTTCAGGAATCTAACATGAGACGTCTGACTGCTAAGCAAGCATGCTAACCACTGATGCCGACATTTTGTTTACATTTTCACGATTAGCTATTTTCAAATTGAGTGGTGATTAGCCTGAGTGTAGCTTACTTTAAGCGAAATTGATTTGAAGCACAATATTTCAATTATGGTTATTATGTTTTAAAAATATAACATGGTGTATCATGCTCTTTATTATTTTGAAATATACGGGTTAAAGGTTTTCCCTGTTATACACATTTTTTTTGGAACAAAAGTTCCTCGGTTCTTGTGGTAACTATCAGTCATAAATTAGTTTTTTTGTTGTAAATCTTAATGATATATTTCAAAAGGTTTTCCTTTCTCATAGAAATGTGTGCTCTGATAAAGATACATGGAGGACAATGTATGACAATACATAATCAAGTGATTAAGAATGAATGTGAAATTAAGGCTGGATGTGTTGAGAAAGAGGAAGAACAAGAAGAATCACTCTGAGATGGAAGAAATAGTAACAAAACAAATAAATAGTGCAAATGTGAATTGAAGAGGTGGTAGAGGAAGGCCTAAGAAAATATGGTTGGATCATTAAGTTAATGATATTTTGAAGGAATGTATGAAATGTAAAACGTCAGAGAGATTGTAGGAGTCAGATACCTACTATTTTACTCTGCATATCAGAGTAAAATAGTGAGTTATCGACTACATTACTTTCCTTTCTCTCTATTTACTTTTTTCCTTAATTTAACAGAAAACCTGTCAATTGAATATAACGCATAATCCCGATCGTGTTAGAAGCCCCTTGTCATGTTACATAACGCGTCAGCCATGTTTGTTGACATCGGAGAACCGCGTATTGTTTTCTCGCGGTATATTTTTCTTCAGTTGTCAGACCGCTCGAGCTATTATGTTGTTACGTTGAATGGTGGCCGACTGAGGAGTTGATGATTCACCGTGTGCTAGAGCCGTTGTTGCTATGTGCGATATGTCTAGTTCTCATTATTGATTGTTTACGACAATTCGTCTTGTTTACCATAAATAATGTACTTAAGTCATGGTCATATTTACCATAAATAATGTACACAAGACGACCTCCGTAGCCTACTTGGTAAGATGCTTGTCACCCGACCAAAAGGTTGCGAGTTCAATTCCCGATGAAATCCAGATTTCTTAAAAAAAAGGATTCCAGCCTGTTTTCCACTTAAGGCCTCTTTAACATCTTTCTGGTTGGTTGGAAGATGTTGCCAGGGTGCACAAAAGTGCAATACAATATAATGATATTACTTACAAAAATCGTAATAATATTGTACAGGGAAATTCTATTTAACTCCATATGAGATGATCTCCATATCATAGATCTGCATAAATGCTGTGGAAAGGGGTACACGTAGAATAATAAATGAGTGGACAATGTATGACATAATACGAAATAAGTGATTAGGGATGAATGTGACGTGTTGAGATGAGGAAGAAGAGTACTCTGAGATGGTTCGAACAAAGAAAGAATGAATAGAGAAAGGCTAACAAAACAAATGTATAATGCAAATGTGAGTGAAAGGCGTAAGCGAGGAAGACCAAGGAACGTATGGTTGGATCGAAGTGAATAATGATATTTTGAAAGAAGGAAACGTTGAAAGTCAGGGAAATCGTAAGAGTTACGACAGAACAGTCGTAAGAGTTACAAGATTTGTAACAGAAATTGTATGGATGTAGAAGAAGTTAATGAGTTGTGTCGAGATAGGTAAGTATGTCTTCTCAGCCTACTCTGACAGGGAATTGGTGTGATGGTTTGTATGTATTCATACCATTTTAGTAAAAAAATTATCTTTCATAAATCAAAAATACTCAGTTTGGTATTTTTACCTATTTGGCACTGGGAATAAACAAGTCCACAGAAGTACGAGTATCTAAATCTTACAATACGAGTACGTTTGTTATGCATATGGGTCTTCTTATTTTAAGCTTTAATTTTCTGACATCGATTTGACATAACTTAACCGCGTGTATATGGTAAATTCAAAAGTGCCACTAAAGCGACATTTAACACCAAAACTACGTAATTCAAGAAACCTCTTTTTTATTGTTTTTTTTTTCGGAACGTTTTTTTATATTTACGTGTTCTCATTTACATCCCTTCAAATCGTTGGTTTATAAGATTATTTAAAAAATCACGTTATTTACAACCTATTTAATTTTAATATTAGGAATATAATTTCTTTCTTTTGAAATTATGTATTAAAGGATTTTATTATTTGACTATTTGATAATTTCAAATGAAACTGGCATTTAAATTGGGACATGACGGCATTTTTCTTAAAATTATTTATTTACATTTTCGTTTCAAGGAATGCGATTTCGAGAATTTTTAATCTGAAATTATGGTTATTTTATATTTTATTTAATAATATAAAAATACCTCTTTTTTGTGGCGTCAATAACTAACCAGCATATTTGTTCTAGATAGAGGCTTAATTGAATAGTGACATTTTCAACATGTTGTCAACCCGTATATGGCATCTATTTTCCTATTGATTTAACCACTATGTTAGTAGGCTCTGTCGAAACCGTTATTTTTTCTTTTTAATTCTCATCGTCATTGACTGTATCCATGTCCGAAATTGTGAAATAAAATAATGCTCGAAATTTGTGTCAATTTTTCATTCCAATTAATGTAGTCTCGCCTCGGCAAACATTTCCAAAACACTACAATATGTTGACTTTTTAACAATCATATGATACAAAGCTTTTAAAACATTCTTTTCCAGCTTATATTTTGATGCATTATGTTAAAAAAAAAAGCTTGTCCGTTATAATACAAATTTGAAGAGGTCATTGTGCGGACTATATGGGCTTGATGATACAATCTATCGCCTCTTCCGTTTTCAGTAGCTTTTTGCAATATTATATTTGTATATATTTACTGTTTTTCATTTCTTGCACAGCATCTCTAAGTCGCAATGGTAATGTGCGTCATCTCTACATGATATTGTCGACAATTCTCTGTTTTATCTCTTGTAAGATCGTTAGAATCTTCACCTCTGTAATTTTCCTACTGCATACATGTTTTATGACCGTATCTATCATAATATGATCGTATACCTGCCTAGGCTGGTGTTAGGTGTTTGTCGCCTAGCTATTATATGTATTACTTTTAGTTTTTTTTTATTAAAGGCATCATTAGTTTTTTCACCCTTTTAAAAATATCTTCTTTTTTTCTAGTTATGATTTAGCTTCTTATAGTGCCTTTTTCATATTATTTTTCCCTATAAAAGTTTTTATCTTTAGAAATAAGTTAAATCTCAATTAGCAGAATAAAAAGCATTATTGTTAATATAGTAATTATGATCAGATTTATAGACTTTTTCAAACTTTAATAGAGGTCGAGCTATTTTAAGTCTATACATCAGTAATTTCCAACCAAGGTTCTGCGAACGCTGAGCCTTTTGTTAAACCCCAATATTCAATTTGGGTTCTACGGACCGTTTCCAGAGTTCCTCGAGAATCTGCAAAAGTTTGATAAAACGTAAAACTTACCACCTTCTTTTTGTGATTTGTTCAAAATGTTTCTATTAACATCATGTTATATTTATTATTATTTTTTTAATTAACCTTACTGCGTTATATGATTTTTTTTACGATTTACTTTTGTCAATATTTGCCATACTTGTCAGGAAAGAGTTACCCAAGTTTTAAGAAATATTTCAAGAATTCCTCCAACCAAAACAGGTTAAGAATCACTAATATACAAATGTATTTTATGAAAATTGATAAAATTCTAAAGAGTATACCTTAAAGCTTGTCTTCAACCTAGAGACTTTGCCTTCAATCCCTGGTCGTGATGAAACAGAAATATTCCTGGCCTATTATATTTACAGTAGTTTTAACATGTTATAGGTTGGGAAAAAAATAAAATGTCGCAAAATGCTCGTCAGATCATACTGTGTACAATTGAATTGTAATACAACAATTAGAAATCGAGGAAGATTAATCATCACCATTAGGCCAAGTTGCTAATCGGGGAGCCAGAGAGAACAAATCTCCACTTTATTCCATCCTGGTACACATCTTTCTCTACTGGCACGATTCTTACACCTCGCATTGCTTACTCTCCTGTTATAAAGGCTTTTCATTCTTTACCTCTTTCAGAATTTAATTAATTTGATCTTGTCACATTTTTCAAGGTCTCGAATTTCTCGTACATTGTATACCTACTAGTATAGATTATGTTTGTATATCATCATCCATTCTTTCTACGTGGCCGAACCATCTCAATATTACAAGAGGAAGAGTAATTTGCTATAACGATTTGAATGGTAAAAAAATTAAATGTGTTTATCCTTTATTGAGTTTATTTATTACTTTTTCTATCATTAAATTACTTAAGGTTTTTAAATGGCTTAAATCTAATGTTTAAAATGCCCTAACAAATCTTGTATCGCCTCTGTTGCCTTCGAACCTTGACGTATACTCGGGATGACGTCACCCGATGTCTGGTATCGCAATATACTAGGAAGTTATCTTGGCACCACACTCCGCGGGCGCCTGCCGCTACACGTGGCTTCAATCCTCTCATTCATTCACATACCTACAAATTTTTCAAAAGTAAATATACCACCAACAAAACAACAATTCCGTTTTATTAATAAGAAAAGCCCAAAATAAAAAAAAGTGCTATAAATAATAAACACACATAGCGACACATTATGTGACAAACCTTAACGGTAAGGATCCTGGGTTGTGTATTACATTGCGTTTGGTCTTAACCTTTCCTTCCCTGTGTTGGGTATCTTCTACACGTTGCTTCTAATAACCATCAATATCTCTATAAATATAATAAATACAAGGTTAAGATTTTAGGTATTCCTCCATAATATATTTACGCATTGATTTAAAAAATAACATTAATAATAATCAGAATTTATCGACTACATCGTGGGTATTTTGTGAAGATATCGGAAACAAATTCGCATTTAAACGCTGTGAGTGCCTCGACCTTGTGTCTTGACGATAGGTGAATAGTATGCGAGAAGCGCGACACTATATTCGCATCTCACTCTTGCATACTCCACTGAATTGCGAGGAGCTGAATTGTCTCAACGTCGCAAGCATAAGCGTAAGCGCCGGGGTATGCGACTGACGTTCCGCGCCACAGTAGCTTCTAGGCTTGCAAATAGGTTAGACGTACGCCCGTTCCGTGAGCGTTGCCAGATGGGTTTTTAATGTTTTCAGCAAGTAAATCGCAATTATTATAATGTTTAACTTCAATTATAATTAATTAAGGGGATTATCTATGAATGCTCTTATTTTTCCGATTTAAAATCGCTAATTTTTGATCGCGTACTCACTACCCAACACCGGAGCACGCGTTTCAATTTTAACACCGTAAGGGAAGGGTTGAAGGCACCTTTGTAACTTTTGATGCGTATCCTCTACTATCTCCTATTTCGTCTTTGTCTGTACCGTATTGTATCACTTTTGTTGTATACAATCTAATCAACTGGATGTAATGCCATGTGGCAATATCTTTTAACCAATTAGAAATATGAAAAAGTGAACTTCTTTTTTTTTAAATAATCTTCCAACGAAAATCGAACCCACGACCCCCGGGTCAGTAAACAGGCTTTCTATCAACTGGGCCACGGGGGTCGTTAAAATCTTCATCTGAAGGCCATCCAGCACTTTTTTCTTTGAACTCCTCCGTGTTCATAATACGATATTGATGTCTCTTCACAAATATTTTTTTTTTCATGTATAACAACACCCAAATCATAGATGGTTCAAAAATCATAGATGGTTCAAAAAGCAAATCACTAGGGGAAACTGTAAGAAAGGATAAGATTGATGACGACCTCCATGACTAACACAAGTTAGTAAGGCACCTGCCTGTCTTTTAATCCGTTTTAGCCGGTTCACTTTCGGTTGGAGTCCAGATTTATATATAAAAAGGGATCCCACTCTGGTTTTCACTTAAAATATTTCTGGTTGGCTGGAAGCGATTTCCAGGTGACTATAAGCTCGCTAAGTTATACTGTATACAACGGAAGTGTAAAACAATATAATAATTTCTTGTCTTAAAAAATACAATATATACGTACTATTTTTTTCGCGTTTTATATTTTTTCCCCTTATTTCATTGATGGTACATTTTTTCTTTGTTAGCTTAATTAGTGTTACAATTCTGTATACAATATATTTCCTCTTATTTTCATTCAGTTGGTGTTTCTCAATCAACCTTCTTACAAATGTTTAGATTGTATTTATTTTGTTTTGTAAAACTTTTTTCCTTCCGAAAGAGATTGTTTCTGTTTACATTTGATTTCGGTTAAGTAAACTCCTGTTACAGATTTAGACGTTTTTATCAATTTACGTATTATTTTTCGTGCTTTCGTTTACTGTGACTCATCGGTCTGCTTTTATCAGTTTAAAAAACAACTGTAATTAAATGAATTTGATAAAAAAAAACTAGTTTTAAAAACTTGTTTGGCAGCCCTCTCGTTTAAAAACCTTTTTCAACATTTAAAAAAAATCGGTTCGACGGTATATTGACATTTCAATGTAAGTTTGATGTAGGTCTCTCCTCTCCTACTCCACTCGTTCATATCTTGGATACAACAATGCGTCCACTTTTCTGACATCATACGACCATAAAACTAAACGTCTTCTAACACTTATTTTCCCTTTCCTTGGTCTCCACTCCAGCACTTTCTGGATCCAACTATGTGCACTGCCAAGTATCACATCTGGGCTAAAAAAATCAGGACATACCTACTTGATAATTTTATGATGATGTTTTAATGTCAATACATGAATTTTGATAATGTTTATATTATATAATATATTGACCAAAAAAAAATTCATCTAGTTTTTTTAAATATTAAAACTTTTCTTTGTTTATAGTCAAATCTCCTTTGATTTGTATTATGTGATTGTGTTTATTGACCTATTATTTTTTTCTTCCACAGAAAATGCTCGCAAATCCGGTACCCGTGTCCTCGTCCATTGCCAAGCTGGAGTTTCTCGCAGTGCTACAATAGCTATAGCCTACCTCATGCGCTACAGGCACATGTCCATGGTGGAAGCGTACAAGATGGTCAAGTTAGCGCGTCCCATAATTTCACCTAACCTCAACTTCATGGGACAGCTCGTAGAATTGGAGCAGGCCCTTCGCGCCGGCAGTGGTGCTGGCCCTTCCTGAGAAGCGCCCCTGGCCCCCGGGGGCGCCAGAGTACGCCGCGCCACTCCGCGGGAAGCTAAACGTCCGGCGTTATTCCGCCAGAGTCCAACGAAATACCGCGGACGCCCGGCGAAATTCCGTAACGTTCCTCCCGTCGACGTGAAACGCCAAGTCTCATCGGATGATTGTCTTTCAAACTCTGAAACTAATGGAAGAACAAACAAGAGAAAACGAAGTAAATTAAAGAAATCCCCACGCACTGTTCATAAGAAACATATTTCTGATATCAACAAGAAAAGACGCTCTAATCCCAATGAAAAAAGCGAACGTCGGTCCGTAAAGGGACGGAAAAGGACATGAAGCTATTACGTTTATTTATTATTATGTAGAAAAATAATTGTATAAAAATTATAACAAGGTACGAAAAAACACCCTGAACTGATTGTAAAGTAGTTAAGAAATAATTTATAGGTTGTACAAAGATACTTAAGAATTGTACGGGTTTGAATGTAGTAACTATTTATAATATGTATAATGAAAAAATCAATTCTTTTGGATTATTTATTTGTATTAAAAGCGTGTATTTTTGGCCTCAATATATATTTTTTTCGTTTGTGTTGTTTCTTTAATCGTTTTATTTATTTTCGTAACAAGTGAAAGTCTTTGGCAGCGATTTAGTACATATGACTTTTATAAGTTATTCTGCTATCATTTCATAAGAAAATTTTAAACGAGATAAGTTGAGAAATTTTTATTTATTTGTGCCAATAATACGAGGCTTGGATTATCTGCAGTTACCGATCTGCGAAATCCAAAGTTTTCTACAAATAAAATATTTCAATGGTTACTTGGAGATATAAAATAAAGAAGAAAAAAGTTCTTATTTCATTTACTTACTATATTTTTTTAATACAAGCGATTCATTCAATCAATGTGATTGACTTTTGAATAGTCTTGAAATTAGTGTTGAACTTTTTTAAATCATATTATAGTAAAACTATAAGAAAATAAAATATCCTTGAAATGTATCCAGTTTTGATCTTTGCGTTCCTTTGATGAAAAATTTGTAAATAAATTTTTTTAACTCTAATATTTTTTAATCCGCAATATCATCTCCAATTTAGAATTTTTTCGCATGTTTCTTTAACATACGGACTTTTTTGTTTATATTATTTCTCCAAGAAAGGATTCAAATGCATTATTTAGTGTCATACCAATTACGTTGAACTAACCCATTTTTTTAGGTTTGTGAAAGAATGAGAAAGATTTGTTGACTTTAAAATAGTTATAGATATTAATTACCACTTACCAAGTCTTCAACTCATCAGGGGTGAAGCAGATTCTAGTCTAATCGGGATCTAAGGCTGTGTCAATCTTTTGTAATAAACTTAACAAAACAGAACTCTTTCTTAATAATATGAAGGTTGAATGAATTTATTTTATTCAAGTATGATAACTTTTGGTGTAGATCAGCTATCGATTTCTGATGTTTCGCAAACATCGAAATCAAGAATATTTAAAAACTTTATATCAAACCTATGTAGCCATAACACCGTGACCAGTATTAAAGGTAAATATAATAGTTATAAAAAATGCTTTTCCTAATTTTTCATCGAACTCTTTTATGTAGGTATTTTTAAGAAATTTTATTTAATGGAAACAAGTTTTTTTTCGTTCGCCTGTCAAATTTCTAAATACTGGTAACGGCGTTTTGTCTGGAACAACACAATCTGCAGATAATCTAATTCATAAGTATGTGCCCCACTCAACATATCCAATTTATGCGTGTTTATATACGAAAAATGAGGGTAATATATTTTCATTTTAAAATCGAGGGCATATTTGTAACTTAAATTATCTGTATCAAACATTATCACATAATATCACACTGAACTTAAGTCATATCATACTGCCTGCCTTAAATTGAAATTAACTTTCATAGTTTACATTCTTTGCATAGGTAAACATGTGTCTTGTACAACTTAGGGCAAAGTGTTAACACATTTAATATTTTGAGAGCATATTAGGTGCGCTTAACATAGCGTTTAATGATAATAAGAATATGCTTTAATAACACGAATTATCATAACAAGCCTTGATCTTTGCAGTGTTGGAGTTCTTGCAATACTGAATGATTGGTTGTAATAAAACACTGCTGAGCAATCTGTATCTTCTATTCAATATTCATTTTACTCTGCAGATAAATACATAGTTACCAACTTTTTAATATTATAATTAATAGAAAACATTCACTGTTTTAAGTGTGATGTTTCAGAAATCGCAATGTTAAATTGACAAAGGTGTAACTGTTCCCGACATTTTTAATTTAAAAAAATACATCTAAAGTGTTGATTTTTGTATGCCGATTGAATTGATGCATCGAACTTGCTTTTTTTGATAACTCAAATATTTATAAAGAATTTTATTAAATAAATTGAGTATATATCGATTAATATAATACCTTTTTAAATAAAAACATAATGTCCACACTTGTCAATCTCACGTCACGATATATTTAAAAATATATTAAAGTATAAAAAATGATATCTTTCTAGGACCAATGTAATAAATATATTTAACAATAACTAGGCGATATTTATTATAAATGGATCAGATTGCTGTGCTTTGTTTTTTTTTAATACACAAGATTGAATAGAAATAAATATAAGATGCCAGAATTTGCCTTATTGTCATGATTAGTCTGGTCGGGTTTGTCTTGTGATTTGACAATATCAACTGGCCAAGTAGCTTGCAAAATGCCAGTGTCTTCAGATAATGTATGCACACCTTAAACAAATTAAATATGTAAAAATACACTACTATAAAATTGAATACAATCTTACTAGAAAATGTAAGGGAAACTGAGTGAAGAATAAGTTTTGACTTCTTTTCACTGCGTTTGCGGTTTAATTTAAATGAATCCATAATAACTAATTAATTGATTAACTTAATCAAGATAAATCTTGAGCATTAAGATTGAATTTAAATTTACAAATGCCAGTTTATTATGAATTTTATATTCATAACTATAAGCGAGCAATTCACACATACACTGATATTTAGTTTATTATAATTATTTTCACTATAATCTTATTGATAATAATTAAACTCTTGAAAATTTAACAAAAATTTTGACAGTAATTTTGAATAACTCGAACCTTAATGAAAATTTGATAATGTTTATATCGTTCTTCTTTGTTTTTATAAATAAAGCTTGTGCTATCAAGTTTACATGAAAATAAGCTATAACGTACAACTTTCAAATTTGATAAAAAATTCAACGTTATTCAATTGTGTGCATTAAAATTTACTATTAACACCATCGCTTCAGATGCGATCGTTTGCCTAATTAAGGCATGTTTCGATAGCAAAAACATAATCTCATAAAATATAGAGTGAAATTGATACTATCGCATTTAAAATTTTAAATATCCACAAATCATGATGACATATGTTGCCTAGTCTAACAACCCGGAGGTTGCGGGTTCAAATCCCGCTGGGACTCAGATTTTTAAAAATTAATTCAGTATGGTTTTCATTTAAGGCCTCTTTAACATCTTTCTGGTTGAAAGAAATTACCACATGGCAATAACCCCGCCAGGTTGTACTGTATACAACAAGTGTAATACAATTCAGTACAATAATACAAACTTATCAAAACGTAATTAATAAATGAGTTAAAAAATATACCTTATGTTCTGTATTTTTACATTTTTAAACATGTATCAAGTGTGGAAACATTAATTAAGGACGCAATTTTTTTAATAGTTCGTTTTTTTAATTTAGTGAATCCTGAAAAATGTTTTAATAAGTAAGTTAGTTATGTAAATGACTATGTAGATAAATATGTTTAAGATGGTTTATATATGTTTTTTTTTAGTTTAGTACCGGGTGGTTTAATTTGGCTGTTATTTTTATAATTTCCACCGAATCTGTTTCACATGTTTAATAATAATATCAAACGTCAAAGTATAATTTTGTAATATAATATTTCACATTTAGTATCACTAAATAAAGAAAAAAAATATATAAATTATCTGCTTTATATATAAATACCACACCGACTTTCACATGTGCCTATTTTATTTGTTAATATTATTTACATGTACAATAAACAATATTTACATGGAAAAATATATTATTTTATTTTTAATTCCAAATTCCACCTTTTAATCCCTGCGTATCATTTTTTTTATCTGGCAATAAAGTTTTGGGATTTATTATGAAAGTCACTAAGGCATTTATGAGTGGCACTGTTATGAAATATGTTTATAATTTATGGGTTTGCAGTAGATTGGAGTGCGACTCAAGCATATGAAACCCAAAAGGAATCGAGAACTCGCTGATAGTTTATCTGCCTATAAAGTTCTGGGATACACAATGAGAGTCTCTCAGGCATTTAGGAGTGGCGCTGTTATGAAATATTTATAATTTATGGGTTCGCAGTAGATTGGAGTGCGACTCAAGCACATGAAACCCAAATGGTATGAATAAAAAAATCACTGGTATAAGTTCGGAAATTCTAGGATGAGTCCTGTGACAGCTCACAAATTTGCCCCAATACAATCTAATGTAATGTATTTACCTAAATAACTTGCTATTTATTAGAATGAGGCTTATATTAAAGTTGATAAAATAATTAAAATTACTGAACATCGTTACAAGGTTGTATTGGGGCAAATTTGTGGGCTGTCACAGGACTCATCCTAGATTTTCCGAACTATAGTTGAACGGGTTAAAAAGAAATAGCAGCCACACCTTTATAGCAGGGAATATGGATGGTACATGGTACCCATAGTTTGATGTCTTATTTTTATTTTGATATTACTCGAGTGCTAGAAGAGACCTATGCACCTATTGTACTCGTACATATACAAATTACACAGGAAAAAACAGTGAATGCCTTGTTCATCGATACATTTTTTTAATGTATCCTCACAATGATTTACACCACTGTGAGCAAATATTGATTTCGATGCTCCTCCGCTATTGAGAGCATCATCACTCGCACACTGAATGCCCTTATTGAAAGAATTTTCAATATTTTCTACATCTCTATGTATAAATTGAAGATTAAGCTCTTTTATAAACTTTGTAGCCATCAAAGCCATTCCACATGGGAAACTTGGGTAATCATTGTTCCTGTTGTTATTAGTTTTACGAGTAGTTGGTGTAATTTTTTTTCTTATACTACATACTTAAATTGGTTTTTTTGAGTGTTAAATTTGTGTCAAATGGAAAAGAAAAGAAAACGTTCAGAATACTTAAATAAGCAAATAATTATAAGACATTTTTTATGTTCTTATTTAAAAATCTACTTACTATAAGTGTGGTGTAATAGCAAAGATGTGCGGCGAAAATATAAAATATGTGATTGCTACATAATACAACCTTGTTTCCAATATAAGGCTATCCAAGTGAAACTTGAACTAGGCAAAAAAATTATTAAAGTAAGATATAATGCGAAAGAAAGGAGACTGTTATATACGAGATTGGTCCGATAAGTACTTAACCTACAAAAGAATAACAACAATTTTGGAAAAGTGGCGATTTATTTCTCAACATAATCTCCTTTGAGTTCGATACACTTGACCTAGCGATGCTCCAACTTCTTTAACCCGTCTGAAAAATACGTTTTCTGGAGGTCTGCAAAGTAGGCCTCCGTGGCGGCGATAACCTCATTCGACTCAAATTTCTGCCCGGCGAATGACTTTTTCAAATTTGGAAACAAAAAGAAGTCGCACGGGGCCAAATCCGGAGAATACGGTGGATGGGGCAGCAGTTCGTAGCCTAATTCTACCAATTTGGCCGTGGCGACGGCGGAGGTGTGAGCCGGTGCGTTGTCCAATAATTCGGCATAGTAGAGCCCTGTGACCGTTTTGCCCTTCTCTAGGAAGTCGATGTAGATCACACCTTTTGAATCCCAGAAAACAGTGGCCATCACCTTTCCGGCCGATAGGACAGTCTTCGCGTTCTTCGGAGCACGTTCGCCGGGTGAAGTCCACTGTTTCGACTGTTCCTTGGTCTCGAGTGTGTACCAGTGTATCCATGTTTCGTCGACGGTCACGAAACGACGCAGAAACTCCTTCGGATTGCGCTTAAACATCGTCAAACACTGCTCTGAAGTGGTCTCACGGTTGCGCTTGTTGTCCGGAGTGAGCAAACGCGGCACCCATCGCGCCGACAGCTTTCTCATGCCCAATACTTCATGCAAGATATGACCCACGCGGTCTTTTGAGATGCCTACTGTCTCAGCTATCTCGCGCACCTTCAATCGGCGGTCTGCCAATACGAGATCGTGGATTTTTGTCACGTTATCCTCCGTGGTAGCCGTTTTCGGGGCACCTGGGCGTGGCTCATCAAAAACCGACGTGCGACCACGTTGAAACTCGTTAAACCAATTTTTGACGGTCGCCATCGAAGGAGAAGAGTCACCGTACGCAGCATCCAAGCGCTCTTTGATTTCGCTGCGCAATTTCCCTTTCAAAAACAAGAATCGAATCACCGACCGATTTTGCTCTTTTTCCATTTTTCTCAAATCCGCGGACACGCTCGCTTCCACACGCGGTCAAAACAAAACTACGCGTCCGATTCGGCTGAAATTTTGACAGTAGCTGTCAACAAGAATGTACTACGCGATAAAAAATTGCTCTTGCGATAGTGGTGCCATCGGGCGGTGAGGCTAAGTACTTATCGGACCGCCCTCGTATATCATAATGTGTGGAAAACAATGTGTAACAGAATAAGGAATGAACACATTAGGGAAGAATGCGGATTTAAAAGAGATGAAAGAAAGAGCATTGAGATGGTTCGGGCACGTAGAAAGAATGAATGATAAAATATTTACTATAAATTTATAAACGAGCAGTAAAGATAGTACGTAAGTTTGAAAAAAACGTGGTAAAACCAAATCAATCCAATTCTGGAAGAGAGAAGAGTGAAAAGTCTTTTAATAGGAGATTTTGAATAGAAAGGTATATGAGACCGTGGTAAAAACACAAGATATGTGTAAAGATATAATGAAATGGAAGTTTATTCTCACTGCCTACTCCAAGAAGACATCGTGTGATAAACATTATTAACAACTCTATTATAGCAGAAAAGAACAAAATTGCTCTAACCCGTACCAGGACCCATTCATAAAACTAAAAGCCTTGTTGGTAAGTTACTTGTTTTCTACCCGGGGTTTTCGGGTTCGATTTTTGATGGTTTCCATTAAAAGGGTCCAATCTAGGGAAATATTTCATTTGGTAACAATACCAGTATGCAATAGAAGTATATGATAGTATTGCTAACATATATAATACTAACAGAACGATTTGTGCCAGCAGTGCTTTAAAATAACTCGAAGGCCTGATTAATGGGACTAAAGACAATGTTGTTTCCCGGCCACGTATTTTATATTTCAACAACACCAATGGGTATATGTTGGATACCATACTAAAGAACGAACCTTTCGGCCACGCACACCAGTCTTACCAACACGCGTACTAGCCCCAAACACGTACATAATACATAGCAGTATTCTTACCAACATGCGTAACCCAGCATTACCAACATGCGCACTAGCACCAAACACTCATTCAGAATACATAGAAGTATTCTTACATGCGTAGTCCAGTCTTACGAACATGCGTATTAGCACCAAACACTCATGCATAATACATAGCAGTATTCTTACCAACATGTGTACTACCACCAACACTCATGCATAATTCACAGCAGTATTCTTACCAACATGCGTAGTCCAGTCTTACCAACAGGCATATTAGCACCAACACTCGTGCATAATACACTGCAGTATTCTTGACAATATGCGTAGACCAGTCTTACTAACATGCATACTAGCACCAACACTCGTGCAAAATACATAGCAGTATTCTTACCAACGTGCGTACGTACTAGCACCAACACTTGTACAGAATACAAAGCAGATTCTTACCAACATGCATACTACGAGTAACACCAAACACTCGTAATTGCAATATTGAGAAGTCTAAAATGTCATAATTTATTGTATTACATTACACTTTCGTTATATATTTATAGTACAACTTGTCGGGTTTATCGTTATATGACAATCTCTTCTAGCCACCGAGAAAGATAAACAGGTCGAGTGAAAACCAGAACAAAATCCTGTTTTTTAAACCGGGTTCTAACGGGAATCGAACCTGCAGCCCGCGGTTTAAAGGACAGGCAACTCGCTAACCACACACATACATAACATCAAGGCACTTCCTTGTCGGAGAGGATGGAACACCAGACGACTTTCCTATCTTGACACACATACTTCCCTTATTTTACATCCAAACACCTCGTGCAACTCCTACGATTTCTCTGACTTTCTACGTTTCCTTGTTTCAAAATATCCTTCACTTGGTTCAACCATACTTTCCTTGGTCTTCCTCTCTCACGTCTTCCATTTACAGTTGCACTATATATTTGTTTTGTTAGTATTTTTTCAGTCATTCGTTCTACATGCTCTTCATCATACTAAACACATCAGCTTTTAGTTTACATTCATCCATAACCACTTCATTATGATGAAAATAGAAACTCTCATTTTAGAAAGAAGCTCCGCGGTGCCCCTTATCAGAGAATCTTCGACCAGATGGACTTCTCTGACTTTGTATCATCCAGGGATTGCATTGATTAATTTAGATAATATTTTAGGCTGTATTGTATTTTATTATACTCTCATTATATAGAGTAAAACCTATCGGATTAAATGACATGTGGCAATCTATTACAACCAACCAGAAAACTGTAAAAAATTCTTAAGTTAAAACCTCACTGGAATTTTTGTACATTCCGACGGAAATCGAACTCGTAATCATTGGGTTGAAATACAGTCGTCTTTCCAACTAGGCCACTGAGGTTGTCAGGCTTATTCTCAACTAAGACCTTAAACCTAATAAATAAAAGATTTCTCATTTTTATCCTAGGAAATATGACAAACTTAACTTTTTTTTACATTAGGCATCATTATAATTGGTTGGAAGAGATAACCACATGGTAATATACCCTTTAGGTTGTAATGTATGCAACGAAAATGTAATACAATATTTATTTTGATCTTCATATGTACCCTTTAGGTTGTACTGTATAGGTACACTTTAGGTTGTACTGTATACAACGAAAATTTAATACAATATTTAAGGTGTTCTTCATATATACCCTTAATATTGTACCGTATAGGTACCGTTTAAGTTGAACTGTACTGTACGCTTTATATTGTACTATATAGGTACCCTTTAGGTAATACTGTAAACAAAAAAATGTAATACAATATTTATTTTGCTCTTCATATGTACCCTTTAGGCTGTACTGTATAGGTGCACTTTAGGTTGTACTGTATACTACGAAAATTTAATACAATATTTAAGGTGTTCTTCATATATACCCTTAATGTTGTACTGTATAGGTACCGTTTAAGTTGAACTGTACTGTACGCTTTATATTGTACGATATAAGCACCCTTTAGGTAATACTGTAAACAAAAAAAATGTAATACAATATTTATTTTGCTCTTCATATGTACCCTTTAGGTTGTACTGTATGCAACGAAAATTTAAAATATTTAAGGTGTTCTTCATATATACCCTTAATGTTGTACCGTATGGGTACCGTTTAAGTTGTTCTGTACTTTACGCTTTATATTGTACTATATACAATAGGTACCCTTTAGGTAATACTGTAAACAAAAAAAATGTAATACAATATTTATTTTGCTCTTCATATGTACACTTTAGGTTGTACTGTACCCTTTAGGTTGTACTGTATAGGTACACTTTAGGTTATACTGTATACTACGAAAATTTAATACAATATTTAAGGTGTTCTTCATATATACCCTTAATGTTGTACCGTATAGGTACCCTTTAAGTTGAACTGTACTGTACGCTTTATATTGTAGTATATAGGTGCCCTTTAGGTAATACTGTAAACAAAAAAAATGTAAAACAATATTTATTTTGCTCTTCATATGTACCCTTTAGGTTGTACTGTCCCCTTTAGGTTGTACTGTATAGGTACACTTTAGGTAGTACTGTATACAACGAAAATGTAAGACACAAGCATCTGCCTTATACTCTTCCGAAGGATTCATCAGGCACCACCGTACAAGCTCAGCGTTTTTACTTGATTTATAATTTAACCCTCATCAAATGTGTAGGAATACAATTGAAGAGCTGATAAAGCCGAGGATGCCCCTCCTGAGGCACAGGAAGCGGACGAGTGTGCAACCACTATGACATAGATTAGGTTGAAAGGACACGTGTCGGAGTCTCGAGCAATGATTCACTTATCGCCCTCGCTGCGCACCCGACCCTAATAAATTGTTTACGGCCACGTCACTTTAACGGAATAAGGGCATATTTCAAATTGATGGGAGAAGCGTGGGGGACATCCACAATGTGATAGTGGGAAAATCAAATGTATCAACATTGTGGTATGCATCATATGTCAAGAATGATCAACTATTGTACAAAATTGTAAAAATCTTGTTGGAGACTTCCAGCAACAAGATGGACAGTTCCGTCGACTTATGTAGCCTAGTTGATAAGAAGCCTATCTTCCAGCCCGGAAGTTGCGGTTTCGGTTCCCGTTGGTGTTCTTTTTTTTTCCTTTTAAAACATTGTTCAATACCTTTCTGATTGGTTGAACAGTATGTTAAGTTGGGTAGCAACAAGCTCGCCAACTGCAATACAATACAATGCAGTTAATATAAGATTATATGATATAATACGATGGAAGCACTAAACGTTAACACGAACCAGAGGCAAAAGCTCTTAAAAATACTTCAGGGTTTTATAAACAAACCTCATTGGAGTTGTCATTATTTGGCTTAGTTGGTGTGACGCTTTTTTCCTTCATGGTTCGATTCCTTTTGGTTTCAGAAAAGTAAAATAAAAAAGGGTTCCAGCCTAGTTACTGATTTCTTCTTATACCAATACTCGCACGCGTTTGATGACTGCTGTTGTGTCTTCATGTTCGGTAGTGATTCCAACAAGTTCGATGGTCAACAGCGAGTTACGTGCCTACTTCAGTGATTCTAACATGAAAGTTCGATTATTAAAGCCGAAGCTAACATAATCTCCCGAGCACGCTTTTCAATTCAAAAATTTTGAGGGGTATCATATGAATTAAAATTAATATGATCGTTATAGTATTGATAACCATCCAAACATTAGATGCAGCATTTCTGGTGCCAATAGTTTGGTAAGTTGTAGAATTTAGATGCAGCATTGCTGGTGCATATAGTTTGGTAAGTTGTAGAATTTAGATGCAGCATTGCTGGTGCCAATAGTCCGGTGAGTTGTAGAATTAAGATGCAGCATTGCTGGTGCCAATAGTTTGGTGAGTTGTAGAATTTAGATGCAGCATTGCTAGTGCCAATAGTCTGGTGAGTTGTAGAATTTAGATGCAGCATTGCTAGTGCCTAGTCTTGTGAGTTGTAGAATTTAATTCCTTTTTCTACCTGAATGTATTTAGTATTGCTCATTAGCTGCATTTCATAAATTCTAGAACATCGCACTTTTGAGGATATATTTTATTATAAAATAGCGTTACTACTCGGTAGGCTCATTGCTATTTGGCAATCTCTTCAAACCAACCAGAAAGATATTAAAAATGCTTTTAGGGAAAACCAGACTCGAATCCTTTATCTTAAATCTGATCTCTAATGGGAATCGAACCCTCAGCCTCCGGGCTGGAAAACAAGCGTCTCACCAACTAGGCCATGGAGGAGCATTATTTAATTTATCTAGTTATTTTTACTTTTATAGAACTAAGAGGCGTGAAAAAGGCAGTAATGTACATTATTAATGGTTCTTTCAAGAAGCAAAGTTCTTTCACACAAGAAACAAATATAAGAAGAAATTTCATCGAAAAAGATGCGACTGTTTAAAGACTTGACAAATATTATATTACTCCAGAAGCCTTCAGTGTACTGTGTTATTAAAATAGTTAATAATACTATGAAGTGTTTATCACATAGACGATTTATCAACGTTGTGTTTTTATTTACAGATATAGTCAACATATGTCACAGCTCTGACATATTTATATTTTGCAATATTTTTTTAATGCAATAAGTGAATTCTTGAACCATTATTATAACTTCAGTTTTTACTTTATCTTGTTATTATTGTAAAGTTAATTAATGTATTTATTTACAATTTTAAGTATTTAAATAAACTTATGTGTTATTTCCCGTAAAAAGCGCTGTTGTGTCATGAATCGAACAAATAAATATATTTTACCTTTCCACTAAGTTTTATTGTTTTATAATTTAATTTTGATGAAATTTTAATAGCTATTATACTAAATCCGCATCTCGAAGACTTATTTGATAAATCGAAATTAGTTTGATAAATCGAAACAAAGTTTTATTTGGAAAGTTTGAAACGAAGCCTTTGTTAATTAAAAAATTTCAGACCCCTAATCTAAAATATGGTATGACGCTGAAATATTTGTAGATTTGCTAAAAACATCCAACCTAATAAAAATATTTTAATGTTTTGTTTAAAATATTGATTGCGTATAAAAATCAAGCCTGTGAAGTGTGTGTATTTCAAGAATACATTCCGTTTAAAAAATAATTATTCCATAAAAGTTTACAAACTGCGCTGTTAATTTTCTCAAATATGAAAAAAAAATATATGTGGTTTGGATCCTTTATGCAATTCTACATCCAAACCATCCCCTAATGAACTGATTCTGGAGGGGGGTGTGCCCACGTTAGGAATAATGTAAAATAATGCATTGTGTTTCCACTTATAATGATTCTGGTAAATGGTGTACTTGCCTAGCAAGGAAAAGGCGTTCCCGAAAATCCGGTTCGTTTCCTGGAAATAGGGAGAATCCTGGATACTTCGTCTACTAATGTCAGTTACATTCAATTTAAGGCGGGGAAATCTGTAAAATGTACTTTATATGATTCATTTCAAAGATTCTGAAAAACTAACTCTAGAAAGTGAATCGGACATTGTTTAAAAATAAACCTACGTATCGTAGTATAAAGCGCCAGCACTACATGCCAAATTTCTAGAAGATTAATAATTATAAATAATTTTCAAATAACATTAATAATATTAGAATTAGACAACAAAACATCGGTAATGCTATCTACTTCCGTTTTACATAAATAAATGCGACGGAAAATGGTATCAAATTTATTTCACATGCTTATAACTGTAGGAATGACAATATATTTGTTATATATGGCCTTATTGGGAATATAGTAAGAGGAGGTGAAGAGGATAAAGTGTATTGATTATTGTTTTCTTCACTCCTTACTCTATTCCCCATAAGACCATAAATAACATATGTATAGTCAATCCGTAATCTATTCCCCATAGACCATGGACAGTGCAAGTAATATCGAGTTTCATTTAACCAACTCACCTATGGAGGATACAGTATGTGTTGAAATGAGCATTATAGGACGATATTATGATAACGATTATATGACGTCCCAAAAAAATGTATACACACTTTAATGCCGTGCCATTTACTTGAAATTGCCGTAAGAATTTGTCATTCCACGCATTCGTGAAGAGTTTAGAGATGAGGAGAGTAAGATGGTGCATCTCCCTACTTCTATCGTGATGTGAGGACCTATATTGATTAAAAAATACCGAACAGATGGATTGGATGTAAAGGTAAAATTGAATACACCCTACTTTCCCCAGACCTCACAATAATGGACTTATTTTATGGAGACTTATCAAAGATAAAGTTTATGACACAAAACTGGCAAAAGTTAATGAATTGAGAGCAACCATTGAAAGAGAACGCTCCCAAATACGAAAGCAAATCATTCGTGTTAAATGCGATTTCATTGCTCCACGTTTTCAGCAGTGTATGGATCAGAACTGTCATCAATTTTAACACTTACGATAACTAAATAATCCATGTCTATTTTCTTTAATTTGAAGTTTAATAGTAGATACGAGTATACCTTAATAATTACTGAATTTATAATCATTCAAAGTATGTATGTATATATATTTTTGGGATACCCTGTAGTGGTATTCTAAAAAATATAATGAAATAATGTTAAGTGTTTTCTTATTTTTATGCGAGTATTTACTAAATTAGGATTGATTTAACTAAACTATTTAAACAAAAGTTTCCAATACACTAAAAAAAAATAGGTTAAATATTGTTTTGCATACATTTGCCAAATTTTCGCTTGTGAGTGAGATGTTGGAAAATATCCAGATGATATCATCCCCTAATGAGAGAAGCTATGCTCTCCAATTACACCAGCAGTTTGCTCCATTGCGTTATGACTATACCATACCCGTCAGCCAATTTCAGGGCCGTCTGTCTTTGTGTGCAATATGTACAGTGTACATAGGTGACCCGATAAAAAAATACTTTATATCTCCTTACCACTGATATTTCTTATGAAGAATATCTGGAATTACAATGAATAATATACTAAGGAATGAAAACAATAAATAACTAATATAATAAGTATAATTAAGTTATTAATTATAGTAAAGAAATTAATTATACTTAATTATAACATGGTTTGGATATTTAGAAATTATGAGTAATGAAAGGCTTACACTACAAATGTTTAGATTTTTAATTAGTAAAATGTATAATCTTTTTTATAAGTAAAATGCAGGGCTGTGGAGTCGGATGAAAATTTACCTACTCCGACTCCGACTCCGGCTTTATTTTATACTCCGACACCGACTCCGACTCCGACTCCAACTCTTGACTCTGACTTCAATTTTTATTTTATTTTATAATTTACTGCGTCTACCTAATGTATTTATATTGACTTATTAATAATGGATACAGGTATAAATTAAAAATTAATTATATTCGTACACAAATGAAACAATTTTATAAAAAAATATATAAACAATTCGCATTAAGCAATATCTTCACACTAAAATAATATTAAAAATATATATTAATATTTAAAAAAAGAATTATATGAAACTTTTAAAATAATTAGAAAAACAACACAGGTAGGTATTAAAAAAATAAGAAAACACTTTAAAATAAAATAAAAAGGTTGCTTCATTTGTTTTCATACGTTAACTAAATCTTATTAATATTGTTTATTATTATTTTGATTCAATATTGAATAGAACACAAGATAAGATTTTTGAAAGTAAATATACTTTATATAAATCTTATTTCCTATTCGTGGTCTAAATGGAATTAGATTTCAAAAAAAGTCAGGATTTATGGAAGCTCTTAACTTGTGTAGGTGGTAAGTGGTAAGGCCGTGACGGTCAGCGCTGAATCTTGAATAATTTCAGGATATCGCAGTATTGCTGTTTTTATATCTAATTTTGTAAAAACTGTAAACTGAACGTAATCCCCTTTTGGGGTTTATTGCGATTATAAAAGTCTGCATAGTATCAGGCATGAAACGATGAGAGGTTAACTGGTTAACACATACCGTAACGTTATTCATTAAAGAAAATGTTAAAATAATTAAACGGAGTCGGAGTCGGTCGATTTTTTCCGACTCCGACTCCACAGCCCTGGTTTTTTCAATGGGTGAATGGCCATTGTTTGTTTTACTTGTTATGTATTGTATTTTTGAGTACCTCGTGGCCGTCTTACAAGCTAGGCCACGATATCCGTAGTTCGATTCCCATTGAAAGCTATCCATTTTTAGAGTTCCAGTCTGTTGTTCACTTACAGCGTCTGTAACACATTTTTGGTTGGTTGAAAGATATTCCCGCATGGCAATAAATCATCCTGTTAGCAATATATTAACTAAAGTTTAAATCAATATAATTTCAGTCATACTCGTACATGATTTTTCGGTTATGGCCTATTAGAGATTGTACCAGAAGTTGAGCATTAAGACTACAAATCTTCCTCTATGTTTATAGAACATGTATCGGACGTATGCGTCACCCCTTGAATATATATAGATTCTTGTATGTTTGATTAATATGTGTAGATATTTATATATTTCTTAGATATTTGATAATTGAAATTCTTGACTTTTGGTAAAATATTTGTGTTTGTTTGGGTCCGCGCGGCATCGCGACCGCAGAGGAAATGAAGACTTATGAACGAGCGTCGTGACTAGATCGCTGACCGGTCGGTCTAAACAATGCGCTAATCTCCCGAAAATTGTTGTATTTCGTGAGGTGTGATCGCTTGTGGTGACCGACTGACCGTTCATAAGAAGGGTCCTTTTCAGTTTTAAATATATATTCTCAGTACAATCTACCTCCTGTGTTTTATTTGAGACCTCCTACAACCTGCCATAAGAGGAATCTCTTCACCATCGCCATCTTCTCAACGATCTACGCCCTTTTGGAATTCACCGAATTCTCCGAGCATTGCGCAGCAACCATCGCACCTATTTACAGTTCTTTGTAACGTGGTCCGGTACAGAACATTTAGCATTTTATTGTGAGTTAACGTGTTGATATACAATATTTATATGTAACTTTTCCACTTCAAGATAATGGTAATATATTCGTGAAAGTTTACTTCATTCCGTCGTCAAAATTTGTCTAAAATGTTTTCCTCTTTTCAGAATATCAATATTACAGAATAACAATCAACAATAATATAGTTAACATCATGGAGAACTGTTACCAGTAGACCTACTTGCTCTGTAATAGGACACATTATTATGAAGATCATCCCAATTACACGTGGCACGGCACAATCCCTAGCGTCGACACTGCTTTTATTATATTTATGTCCATTCTGGAGGGTGGTGACGGACTATTTAATATATCTCTCTCATCCAAGGGGTGCAGGGAGGATAAACACTGCCTCTTTGTGAGATATTCACTTAAATGACTCATCATGCACATTGAAACACAATATAGAGGGCTTAAAATGGGTACCAATCAAACTCTAAAATATTCTCTTAGTTACTGATTTGGAGATCATGTATCATTTTGTTTATGTTGGATCTACAATTGTTGATAACAGTGAATGCGAAAATGAAATCAGGAGAAAAATAGGTATGGCGAAGCTAGGACTGATCTGGAGAAACAGACACATCTCTCGGGGAGTGATAACGCGTCTTGTTAAGACACCGATTTTCTCAGTGTTCCTGTGTACCTCAGAAACTTGGACAATAAATATCAGAGAAAGATCAAGGATAGACTCTTTCAAGATGTGTATTGGAGTCAATTGCTGGGTGTTTCGTGGAAACGGTGAACACATGCCTCTTTATTAGAATAACTTAACATTTCAGAAAGGCTTTCAAGATTGTATATTCGAAGTATTCATCAGTTCTTAGATAGCATTTCACCCAAAGAGGTCATAAAGTGACTCGTGATTACTGGCAATGTGGAGAGACTGGAGTGATCAGGTGAAGAGTGCTATAGGACTGCCTTTGCCACAGTCTCTGTGGACATCGCAATTCCGGGAGAACTGGAGAAGTATGTGCACGATACACAACTGTTTCAGTGTGCGTCACGTTTCTCAGCATTGAGGTTATATATTTAACACTTCATTGTAAAAACAACCTGGTTGGCTTATTGCTATGTGACAATCTCTTCCAACCAACCAGACAAAATTAAATCAAGTAAGTTACATCGTCGCAAAATATATTCATCTTTATGAAATTTATGAACATATATAGTACATAATAAAAAGTAAAAGTGAGATACCATCAAAGGAAAAGGAAGCGATGGTGGAGAGGGGAGAAAAATCAGAAATTAAACGCGTTATAGTATTGACTAGAAATTAAGAATTTCTTCTGTCTCTTGTTAAAGTATGCCAAGGACGGAGCGAGTCTAACATTGGTTTGTAACTGGTTCCAGAGTCTCATTGCATGGGCAGTAAAGGACGAAGTAAAATAAGAAGAGCGGTGAACTGGTAATGCCAATAAATAATCTCTGTTTAAGCGTAGAACAAGTCCATGATCGGCTTGATGCAGAAATTTTTCGGCGAGAAAAGGGATGGGGAGGGGGGGGGGGGGCAGTTTATCTTATTTTAAAGCACATTCTTCGCTTCTAAAATCCATAAACCCTATCATTTATACGTTCATGGTTTTCTTTCTCGACAAGCTTCTATTTTTTGTGATTTTAATAATTTTGTCGTGCCATGTTCTCCTCATTCGTTTCATACCACTTTTGTCGTGCCATGTTCTCCTCAGTCGTTTCATACCACTTTTGTCGTGCCATGTTCTCCTCAGTCGTTTCATACCACTTTTGTCGTGCCATGTTCTCCTCAGTCGTTTCATACCACTTTTGTCGTGCCATGTTCTCCTCAGTCGTTTCATACCACTTTTGTCGTGCCATGTTCTCCTCAGTCGTTTCATACCACTTTTGTAATATATATTCTTTTTTTAAGTATCTCACTGTAAATGCATAGAGCAGGGATGGCCAAACCGTGGCGCATTGCATCCTTGCGCCTACTTATTATTTTAAAATAGGTGTCATAACTGAATCCATCTTCATATTTTCAACACTAAAGTGCTCGCAGTTCAATTCATACAGCCTTCGGTAATGTTCAACTTTACGGTGTCTGACACTTAGAATGAAACTTGTGAGCTGTCACTTTAGGCGGGTTTACAAACGTACGAATATTTCTATCGGTGTTGCCCTTGCGCGTTCCCGCTCAAACGTTCGCAAACACCGCGCACCACGTGTTTGAAGTCACGTGCGGAAGAGCGGCGACCGTTCGGTATGGTCAGTCAGTTCTGAGCGAGCCATCGTGGCGTGGAGTTTGAAGCAGATTTTTGCAACAACTGTGGTCCAGAGTTATCTTCACCAAACGAGACTCTCCGGCACTGTAGCACTATCAGTGGGGTCCACAACAGCGATCACCCTCTCGTCCAAGAGATCATTTCTGACTATTATATTGTAGATTGGTGCTCCAATAAACGTGTGTCTTTAGAAATGGCGTAAATTAATTAATTGAATTGCGTGATTGAGTTATTCCTTTTCCTCCCTAAGCGATCAGATCCTACCCCTATCCCTATTTTACAACCCCAAACGTGAATGTAAGGAGGTAAAAAAAATGCTTGAGTTGTATGGCGCATCTGAACTCGTCTGTGAAAAAATTGGCGCATGGTATGCAAAAGGTCAGCCACACCTGGTATAGAGGGTTTATTACCGGGTGAGAATCTCTTCCAACTAGCCATACAATTGCTCTGCAAATAGTGCAAGTCCATGATCAGAAAGACGCTGAAATTTTTCTGCGAGATAAGAGGGGACACCGTACAATTAAGAATATTAACACTTGCCTTACTGTGCTAAAAATTCCGCCAGCCACTGTGCTGGACGCTAAGCGTCCAGTGAAAAATGTGTGTTTTAAATTAAAATTATGCAAAGTCTGCTAAGTAATTTTTTGTAATTAGCTATAAAAATCATTTTATTATGTATTAAAACGTCGAATAATCAAATTAAATATAAGTAAGTCCTGGTCACTCGCTATCCATCACAGGGTGGCAAGTGTTAAACAATAGAAATAGTATGTGAATTTGGCGTCTATTTCTCACGTTCAACCAGTTCAGCTCCACGCAGGACGTTATGACGCAGAAGAAAAACTCTTTAACTGATAACTCTCTAATATCGGCTTGTAAAACGTAAACTATATATTCAAGCTATTATTACTTTCGAAATCAGTATATCCTTCTTTCTATCCAACATTGGATCCAACCATATTTTTCTGAGTCTGCCTCTTCCACGACTACCATTCACATTCAAATATAGATCTATTTTGCAATTACCTAAGTCACTCCAAGGACGTACATGATTCGTCCTGTTTATAAAGTATACACAATCACGCTGGTTCTCTGCCATGATAAATAGATATCATAGAATACCATTATTTTTATCCCAATATCTACTTTTCGGCTCCATATTCATAAAGCTTACCCTGTTTATCAATGAATAAAAAATAAATAAATCAAATGTTTACATCTCAAATCAAATTACTTTTTGATTTAATTAAAGATAAAATTTACCTCACTTAATTAATGTATTAAAATGAAGGGAGTCGTAACTTTATTTTATTAACATACTTTAGTAAAAATAACTTAATGATGAGGCTGTTTACGTCTAGAAACGAAAACAAATTAAAATAATTTTTATGATGTTTATTTACAGACTGTATCGGACGTGTGCCGTCACCCGTGTGTGTGTGTATGTGCTATGAAAAAGACACCGTGTGTAGATCTGTATTGCCGGACCTTTATGTTGTAGTCCTATTATATGTGCTGTGTGAAATAAAAGAAAGATGACATTTTAGGTACAGATCTAGTAGAATGAAATATGTGTAGAGCTATAGGGGTACATAAACTGAAATCCTTGCCCCTATAGACTCGATTCGGTAAATGTATGCTAGTATCTGTACCATTAAAATGTGTATTTGTTCCATATATTTGTATGTAATTATGTCATAAATGTCATTCTGTTAGCAATATTTCTGCATGTAAATTGCATGCAAATATGTTTGTATAAGTAAATGTCCGTAATTCAAATGTATCTATTTGAAATGTTAAATGTAAACACGTAAAATCCTCATATTTGTATGTGTTAAATTTCTATCTGTTTGGATCCGGTTGCGTTCGCGACCGTAACGAAACCATCTATGTACTGCCTGATATGAGCGGTGACCGCCACAGTAACTCCCTGACCAGACGTCCTAAGCGGGCCGAAAAACCCGCAAGGTGCGGAACGCGAGGGCTTACTGTGACGGGTAAACCGGTCATATAGGGCACACAACTTGACCGAAATATATACTTCTCTTCAATCGTCTGACTTCGTTTTATTTCTTCGACCCTTCTCCAAGATCTACAGAGGAATCTCTACTCTACAAATTGACTTCGCTGTATTTCTTCATTTCGCCGGAATCATCGCGTCGAGTCCGTCCCTGACAACTGGTTGGACAGCGCTCTGCATACACCGGACACAAGTTCAGAGGCGCATTCGACGCAAGAATATTTCACCGAAAATTAATTAATTAATTTTTGGTGATTTACGCTTGACTTCGCAAATTGGATTCTTCACGCTCTGCAGCAACCATCCGCCTTTTCTACAGTCTTTGTACCTGTCTGGTACAAAGTGGTCCTTCGGAGCCGGATCTGCTGCATCCTCGAGAATCATCATCGTGAGAAGCGACCAACGTGGAGCATCGTCATCGATTACAAAGTGTATCGTCATCATCAGCCGCTGTGGACTATCGTCATCATCAGCCGCTGTGGACTATCGTCATCATCAGCCGCTGTGGACTATCGTCATCATCAGCCGCTGTGGACAATCGTCATCATCAGCCGCTGTGGACTATCGTCATCATCAGCCGCTGTGGACTATCGTCATCATCAGCCGCTGTGGACTATCGTCATCATCAGCCGCTGTGGACTATCGTCATCATCAGCCGCTGTGGACTGTCGTCATCATCAGCCGCTGTGGACTATCGTCATCATCAGCCGCTGTGGACTGTCGTCATCATCAGCCGCTGTGGACTGTCGTCATCATCAGCCGCTGTGGACTGTCGTCATCATCAGCCGCTGTGGACTATCGTCATCGTCACCAGGGAGTGGATCATCGTCACCAGCTGTTGAGCATCGTCGTCTCCAGCCACTGACGCAATCATGCCTTCTCTGCGTTCCGGGAAAGCTCCCGCTAAGGAAGCGAGAGCAGAGAGCGACCATACCTCAGAGGCCGACTCGGTGACCTCTTCACAGTCACACGCTGACTCAGAGGACGAGATCAGGAGGCTTCAGAGGGTGCTCCGCAACACAAAGCGGAAAACGGCCGCTCTTCAGAGAAAGCTGAAACTGCAAGCTGCGACGGATGACGCCATCCGTGGACCATCGGAGGAACGCGTTCCTGATGCTCTGGCAGCTGATCCCCTGCGGCTCACCGATGATTGGGTGAGCCAGCCACAGGATCCATACGTGCAGATGGCAGCGATGGTTGCGGAGCTCATCCGATCTTCACAGGAAAGGGGAACCCTAACAGCACCAGCCTGTGAAGTGGTTGCACGGATGATCGCGCTGATCACCGCGACTCGCGACCGACATTGCGCGAGTCAAGGGCGGATTGGCGCGAACCAACGCAGGGCGTGTCCGCGAGATGAGCGTCACGCCGAGAAGCAGCGGATGTGCCAGGATACCGCGGAGCGCAATGACAATGCGCGATCCGCGTCGACACATCACGCCATGATGAAGGACGTCCCCGCCAAGCCAAAAAAGAGCGAGACGTCCGAGAAAATGGCGGCGCAAAAATGCCCGCCCAGCTCTGCTGCTGTGAAACCAGGGTGGGTCGCCCATGGAGGGAGGTACCCACCCACGGAAGGACAGAGGAACGTGAGGAACTGCGCTGTCGGGGCACTGACGTTCTCAATTATACGAACGGACACAGGATGCCGGGCGCAGAAGCCCAAGACGCGGCCTCTGCCTACGAAACATTGCGCAGATCGACGAAAGATTTGCGCAACTCAGCGTGACGCAGAGCGTACCAATGCGTGGCCGCGGGACAAGCGGCACGCCAAGAACAGGCAGAGGGTCAAGGTTGCAGCAACGCGTCCTCTGCCTACGAAGGTTGGCGCAAATCTTGGAAGGATTTGCGCAACCCGAGATTGCGCAAATTCTGGAAAGATTTGCGCAAACCAACATTGCGCAAGTCGGCATTGCGCAATGCTGGAGGATAACGACGCGTCGCCGCGAATGGAGCGGCGCGCCGAGATGTGCCAGGATGCGGCGAAGCGCGAGGTCAATGCGCGACCCGGACTGACACATCACGCCGAGAGAGAAGACGCCGTCCCCGAACCAGAGGAGAGCGAGGCGTCCGAGGTTAGCGCAAATCAAGGAAAGATTTGCGCAACCCGAGATTGCGCAAATAAAGCCGAAAATTCCACAAATAAACATTGTGCAACCCGAGATTGCGCAAACCTTGGAATGATTTGCGCTAGTCGGCATTACGCAATGCAGGAAGGCAACGCGGCGCCGCCAGATGAGCGACGCGCCGGGATGTGCCAGGATGCAGCGTCGCGTGACGAGGATACGCGACCCGAGCTGACACATCACGCCAAAATGAACGCCGTCGCCAAGCCAAAGGAGAGCGAGGCGTCCGGAAAGGTTGGCGCAAATCGAGGAAAGATTTGCGCAACCCGAGATTGCGCAAAGCTTTCGAAGATTGCGCAATCCAACAAACATTGCGCAAATTTGGATTGCGCAATGCGAAAGTCTTTCCAGAAGGGAGACAGCGCGCGTCCGCGAGCAGAACGGCGCGCCGAGAATCGGCGGAGGTGCCGGGATGCAGCGGAACGCGCAGAGAACGCGCGACCTTCATCGACACATCACGCCAAGACGGACGGCGTCGTCGCCATACGGAGGGAAGGCGCGACGTCTGGGGGAGAAATGGCGGCGCGACGATGCCCACCGCGCGGTGTCGTGGTGAAACCGCGCCAGCCAGGACGGCGAGAAAAGGGGTCACGGCAGAAACCGGACCGCGCCCTCTCGACAGTGAAAGCGCAAGTGTCACACGTTGGTGTCACTTGCGCTACTAATGCGATATTGACACGGACCACCGGATGGACGAAACGGTGCGTGTCAAACTGCCGCCGCCCTAGATACCAGAGGACCAACGGCGCGCAGACCACGGAGGAGCTTCGAACCGCGGAGCTCAGGTTAATTGGGATTGCGCAAAAGGAAACCTTTCGCGCTGACCTAAGAGCTCTGCGGTGCAGCGAAAGTCTCCCACCTGGAACCAGACTGGGGGGAGTGACGCCGTGGCTGGACGCGGATGGCGTGCTGCGTACATGTGCCCGCCCGACGACCCCGGAGGGCTCTTACACGAGTGTGATTGCCCCAGCAATATTGGGTGGCGATCACCCGTGTACGAGGCTGTTGCGACAGCATAATCATGAAGGGGCGGGACATCCGAGCGCGAAGAGGAGGGCGAGGCGACTCACCAACAGGGATACGCGCCCAACCTCTCCCCACAGGACGTTGCGCAAATCGAGGACCGATTTGCGCAACCACAGGATATTGCGCGAGTCCAGGATTAATTTGCGCAACCACAGTGCATTGCGCGAATCGGCAAATGATTTGCGCAACTAACGGACGAATGGACAGATCTGCACACCTGCCAGGAAATCGGCGTACCACATGCACGGCGAAGACAAGGCGACGATCGCGGCTGGCGCCCTTACCGAGAGACGCGTGATTTCGAGGGCGAGACCGGGAGACCACGCCGGGAGGAGATTGGCCTCTGCGATGTGACGACACACGTCCTTGCCGACCATGAGTTGTTACTCCGCAGATGATACTATACGGAGGTAACATCGGGGGGAGTGTATCGGACGTGTGCCGTCACCCGTGTGTGTGTGTATGTGCTATGAAAAAGACACCGTGTGTAGATCTGTATTGCCGGACCTTTATGTTGTAGTCCTATTATATGTGCTGTGTGAAATAAAAGAAAGATGACATTTTAGGTACAGATCTAGTAGAATGAAATATGTGTAGAGCTATAGGGGTACATAAACTGAAATCCTTGCCCCTATAGACTCGATTCGGTAAATGTATGCTAGTATCTGTACCATTAAAATGTGTATTTGTTCCATATATTTGTATGTAATTATGTCATAAATGTCATTCTGTTAGCAATATTTCTGCATGTAAATTGCATGCAAATATGTTTGTATAAGTAAATGTCCGTAATTCAAATGTATCTATTTGAAATGTTAAATGTAAACACGTAAAATCCTCATATTTGTATGTGTTAAATTTCTATCTGTTTGGATCCGGTTGCGTTCGCGACCGTAACGAAACCATCTATGTACTGCCTGATATGAGCGGTGACCGCCACAGTAACTCCCTGACCAGACGTCCTAAGCGGGCCGAAAAACCCGCAAGGTGCGGAACGCGAGGGCTTACTGTGACGGGTAAACCGGTCATATAGGGCACACAACTTGACCGAAATATATATACCATCATTCCTCATTCGCCGGATATAGATCATTTAGATTCCACGATACTCGCTTGCGGGTATAGAGATCGGGGATAACCCATTACACCGGTTGTGGGCGCTGTGCGCTGTGCGGGCGTATTGCGTCATTGTGCGCGCTGAGAGGCGGGCCATAGGGCCAATTTATATATTTACCGCGTAAATATAAAAAGTGAAAGTGAGTGCGAAACGAACGCGTAAAAATTGTGATCAGTGGCCGTGCCGTGCGTACGGGAGTGCCGTGTGTTATCTGCGCGAAAAGACGCAAACATGCAGAGCGGGGTCGTTTGCGACCTGGTGAACGGACTATATGTGCCGCGGTCCCCCGTGGGACCGGCGGCACAAAAGTGGGAAACTCCACGGGCCCCTGCCAAAAGAAGGCAGGAGGCCGGCCCAGAAGAAGTTCCGCAGGTGAACAAATATGCCTGCCTTCGCGAGGTAGTCGAGGAGACACCCAGCGTAGCGCGCAGGGTACATCCAAGCAAGTCCAAAATACCGCCAGTGGTAATCACCCTCGGTGACCTCACCCACGGGAGTCTTATTGGCCTAATCCGCGAATTCGCGAAAGGCCAATTCGAATTGAAATATGCTGGAAAGGGGACCGCAAAAATCACGGTCCACTCCGTGGAGGACCATGACTCCCTCGTCCAGGGCCTGGACGCAAAAAAGAGATACTTTCACACGTTCACGAAAGAGGACGAAAAGACGAAAAGGACGGTGATCAGAGGACTACCAGAGATACCTACGGAAGAGATCGCCAGTGACCTCTCCGCCCAGGGATTTCCAGCGCAAAAGGTCGTCAAAATGACGACCAAAACAGGCGCGCCCATGTACCTTGCCCATTTTGGGAGGGAAACCGACATGGGTAAACTCAAGGTCACGCTGAGATTCCTCTGCTACTGCAGAGTGACCCTCGTCAAGTACCGGCCCAAGAAAGGCCTAGGTACCCAATGCTTCCGGTGCCAGTCACCGGGGCACGCCTCATCCAACTGCCACCACCAGGCACGGTGCGTCAAGTGCACCGAGTACCATCTGACGGCCGAGTGTCCCAAGACCAAAGAGACACCGGCCACATGCGCAAACTGCGGCGGGGATCATCCCGCAAATTATTCTAAATGCCCTACGAGACAGGCGTACGCGGAGTCAATCGCCCGTCGGATGGCACCGCGCGTGACGCCGGGACGCTCATGGAGCGGCGTCGTGACGGGTAAGACGCCACCTCTCCCGATAATAAACCAGGCGACCGCGCAGGGCGCCCGTACTGTGCGGCCCACCACTGACGCAATTTCTCACGGAATTGCGCCATACACAAATGTGCAGTATGAAAACGCACAACACGGTCACGCACAGCGCGAAAACCGCGCACACCCGAGGGACCCGAGAAACGGCCGCCGACCGCCGCTGCTTCCGACTCCAGAACCCGCCGGACCGAGCCGCGTGGGCGGCGAGATGGCGGAGCTGACACAGATCGTCCGCCTACTCATGCAGATGAGACCGAGGCTGGCGCAATGCAGGGACAAACTCGAGAAGGCGCTTCTCATCGCCGAGCTAATGGAGCAGCTCGATGGCTAGAGTGGGGACCCCGACCTGCGCGACACCCTCCCGCGGGGGACTCAGAGCCCTCACCTGGAACGCCAGAGGACTATACGACAAGGTGGACGAGCTCATGCTTCTGATCGGTGAGAAAAACATTGACATATTACTCATCACTGAAACACATCTGAATCCAAGCAGACATCTGAGAATACCCGGCTACTCCCTTTATCGCAATGACCGCGCTACTAAGGGCGGAGGCACGGCGATTCTCATTAGAGACACCATACCTCATACACTCTTATCGGATTCCACCTGGATTGCTTTAGAAGCAACTGCGGTCAGATTAGAAACTGACGGCAATCCGATCACACTCATAGCAGCATACTGCAAATCCAGCACGATTCTTGACACTCAGGATCTGGAGCGGGCTCTCGCGACGGGATCGCGGGTCATATTGGCCGGCGACCTTAACGCGAAGCACTCCGCGTGGAGCCAGGGAAGAAAGAATACGAACGGAGATACACTCTTCAAATTCATTGAGTCAACACATCACGCACTACACCACCCCGACACGCCCACTCGATATGGAACGAGACGGCAGAACCCGTCCACTCTGGACCTGGTGATCACAAAGGGTAACCCGGGGGTTGCCGGACTGGAAGTGATTAATGCACTTTCATCGGACCACCTTCCGGTATACTTCACCATAGGGGAGCGTATCATCTGCCCCCCAAAAACGGTATACGACTACCAGGCCGCGGACTGGACGGGCTACAAGACACACATTAACACACAATTATACTTATCATCATCCACGTTCAACTCGCCGGAGGCCATAGATGACGCGGTCGACACCATGACACACATCATCGAAGATGCTCGTGATACCTACATACCACTTAAAAATATAACTCCACACCGTGCCAAACTTCCGCCGGAAATCATCACACTTATCCAAATTAAAAACAGACTCCAGAAACACTACAGAGGTACATACCATCCCGCAGATAGAATAGCGTTAAACTCACTGCGGAACGAAATCAAAAAACATATCAGACAACACAAAAACACCACGTGGAACACAAAACTAACGGACATCGAACCAGGGACAGACACTCTTTGGAAGATCGCAAAGGGGCTTAAGAAGCGATTCGAAGACATACCACCACTACACACCTCCACACACATCGCCACATCGCACGAAGAAAAGGCCAACGCACTAGCAGACGCATACGAGTACACCTACACGTTAACATCGCACTTTCGCGACGCGGACACAGACCGCACAGTACAAGAAACACTCGACGAATTCAATACTCGTTCCGCAGACATTGCACAACACGAATATACGCTCACAACACCGGCGGAAGTCCAGAAAATCATTAAAAGCCTCAAAAACAAGAAAGCACCAGGATTAGATCACCTACACAATACACTAATTAAACATATCCCGACACGCGCAATCATACAATTAGTCAAGATATTCAACGCGTGCCTACACACCGGTCACTTCCCTCCAAAGTGGAAAACGGCCGTAATAGTCCCCATACACAAACCAAACAAGGACAAAAACAACCCATCCAGCTACAGACCCATAAGCCTCCTCCCGGTACTTGGAAAAGTCCTGGAGAAGGTGATACTGAACAGATACACTCCTTATCATACCCAGCACAACACTCTACAACACGAGCAATTCGGATTTAGAACAGAGCATTCCACCGTACACCAACTCACCCGCGTGGCCGAGGACGTGTCGATGGGTTTCAACATGGATTTTTACACGGGAATGGTCTTGCTGGACCTAGAGAAGGCCTTCGACACGGTGTGGCACGACGGCCTAGTACACAAGCTGATTAAGACGGATACACCGTCTTACATCATACACATCCTCAGATCATACCTATCCGACCGACACTTTGTCGTTCGGGTAAGCGGGAGGCTCTCCACCCCCAGAAATATCCCAATGGGCGTACCCCAGGGCAGCCTGATTGGACCGCACCTATTCACTCTTTTCACGCACGATATCCCGGTACCGAAACAGTGTTCCGTTGCTCTTTTCGCAGACGACGCCGCCTGCTACGCGCGATCATTACGCCCCCTCAGGGCAAGCCGCTACCTCCAAGACGCCCTGGATATCTTGGCGGACTACTACCGGAAATGGCGCCTAAAAATAAATGATAGTAAGACCGAAGCGGTCATGTTTACAAGACGGACGGTGGGGAACCTCCCTCCCCTGAGGATGGGTAACAGCGCAGTAGAATGGCGTAAGTCGGTCAAGTACCTCGGAGTTCATATGGACTCCCAATTGAGATGGACCCTCCACACGAAGGAGGCACGAAAGAAAGCATTCGCAGCCTTCGCTGCGCTGAGACCCATCTTCAACAGAAACTCATTTTTATCACGCAAAAACAAACTACTGGTGTACAAGCTCCTAGTGCGTCCGGTAATCACATACGCGGCACCCGTCTGGAACAGCGCCCACACTCACTTACACGAAAAGCTCCAGCCGGCACAGAACAAAGCACTCAAAATCATTCACAAGACAACGCCGGGCGCAAGTCTTAAAAAACTACACCAGAGGACAAAAGAGTACTCCATCAAGGAGTACTGCGACAAGATGACACTGGACTTTTACAACAAAATATATCTAAACTCGCACACGAACCCGCTCATCGCAAATCTCGGACGACAAAAAAGACTGGATGAACTACCCTTCAGATACAAACACAGACTCCCACACCACATAATTCTCAGCCGGTCTGAGGCGGAGCGAAATCACGAGCAAGACGAGGGCCTGGGAGGGCAAGCGTAACAGGGCCCCCACCATTACCATCATATCATGAACTAACTCGCATCTATCAATTAACAACCTGATACTGCCCAGTGTTTAACATTTCAGATCCAGAGGAGGAGCGCTCGAGTGACACGCCTCCAGGACTGATGAGCGGCACGCGGACCAGAGAGGACAACCAGGAGGGGCGATGCATCGCCCCTGGACTTCGAGCTTCATTATATACATTACAACACTCACACTCCACAAACAAGCCGAATGTGTTAATATCGCATAACGGAAGAGCCCAGAGGTCCTCTGAAGCTCGACTTCCCTCGATGAGTTTTCTGTGGTTTTCTCACCGAATATGTCTTCAATACATATGCAAATGCGGGGAAGCTCCAAGCATACAGGCCGCAGCCGACACTTTCCCATCCCCACACTTTACACCTACACTTGATCTTATAAATATATGTAATTATTCTCCTTAAAGGTTTAGCAGGCAGGCACAGGGTGGTGGTACAGGGTGGCTACTCTTATTCACTCCAATAGTCTACAAAGTAAACTAATCTTCAAAGGAAATGATAAGGAGCAAAGAAAGCTCAGCAAAAATTTTAGAATAAAATTTGAAGAAAGCGTGAAATCGGAATCAAAATCGAATGCTCACCGAGCCTAAAAATAAAATGAGACTATCACACAAATACTAACATAAGTATACACATATAAATAACACAATCACACATATGATACAACAGTGGAAAAGGTATTCCCTCAAATCACTGACAAAAGATCGTTGACGCAGTTAAATGCGCACATGTTAGAAATTTAATAAAAGAAAAAGAACTCGTCTACTACTACTACTACCGAAATATATACTTCTCTTCAATCGTCTGACTTCGTTTTATTTCTTCGACCCTTCTCCAAGATCTACAGAGGAATCTCTACTCTACAAATTGACTTCGCTGTATTTCTTCATTTCGCCGGAATCATCGCGTCGAGTCCGTCCCTGACAACTGGTTGGACAGCGCTCTGCATACACCGGACACAAGTTCAGAGGCGCATTCGACGCAAGAATATTTCACCGAAAATTAATTAATTAATTTTTGGTGATTTACGCTTGACTTCGCAAATTGGATTCTTCACGCTCTGCAGCAACCATCCGCCTTTTCTACAGTCTTTGTACCTGTCTGGTACACAGACAATTATAAGAAACTTATCTTTAAGGTTACTTGAACTGACATGATATCATAGTCTGCGCTTTGCAAGGGACTGTGTAGATATTCATCGTCGTTGCGGGACCTCGTAGTTGAGAATATCCTCGCCACTTCTGTTGGAAAGCGAAACTGTGGCGTCAATTCTGTTGGAAAGCGAAACTGTGCCGTCTAGTTTATTTTTTCTTTTTAAATGAGTGAGTCATTGCGCACCAGCAAACTCACCGATCACACCGTTGTACTGGATCCGATAGCCCAACGAGGTGAGATATTTGAGCACACTGGCAAGCTTTTTTTCTTTCCTTTTTTGAAAGAATAAATATGACTTAAGTCATAGATATCCTTATATCCTCGAATACCAGCCAGAAAAAAATACTTTGTCATTCAAGTAGCACAGCGCGGGATTTTAACCGACGACCCTACGGAAGTTCAGTGTTTTATCGCACGGCCTTGCACCTCGACATGTGCATACATTTCATCACGCCGTGTCCCTTTTAGACTAGACAGAGAGATCAGATCACAATACTTTTTATCCAAATATAAAATTTTCACCGCCTCCATAATCAGACATCTCGTCATGCCCAATATTTTACTATTAACATGTTACTTCTCACTTTGCGTTCTTTCAAAATCTAATCCACTTGATTCAGCAACGTTTTCTTTGGAATACATCTTCCATTTTTCCTCGGTCTATACCTTGCACCTCTGATTTGTATTCTCGCTCAGTTATTCATTTTCTTAACATGTCCAAATCATCTTATAGCTCATTTTTCATCTGACTTTTCATGCATTCATTCCACTTTTTTTCATACATTGACACTCAATTATTTTTTAATGTCACTCCACATTATTAGCCTTACTTTTATCTTATTCCTTTGCTAAGTCCAAGTCTCACTTCTATTCGTCAAGGTTGGTAACAACACACTTTAATGTATTGTCAGTTTAGCTATTTTTTGTATCATATCACGGTTATTGTATACTATGTAAAGTGCTTCATTTGCCTAGTTCCCTATTGTTACGTTTCATAGCTAAACATATTGCCCATACAACAAAAAACACCATGCAAGGTACAATTCAAGGATGAAGGACTTCCAAGGTGTTAAACCAAGTTTTTATTCTTTATAATTTATCAGCATTTGTTTGTCAAGTATTGTATATCTGTGTAGAGCTTAATAATAACGATAATTGCACAACTTATACGTTAAAGCTTTGATAACTTGAAATGTATTGTATGACTTATCTTGCATAGTAAAATTTTCAGATTTCTCATCTACTATTCAAGCTTAGGCGTAGTCCGATGGATTTCATCCAGTTTTCGTGGGAATAAATGGATTGAACACTCTTTTACCGGGACCGGGAGTCGACTTTTCCACATGAGCATAACGGGGATCCAATGAAACCCTATATATGCAAGGGTATGCACGTAACCATGGGCACACATAAGTTGATTTAGGGTACACCACAACCTTAATGGCAGATTATAATCTCTCACAAGGAAGTGAGGGATTATAATGTGCCATGAAGGTTCGACCGAGGACCGATTCAACTACATCTGTCAGCTATCTGGTAAGCTCACATTCCTCTCGTTGATCCTCGATCCAGAAAGACCATTAGAAGCTAAGGCTAGTTGGAGGAGGGTTGGCAATTTCCATGTGCAGTGATAGTGTGTCATTTATACACACCTTCTAGTTCTCCCTGATTAGGTAAATTAGGAGGCAGGATATTTGCAAGAAATATAAGCAATACTAAAGAAGTTGATTTCAGAGTGCTACTGACAATCCGCTTTGCCTCATTGAGCATGATATCAATAAGGTTCGTGTGGCTACTTCTAAGTCAAACAGATCACAATGCACGCTACAGAGTATACTAAGACCACCGCTACCATGCGCAGAATAGGCATGCTAAATCTATAGATAGTCCCAGCTAACTTGCATAGGATGTTGAGTAGGTTGCTAATGTTAGCTTGGAGGGATGCTTAAATGAAGTTTATACGTCAGTGTTCTATCCTAAATTATTCCTAGAACTGGTGAATGACTTTTGAAGACCTTCAGGCATGAATGCACTTTCTTGAGTAGACCATGTTCCTCTATATTTTGTGATGCCAAAGTGTGTTAATAGCATAAAGCTTCAATCACACCTGGTACGAGTATAAGATTGATTTTTTAGATTAGATAATTCATGCCTTGCTGGGCGTGCATGTAAATATATTGATTTTAACTTTATCGAAATTTCGACAGCAAATATCTGATTACGTTTACACCATAACTAGAAATCTGATGTGAGTTTAGGGTAATGGTTTGATGATCCACCACTGAGGTATGCCTATGACTAAGAACAGATAAATGGGCAGTTAATACAATTTAGCCAGCAATTAATTTACCCTTTATAGATTCATAACGTTAATCATCGATCTGTTGCAGCACGCCATTGTGACTAAGTGATGATTAAGTCAATTATATTGAATTCTTCCGGTAGCACTTTAATAAAGAATCCATTCGTTACGTCAGTTAGGGTAATTAATTATGGTACATCTGGTCCATAAGAATCAAACATGGTTTTAGTGAAAGCTTCACGTTGAGGATTCAGAGATGGGTATAATTTTTAAATTTGCTGTGGATTCTTTTTCTTTAAGTTCCTACCTTTTTGTTGCGAAATATGACATTTTACACCGTCTTTAAGTGTGTGTCTATAATGATGCTAGTTAGTCTATAATGATGCTAGTTCGTCTATAATGATGCTAGTTAGTCTATAATGATGCTAGTTAGTCTATAATGATGCTAGTTAGTCTATAATGATGCTAGTTAGTCTATAATGATGCTAGTTCGTTTATAAATATCACATTAGTATAAAAATAAGACTAATAGATCTTCCTGACTCCACAATTTTCTTCGACGAGTACTTCAATTATTTGACTATATAACACGGAGAGAAGAGGATAATTTGAAAAAGCTCAGGCTAACGGACAGTGTCGAAGGATGACGAGGCAGCAGTAGACCACCAACGCAGTGGACTGACCGAGTCAGAAACGCAACAGGGTCTTCTGTAACAGGAGCATTTTGAGAGCCCCAAAGCAGGGATCAGGGGAGAATCGTCGTGGGTAGACTTAGGCAGCTAGGCCGAAGAGATCACAACCCTTAGATATTAGTAATTTATCAAGAATTAGAAGTCTCTTATAGGACTGAAATCAAGTATATACTATGGAAAGCTAGGTGAAAAAATGTTTGTATTATTCGAAGGAAGAGCACAGATCAGCGTTCTAGTCTGCCACTTTCTGCAAATAGTGCTCAATTCTACTGCAAATAACTCCGTTAAAATATACAAAATAGCAATAGTCGAACTTGCATATATCTGAATATCTCTAAACAGACTACGAAGAAACGTGGGGAGAACTAAGGACAACATTTCAAAATAGGGAATATTGCGCGATGTATTGTTTATGTATCTGTAATGAGGATTAGTTCATGCAATACCTGCTGCAGTGCCTAAGGAGCTCAGTGTTTTGCACCGACGAAAACCTGATTCGTGATGTGTCCAGTGCCGGTCATGTCACAATATTTTGAGTAAAAATTATTTTATACTATTGCTATGACGCGAAGAAGATGAACTAACTTTATACGTTATTCAGTAAACTATCATACATAATTTTTATACAAGTTCCATATAAAAAGATACATTTATTTCAAACTTCCAGGTTTGTCAAATGATTCCATTTCTTTATTCATCACCCTAACACGACAGCTTCGCACATCAGGATTACTTTAGAGACGTTGTACTTACAAGATCAAAGAGTACCACCAACAAAGGACCTCGTCATTTGTGGTGCATTAATCATAAGTGCAGTGTGCATTACTCACAGCCAGTCCCCGTCGCTGATGATTGATTACTCACTGCTAGGAGGTAGGAGTGTGGATTATCTGATAATTAGTCGGGGGTGTGCCATAGATTTAGGATAGGGTGTGGAGACGAATGAGTATGTTAAAGACTGGTAGCAATGTATTTTTAATTATTGTTGATTTTAGAAATACTTTTTCAAATATAGATTGGTAAATATTAGCACAGTACGAGTGTTACTCGTACCATAGTGCCATTTATCGCAAATTATCATGTCAAAGACGCTTTAATGTGCCGAAACTTGATCAATGTTTTAAATTTACGATACGTTCTATTAAGTATAGCTGTGGTATTTAAACTAGAACACATGTAATATATACATTTTATTAAGTGAAGGTCGTAGCGACTGGAAGATGGCGCCCGAGTCGTTGATTTGGGAATTTCTCCACATTTGTACTATATGTACATATATTTATGTACATTTGGGAATTCCTCCACATTTGTATGTATTATATATTTGGGGATTCCTCCACATTTTTATGTACATATATTTGGGAACTCCTCCACATTTGTATGTACATACATATATTTATATATATTTGGGAATTCCTCCACATTTTATGAAACTAGAAGCAAAGAAATTTTAATCATCCCAAACCATAATCTTACATTATTCGAGGAATACTTCTCATACTCAGCCAGCAAATGCTGGAATGAGTTGTCCCTGCCTTTGAAGGAGCGAGTGAATAGTTGTATTTTCAGAAATGCTCCGAAATATTACTTTCTAAATAGTTAGTGGTTTTCTTGTTGTGATTTGGACTCTTATTTGCTTTCTCTCTTTTCACTGACGGTGAATCGGGGGTTGTGTGTGTGCTTGTGCTTTATCCCCTCATTTTTATATTACTGCTTATTTATTTTCATCTTTTGTATTGTGGTTTGTACACGTATGTGTGAACATCATTTTCCATTTGTGATTTTATTTTGATAAAATTTTGACTCGTATCAGCTTTTTTCTTTTTTGCTTTAATTTTGACAGTTAATCTGAGGTGATATTTGTGGGTTTACTTTTTATTTATTATGCCATTCATTAATTTTCAGATTTTTTCCTTAGTATGCATGTACAAGGGTGCGAGCTAAAAATATCTGATGTCCTCGCTGTAGGGCTCTCCCTATATTTATTTATTTAATTAACGACACAACAGTGTCTTTATATACTAATGAACATGTGACAGGTTATACAAGTACTTAAAATTATTGACAAATAATACAACTTTATCTTAAACTAACATGAAGATACAAAAAGCAGTAGAATAAATTACAGTCATCGTTTTAAAATTATTTAATAACCTTTGAAAATTTTGTGGGAATTTTATGGATATATATTAAGATATAGAAAACACATGGCCTCATTAGTGGAACGAGATGCAAGTTGCTTTGCAGAATTAAAAGCTTCCCACATGTTGATGCAGGTTTACTCAACTCCAGAGGCAAAATATTGTCCTTAATATTTGGTTTGTATTACGTTATTTATATTAATAAAGGAGAGCACAAAGTTAGTAGCTATTTCTAAATATTGTTGTATTATTCTAGCGAATACTATATATTAAAAATATCTAAATTGTTGCAAAACTCGTTTCCAAGTCTTTGCATACGAATTATAGAGGAGTTGATTTTATAGTTAGTATAACAATTTTCGGTATAAAAGGGATTGAGCTGTCTTGTGGATCTAGTGGGGATACGAAATGAAATACTTGCGAGTAAGTGAGGTGCATCAATCACTGAGTGAATGATTTTGTATAGCAGTACTATATCGGCTGTTTTTCTTCTGTCACACAGCTTCAAGAGTTTCACTGCATTTAATAAGTTGGGATAATTTCTTTCTTCATGCGGCATTCCAAGTTTAAAATTTATGAATCTTAAAAATTTGTTTTGTACACGTTCTAAAGTTAGTGCATGGGCGGCGTAATGAGGATACCATATTGATGAGTTGTAGTCAAGGCGACTACGTACTAAAGAGCAGTACAGCAGTTTTAATGTTCGTAAATCCGAGAAATGTTGGGCAGTTCTTAGTACAAATCCCAAGATTTTTGAACTCTCCCGAATGATTTTGTTCACATGTTCTATAAATGAAAGTTTTTCATCAAATATAATTCCTAAGTCCCTTATAGAAGCTACACGTTTTAATATATATTGATTTAGCGAATACTCGTGATTAATTGGATTTTTATTTCTATAAAAACTAATGGACTCACATTTACTCAGGTTTAAGTGCAGTTTATTTGTGGTACACCATTGTTGCAATTTATTTAAGTTTTCTTGTAATTTAAGGCAATCAGCAGTATTATTTATGACTTTGAACATTTTTAAATCATCAGCAAAAAGTAAAATTTCTACGTCATTAAGTGTGTCAACTATAGGTGGGATGAATCTCGGCTGGGGGGGATGTTATGAGATCAGCCCAGACCTTTTGATTCTCAAATTCTCAAAGATTCTTGTAATGTATTTTCTGCAGGTAATCTTGAGATATACGAGTATGTGCGATTTCGCACGAAACTTCTCTGTCCAAAGGCCTTTCGCATATATTATATATAATATGTATAGTATTTTTCATAATCTTAAATATATCCCTCTTGTTACATAAATGCCTATGTCAATGTTACAAATTTTTCATAAAATAAACATAAGTATTACTAATATTTAAAAATATTTATTTGTAGATTCAATCGACTAAAGATATCAAAAAATCGTCGATAATTTTAGTACCAATAGACTATCTTTATAAAAAGTTGACATATTTAAAGTTCAAATTCACATGTAATAAAAAATGTCCACGATAAGAGGATACCAAATTCATTTTTTATATTTCATTTGTCAGTACAGTGTGTTTGAAAAGTCAAGGACCTTATTCTAATGAAAAGGGGAAACCTTATCAATAGCAGATAGATACCGGCGATGAATCACCAACTACGAGTAAGTACTCGAAGTGTGTAGGTACCTACTTCAAATATTGTGAAACGAAATTCAAGTACCTACTCTGAGTACATCGTTTGTCTATGGCATTGAGGGGACTGAGAAATGATGAACGAACGAACGAACGAAAACGAGTTCTTGAATTTTTAATAAATTTTTAAACATGCGCATTTTACTGCGTCGTCGATCTTTTGTCAGTGATTTGAGGGAATACCTTTTCCACTGTTGTGTCATATGTGTGTGCAGTGTTATTTATATGTGTATACTTATATTAAGTATTTGTGTGATAATATCTGTTTTATTTTTAGGCTCGATGAGCCTTTTGATCTCTCTTGCTATCGTTAATCCGAATTGAATCAACCATAGTTGGGCATGGTGACTATACTCAAAGGGATACGACAGCTCATGTCAGCGGCCCTGGTGGCGCAGTTCAGGTTAGGCGTCCTCCCGCCCCTCCCGGGGGTCTCAGTGAAGCGACGATGGTGAAGACGGTAGAGTTGAGGTGACGATGCTGGAGAAGAACGCGAAGAAGGCGCAAAGACGTAGCGTGCGGCGAGGCTTCATGAGCTTTATGAGCTTTCTTTGCTCTCTATCCTGTACTTCACTACCGTCTGAGGGACTGCAGGCTAATGACCGAAAAGTGTAGACGTCAATAGCATAGACCTTCGACAATCAATCAACAGGGAAATATACACATAAACTTATTTATATCAGGTGTATGTGTAGAGTGTGGGGATGGGAAGGTATCGGCTGCGGCCTGTGTACTGAGAAATGATGAGACAGTCGACACTTTTATATACAAATTTATCAACTGGGAGCGTAAACTCGAGTTCATCATAAATCACGTTTGTCAATAACAAACTGTTGGAATCTTTCGTTGTTTATTTACTGAAGTTCAACATATGATTTATAGTCAGATTATCATTTGACTTGACTGAGTTTATACCACGCGAGTATCTTACGCTAGCTTTACAACCATCAACCTATGGTAAGCTGCAGAGAGGAAACCTGACTATCAGACTTGAAATACCGATTTCTTTGTATGCAATCCTTATCGTACCGTGAGCTTGCTTAAGGCCCGTTCTCACGGTTCAAGTTTAGTTGACCGATTAAAGTTGAATACGACTTGAATCAGTTTTTGTTCACACGTTTCAATAGAAACTGATTCAAGGCCCGTTCTCACGGTTCAAGTTTAGTTGACCGATTAAAGTTGATCAACAAAAGTTGAATACGACTTGAATCAGTTTTTGTTCACACGTTTCAATAGAAACTGATTCAAGGCCCGTTCTCACGGTTCAAGTTTAGTTGACCGATTAAAGTTGATCAACAAAAGTTGAATACGACTTGAATCAGTTTTTGTTCACACGTTTCAATAGAAATTAATTCAAGGCCCATTCTCACGGTTCAAGTTTAGTTGACCGATTAAAGTTGATCAACAAAAGTTGAATGAAATCTGTAGTGAGAACCTTTGTTTCAATAGAGTTGATCAACTTTTTGGTTGATCAAGAAAAGATTGACCCAGTCAAACTTTATCGTTCAAGTGTTGAGTCATCCGCCATTTGCTTTCAAGTTGAAACCTGTCTTGAAACGTGTGAATTCAAGTTGATTGTCAAGTTCGCTTTCAACTCGATAAATATAAAAATAAAGATGCAAGAGAAAATGCTTTCGACGCCATTTTTAACTGAATTAAATTGAAACTGTTTATTGAAACAGTTTCTATTGAAACGTGTGAACAAAAATTGATTCAAGTCGTATTCAACTTTTGTTGATCAACTTTAATCGGTCAACTAAACTTGAACCGTGAGAACGGGCCTCTATTCAACTTTTGTTGATCAACTATAATCTGTCAATCAAACTTGAACCGTAAGAACGCGCCTTTAGGTTTCCTTGAGAATCTTGTGGTTTAACTGGAAATCTAGCCTATATAAATAGGGTAGCCAATACACTTTGTAAAATCGAATGAACATAAATTGTCTATATATGTTATGTTTTTTTAGTTGAGTTGGGAAGGGGCTACCTTGCTTATCACGTACAAGGTCACAGGATCGTGGTGGTGTTTTATCCGTAGCGAACTGTGTCGCCAAGGCTTTTTTTCCCTTTTTTGTGTTCCCTGCTCTCGCTGTTCTGTGTCTTATGTGTGTATATGTTGGTAATACATGTGTCCGGGATATGAAGGAATGCGTCTGTGCACGGATTATATGGGTCCCATCCCGGCATTTGCCTTACGACTGAGGAATCACAGCAAACTCAGTCGGGATGGCCGGCAACGTGGCCTTCCGATGTGTTTCTTCCCTCGGCATTATTCCCTGTCAGTGTTTGCGTGTACTGCGTTACTTACGACCTTTATGTTACAAAAAATATTTAATATTTTCAAGTCTAATTTTTTAAGCTATTGCACATTTCAATAAAAATCCTGGAAAGAGTTTGGAATACATAATATAGCATTGTATTGTATTACAATTTCGTTGAATACAGTACAATCTGCCAGGTGTATTGCCGTGTTATAATTTCTTTTAACTAACCAGAAATATTTCACTTTAGGCCTTTTAAAAAATCTGATTGGTTGGAAGAGATTGCCACAAGATAATAAAACTGTTAAGTTTTTTTTAGTAAACAACGAAAGCGTGATACAATACACTAAATGTACATTTGAACCGGACAGTAATACATCTGCTAAGATGATAGTGTAAAACAGGATTGTAGTACAAACATTGATATATGGAAGTGAAACGTGGACGTGGAAATCGATTAAAAGGAGCAGAATACTGTACAAATGTGTGTACTGAGAAGAACACACCAAGTTGAATGAATGAAGAAAGACTGACAAAACAAATATATAAACTGCAAATTTGAGACCAAGGCATGCTAGAATAACATCACAGAATGTATGATTGGATCATGTGAATGCTATTTTGAAAGAAAGAAATGTAAGGTCAAGTGCATCGTTGGAGTTATATAAAAAGGTGTATGAATGTGGAAGAGTCGAAAGATTTGTGTTATGATATGAAAGTCTGGCACTTTTTCCTTTGATGCTTCCTTAATAGAGAAGCGGCGTGATGGCATGCATGTATGTGGTTCTTTAACCCTTCCCTTACGGTGATAAAAATAATACGCGTGTTACGGTGTTAGGTAGTGAGTACGCAATAAAAAATTAGCGATTTTAAATCGGAAAAATAAGAACATTCATAGATAATCCCCTTAATTAATTTTAATTGAAGTTAAAAATTATAATAATTGAGATTTATTTGCTGAAAACATTAAAAAACCATCTGAAAACATTAAAAAACGCTCACGGAACGGGCGTACGTCTAACCTATTTGCAAGCCTAGAGGCAACTAGTGGCGCGGAACGTCAGTCGTATACCCCGGCGCATACGCCTTTGCTTGCGACGTTGAGAAAATTCAGTTCCTCGAAATTCAGTCTAGTATGCAAGAGTGAGATGCGAATATAGTGTCGCGCTTCTCGCATACTATTCACCTATCGTCAAGACGAGGCACTCGCCGCGTTTAAATGCGAATTTGTTTTCGATCTTTACAAAACACCTCGATGTAGTCGATAAATTCTGATTATTATTAATATTATTTTTTAAATCAATGCGTAAATATATTATGGAGGAATACCTAAAATCTTAACCTTGTATTTATTATATTTATAGAGATATTGATGGTTATTAGAAGCAACGCGTAGAAGATACCCAACACAGGGAAGGAAAGGTTAAGGTATATTTTTCTTAATTACCTTCCTTTTCATTTTTTTCAAAAAAATATAAAAAGTATTTAATGTTTGTCCATCTTATATAAAAACATAAACCTTTTTCTTATTATTTAAGTGTTATCTATAGATACATACCATGTACTCGTAAGTAAGTGTAAATAAATATTGAAAACTGTTAAAAAGTGTATCAGAGAATACCTATATAAATAAAATATTTATCAAAAGTCAATGTAAATATATGTAACATAGTATTTTTAACTCTGACTCATATTGATTGTTGACTTTGGGATAAAACCGTTGGATATGACAGTATCGATCCAGATCTGTTGAGATAAAAACTAAATGTCAGTACTGATATTTGATAAAACCGTTAACACTCAGTACATGTGGACACTCAATAAACATCATTTCTAGCACACATAACATAGTAGTGACGGCTCTAGTTTATATACCATCACGCTGTTTCTATGTTGGGGTAGATAGATATGATAGAGCGCCAGACTTACCTATCTCGACACACATACTCAATATTATGAATGGTCAACAACTGTCTACATAAAGCAAAAGACTTGGGTGTTTTATTTGAAAGCGACCTTTCGTTTGATTTGCAAATCAAATCAGTCTGCAATAAAGAAAATAAGATGATTGGGTTTGTAATTCGTACCACCAAACTTTTCACAGATATCAACGCACTCGTACTGTTATTATTATATAATTATTTGGTTATGAGTTATTTGTAATATTGCACTATACCAGTGTTTCTCAAACTTTTTCAAACTACCATCCCTTTTAAGAGCATATATTTCATCAGGCCCTCCCCCCAAAGCCAGTCAAAATAATAATTAAACTATTTTGCTTAAATCGATAGAATTCTTCAAATCAAAAAATGTAAAACATTTTAACTTCAAATATCTCTGCTACAAAATAAACTTTTCTGATATACGACTTTGTAGGAAGTATATATTTGTATTATTTTACCCTTTTCACCAGCCTTGCACCCCTTTCCGCATTTTTACCTTCCAACGCCCCCCCATCAAATACCGTCCCCTTAGGGGCGATAGCGCCCACTTTGGGAACCACTGTTCTAAACGGGTGTTAGCAGGGATTATATATTTACTCATACTTGAAAGAGTTCAGAAAATATTTCTTCGTTGTCTCTACATGAGAGACTGTGAATATTATTCATGGCTTTATCGAAGTGTTTTCTTACTGGGGACGTTTAGTTATAGATACATAGATCATTAGAGAGTGGAACATCTCTTCGATTGGGTATTCACTTTTTTTGTTTGCTCAGGGGTAATCTAGTTGCTAACCTATCCGTTCTGAACAGTGATGGTTTATATGTTTCAGATAATTATCTGAGACAACGCACCCATAGATTGTTCTATCAACCTACGAGTGTAAGTCGAATCAACATGTCTTTGGAAATGCCGGTAGGTAGAGCAATTACACTTTTTAACCGATGGTGTGACAGTTTTTCCCACTGTGATTCCGAGCTGGTAAGAACTATTATACCTAAAATACCTTTGGAGACGCTTTGTAGCAAACAATTTACTAGCCAGCCGAGGGTCAACTTGACACAGTGTTCTTTGAGTAATATTGCTTATGCCTATTAATTTAAAAACATACATATGCGGCCCGTGAACCTTTACCCAATACCTGTTTTGGTACGCGGCCCAAAAAAGGTTAGCTACCCCTGCTCTTAGAGAAGTTATTTTTTTGCGAGAAGGTTCGAAGAAATATTTGAATTTTTATAATTTTTTTAATGATTTCTCATCGCCACATGGATGTTGATTATATAAAAATAATAGGTTTTACTAGTTCAAATATTTTTCAGAGATATTGTCATGTTGAGTTGGCTCAATGGCGACCAACGTTTCGAAGGTGATGCATTATTCATCCTCAGGACGATGTCAAAAAAATTGTATTGTTTGAATAACAACTCATTTTCCAAGCAACAGACATAACGAATTTACAATACAAACAAACGTTAGATTACGAAAAATTAATTCATGCAATAAAACGGCTGGTCATTAAAATAACATTTAATTTTTGACACTTCTTTCGATGATAATTCTAACAAAATTCAAAAATTTAACAATTAATAACCTGAAAATTATATTCATTCGATTATTCTTCATTGTTCTATTTTTCTGTATCAAACGTAAAACATTCCAACTCTTAAAATTTCTGTGTTTTTTTCAGAGATACTATAAGCTCTGTTAAGACCAAATTTAAGTTTAGTTTAAAGAAGCTTTTTAATTTTAAACCTTAGGAAATTCGCCCACTCCCGAAACAGCAAGTACAATCAAACCCCGGCTTTTAGCTGGTTGGTTTTAATTAAACTAAATATTATCTATGAGTTTGACTCATAAAATTACTAAGTGGCTTATTGATTGTAAGTAAATATTTGATAAAAATATAAATTTGTCATCAATTTGAAGATGACAACACTTAAACGGATAAATATTATCAACTATTTTTTTTTTAATTGAATCATCAGCATTGAATTTTAAGATAAGAAAATATCATTATTTAATGTGTACAAAATATTTAACTTATAATTGATATCGAATAATCAAAGATTATTATAGAAGTCAAGTGACTTAACAAATCGTTGTTAAAGTGGCACATTCGTTACAAAATAGATAAATAATTCGTAACTTAAAGACATAAAATCGTAAATACGTCAGACAATATTCGTAAATTACTTTATTTGTAAGAAAGCAGTTCTGTATTTACGATAGATGTTGTTAGGACAAACTTTTCTACATTTATTCCATACGTGCAGAATGTATGTGATCAAGAGATGCATGGCCGCGCGGTGTCTCATTGGATTTCCGTGATGAAAGTCGTCGGTTCAAACCCCGCGTTGTGCTATTTTCCTCGAATAACAAATAATATTTTCCGCCTAGTATTCGAGAGTGTAATGACATCTATGACTTCGGTCATATCTATTCTTTCAAAAAGAGAAAAAAAAACCACGCCAGTGTGCTCCGATCGTGTCACTTCGGTGTGCCATCGGATCTAATACAGCAGTGTGACCGGTGATTTTGCTGATGTGCAACAGCTCTGTCACTTAAAAAAAACTACAAATGAATGAGACATATAAAATTGAAGTAAAAACATCAAAATAATACTTACATAAAACATCGATCAATAATTCCCTGGACTAACTACTAAAACAACATTTGTTTGCCAAAATTCTTCTTTATTCATCAATATAGTCTCCTTCAAGAGCGATAAATTCATTCCAACGCTTTCCTTACTTTTCTATGCCAGCCGTGTAGAATGGTTTATCTTTGATTTCAAAATAGGCGTTAGTTTCGGCAATAACTTCTTCATTGGAGCCAAATCTCTTTCTCTGGAGCATCTTTTTGAGGTCTGCAAACAGCCAACCGCTAAAAGTCGCTGGGGGCCAAATCTGGAGAATACGGTGGGTGCGGAAGCAATTCGAAGTTCAAATCATGCTATTTTGCCATCGTTACCATCGAATTGTGACACGGTGCATTTTCCTGATGAAAGAAAACTTTTTCTTCTTCATATGGGGCCGTTTTTTGCAATTTCTGCCTTCAAACACTCCAATAATGCTATGTAATATTCGCTATTGATGGTTTTTTCCTTTTCAAGGTGATTGATGAATCTATACCATGTGAATCCCAAAATACGGAGGCCATAACCTTCCCGGCTGCTCTCCACTCAGCTGACTGCCGATTTTATTCCGGAGTATAGTGGTGAATCCAAGTTTTATGCATTGTCTCATACCGACGCAAAAACTCCTGTTTATTTCGCGTAAACAGTGCCAAACAGCGCTCTGAATCATCTATGCGTTTCTGTTCCATTGTGAGCAAACGCGGCACCCATTTCGAAAAAAGCTTTTTCATGACCAAATGTTCATGCAAAATAGTGTGAACACTACCAAATGATATCTTCAGGATGTCAGCTATCTCACGCAACTTTACTTTGCGATTGTCCATCACGATTTTGAGTTTTTTTTATGTTTTCTGGTGTAACAGCCTCATTTGGACGACCAGAGCGTTCATTTATGTCTGTACGACCGCGTTTGAAATCAGCATACCACTGACAAATGGTTGGTTTCGACGGAGAAGAGCCCGGATAACACTTTTCAAGCCATTGCTGAGTTTGAACGGTATTTTTTCCCATTAAAAAGCAATATTTTATCAACACACGAAATTCGTTTTTTTTTTTTTTTTTTTTCTTTTCATTGTTTTGAAAATAGCGAAAGTAGAGTCACTAAAACCACTGTAACTCAATGACACAATGTCGGAAAGTCATGAAAGTTTATCACGCAACTTCTAAAGGCTGGTACTAACTGAGAATGGTATGGATTTGTTATTAGAGGCGCCATCTATTGGTTAGTCCCGGGAATTGTTGACTGATACGTTATTATTTCTATCATTTGTATAAAATCAACTTCCTCCGATTCTTCCCTCAAAAATAAGTCATATTTCCATATCACGCCTTAAGTAACTGGTGATGTTTCTAAGATTTCTAACCCCTATTTAAGGGTTATTGAACTACTCGGTGACTCACGGGCATCAGCCCTGAGACCGCAGAGGGGTGGTGCCAACTACCCGAAACGTCAATTGCAGTGTTAGGGGAGAGAATCGAGTAAGTAACTTGTTTGGCGTACATACCTTTAGGGCCTAAACCTGGACTAATATTTGAACACAGAATGAGATTTAACTGGTACCAGATGTCAGTATGATAAAATAACAATTAATACTCGTAGCTACAAACAAGTTAAATATCGGATTAAAGTCTTACTTGACTATATTGAATTTATCAGTAAAAGAAAGAGACCAGGAATGAGAAAAGTTGGGAGGAGAAAGAAATGTGAGGATTCTGAAATAAGAATTGCATTGATTGATTTATTTAAACGGTCAAATAACTTTTTTGATAAAAACAACATACAAATATAACAATCAAAAATTAAAATTGACAAGGAAGCAATATTAAAGCTTACTAAAAAATTTATTAAAATAACTTTTAAATTAAAAAAACAAACAAGACGAGCCCAACACAATCAAAAATCAAACCCATCTCAGTAAGAACAACTTCTTCGCTTTACAGTTATAAGAAGTCGAAGTCATATACAAGTCCATACAATGCTTATTCTGATTGCTCTGTGTAATCTTTTTTAATATAAAAATTATTTGTATAACTACATAATCAAATAGAACGAATAAATGATAAGATATATGAATGGGGTTGATACATGCTTCGATTCACAATACAAACATGCTGATGATAGGATGACCTCCGTGGCATCGTCAATAGAATGTTTGTTTTCAAACTCGGGCGTTTTTGGTTCGATTTCTGATATTATCTAAAAAGTTGTACCTCAGTCGGTTTTTAAGACATTTTACCTCTTTCTAGTTGAAACGCAATGTTACTATGTACATAAAATAAATGTATATAGTCAAACCTGGAGGGGGCTTATGGAAATTTATTCTAACCAATCGGAAACAACTTTACTGACGAACTCCGTGGCCGAGTTGCTTAGGCGTCTGTCTTCAAACCTGCGAGCTGTGGGTTCGATATTCGTTCGTATTTTTTTTAAATTGTCAAACAGTTATAGACCCGCCAAGTTGCACTAATATATATCCAAGAAAAGTGTAAATAATAGATGTTAAAAGATAATGAATGTTGAGATATTCGTGGTAATAGAAAAGTGTGAAAGGAAGAGTAAATGCAATATGTGGAGGAACAATGGAAGGATTATATCAAGTTTAGAAATTCTGCTATTTAGGTAGCATTTTCTCAGATGATGGAAGATTTAAGAGGAATGTCGAATGGCGTGTAGCGATAAGAAACGTACACGCATATACTCGAACCGGACAGTATCAAAATCCGCTAAAATGATAGTCCATAACAGTATTTTAGTACCGACTTTAATGTATGGGAGTAAACTATGGATGTGGAAAAAAAACTGAAAAGAGTCGAATAAATGCTGGTGAAATACGTGCAACGAGAATAATATATGGGGTAGCTATGTATGAGAGAACTCTGCCTACCGCGACAGGGAAATGACGTGCTTGTATGTATGTATGTTAAAATAAATTTTTGAGTTCTATCATAAATATAACTCAAACCTCCGATTTAGTAGTCATCCATTGTAACAACTAGCCACGGGGGTCACATTTGTGTCACTTGTTTTATAACACGAATCACAGCCATTATTTGTGATACATTATTATTTCGTTTTATACAGTACAACATGACGGGCTTAATGACAAACTATTTAGCGCCGTTAAGACAGTATACTCTCCTCAAAAGAGCTCTAATTCAGGATTCGAACCCATTAATATTGACAGATTAAAACTAAAATAAAATGGGTTAAGTGTACGGAAAGGAAAGTGGAGGCTGTAGCCATTAGGTAGATCACTTCCACGTTGCCTTATTGTCCAGATTTCTGATGCACAAAGTTAAATGGAGAAAACCAAGTTCTTTACGATACGAATTCTTTTTTTAGTCACTTCACTTTTTTTGTCAGTTTAACACATCCGAACTGACGTAAGACATATTGAAGAGCGTGAATGGGAAACAACATTGTCTTCGGCCCCATTAATCGAGTCTTTGGGCTTTTGTACCACTGTAGTAGGTACAGAACTCGCAGCGAAAAAAACAAACTTTAAGGTTTGGCACTCGTATTTTTTTAAATTAAATAATTGTTGAAGACGACTGCTTTAAATCACTAGTTTCCCAGAAAATCATCCCCCTAATTTATTGGTATTGAGTGAAATGATCTGTATTACAGTTGATAAGTGATGATTTACTGTTTCCAAATATATTTGTCACGATGCTGCATTTTTATACATAGTTTGGCTTCTGCCAATAGTTACGCTATTTTATTATAATGAAGACTTCAATTTCACAAAGACAAGCGACGAATTGATGAAATATAATATAATCTTCAAGACGTTTGTACTTTGTATATGTCAAAGGTATAGGAATAATCTGAGAGCAGAAAATCGACGAATTGATGAAATACAAAATCTACAAATTGATGAAATGTAATTTTTTAAGTATTTTATACTATGTCAAAGGCGTGGGAATAATTTGACAAGCGACGAATTGATGAAATATGATATAATCTTCAAGACGTTTGTACTTTGTGTATGTCAAAGGTATAGGAATAATCTGAGAGCAGAAAATCGACGAATTGATGAAATACAAAATCTACAAATTGATGAAATGTAATTTTTTAAGTATTTTATACTATGTCAAAGGCGTGGGAATAATTTGACAAGCGACGAATTGATGAAATATGATATAATCTTCAAGACGTTTGTACTTTGTGTATGTCAAAGGTATAGGAATAATCTGAGAGCAGAAAATCGACGAATTGATGAAATACAAAATCTACAAATTGATGAAATGTAATTTTTTAAGTATTTTATACTATGTCAAAGGCGTGGGAATAATTTGACAAGCGACGAATTGATGAAATATGATATAATCTTCAAGACGTTTGTACTTTGTGTATGTCAAAGGTATAGGAATAATCTGAGAGCAGAAAATCGACGAATTGATGAAATATAAAATCAACGAATTGATGAAATATATTTTTTTAAGGATTTTATACTATATTAAAGGCGTGGGAATAATCTGATAGCTGAAAATCTGTTATAGATTGTGTGAATGCTTACGCAATAAAGCGTGAGATTGTTTTCATAACAGTTCTCCCATGATTCACCATCTAAGGAATTCTCGCTTGCTTGATGAAATCGCATACTTAATTCAAGTTTAGTGTTTCCCAAAACAAATATTAGTTTCCCAAAACAAATATTTTATAAAGAATTTTAGGAGTATATAAACTCTACCATGATTAAAAACCGTGTAATTTATTAATAAACGCTTGAAGTGAATTGTATTATTCTTAAATAAAACAGTAAGATCAACCACCTGAGTTTGATTTGGAAACATCCTGTAGAACCTACAAAAGATTCAAGAAATCCTGACATTGAATCCTCAAGTTTCGAAGACAAAAAAATAAATAAATAAGTGCTCACAGTCGCTTGCCCGTTATCACAGTTGAGGAAATAAATATCTCTTTAGCTGGAGCATAACAAATCGACGAATTGCTTAAATATAAAATCAATATTTTTTTAAGAAGTTTAGTCAAAGGTGTGGGAATAATCTTATAGCAGAAAATCAACAACATGATGAAATATACAATCAACAAATTGATGAAATACAAATCTTGAAAAAAGTTTGTGCTGTGTCAAAGGCATGAGAATCACTTGAGAGCAATAAAGATAATGTCTTAATGAAAATCTCTGTAAAGTCATTGTTTCGTAAATCAAACCTGTGGATACAAATTCTTTCTATTCTACGCAGCTTGAGAATAGTACACTGTCTTATTGTAAAGATATCTTTATAAAGTTGAGATGGGAGAGGAATAATGTGAACTTTACTAAACTATAAAAATATCTTCCGCCCATTAAATATGTTCAATCAGTCCTCCACTAAAATATACCTAAATTTTCTGCCCAAAACTCTTCCTTAAAGCTATCTTTTTTACAATTTCGCTTTTTCTTTAAATTATCAGTAACAAAATTCATCATGTTTAAAGAATAAAATGCTTTCCTAATCAACAATAAATAAGTTTGTATCAAAAAATATAAGAAGAAATAACATACAGAACTAAATTGCAAAACCTTTTTTATTTTTTAATTAACCAATCTATCATGTCTTTGGGAGATCTCTCGAAATTCATGATAATATATGAACATTACACACATACATCACAATCCACCTAAATTCATGATAATATATGAACATTACACACATACATCACAATCCACCTAAATTCATGATAATATATGAACATTACACACATACATCACAATCCACCTAAATTCATGATAATATATGAACATTACACACATACATCACAATCCACCTAAATTCATGATAATATATGAACATTACACATATACATCACAATCCACCTAAATTCATGATAATATATGAACATTACACACATACATCACAATCCACCTAAATTCATGATAATATATGAACATTACACACATACATCACAATCCACCTAAATTCATGATAATATATGAACATTACACACATACATCACAATCCACCTAAATTCATGATAATATATGAACATTACACACATACATCACAATCCACCTAAATTCATGATAATATATGAACATTACACACATACATCACAATCCACCTAAATTCATGATAATATATGAACATTACACACATACATCACAATCCACCTAAATTCATGATAATATATGAACATTACACACATACATCACAATCCACCTAAATTCATGATAATATATGAACATTACACACATACATCACAATCCACCTAAATTCATGATAATATATGAACATTACACACATACATCACAATCCACCTAAATTCATGATAATATATGAACATTACACACATACATCACAATCCACCTAAATTCATGATAATATATGAATATTACACACATACATCACAATCCACCTAAATTCATGATAATATATGAACATTACACACATACATCACAATCCACCTAAATTCATGATAATATATGAATATTACACACATACATCACAATCCACCTAAATTCATGATAATATATGAGCATTACACACATACATCACAATCCACCTAAATTCATGATAATATATGAACATTACACACATACATCACAATCCACCTAAATTCATGATAATATATGAATATTACACACATACATCACAATCCACCTAAATTCATGATAATATATGAACATTACACACATACATCACAATCCACCTAAATTCATGATAATATATTGACATTACACACATACATCACAATCCACCTAAATTCATGAAATATATGAACATTACACACATACATCACAATCCACCTAAATTCAAATATTTATATTATCACATATCGGATGATTTACAAAGGTTACTTTGTAGTTTGTCTTACCTTGGTAAGTTTTTAGTGATTAGTTTATCAAATATGTTTTTCTTAACATACGCAGATGAGGGGAAGTATACTCGTACAATACAATGGCCGCAGCCGTCACTTTCCTATTCTTACATCCAACATGGTTTTGTTATATATATTTTTTTAAATTTATTGTTCCTTTACATTTATTTTTTAATGCAATTGTTTTAAGTTGATTTTTAAAAATATTTTTGTAATGTATGAAGCAGGTTTATTTAAAAAAAATAAGGTACGTTGTAATATTTATTAATGAATAAATTTATTAAGTTAAATTTTGGATCTTTCAATAACAGTGGGTTCAATTGCCGAGTTAGATCGCCCTTGGTGAGAATCTATTATCTACACAGTGCTATTTAAATTATTTAAAAAATGTTGTTAATGATGAATACCTACCAATATTTCCAATATAATGTTTTTCGGAAAAGTTTTGGCAGTAAAAGTAAATGTTACTATATGAACTATATTCTAGTTAAATTGCATATTAAATAGGGAAGTTAATACCATGAATCTAAGTACATGGATGAGTCAGAAAATCTCTGTTGTACTTTTTATAATTCACAGACTCGCTCACCCCAACAAATAAGGGATGGGGTGGATAATGCTGTTGCAGTGTTAAAAAGCAAACAGGACGCGATCCTGTGAATGGTGATTCATCTAAAACATTCTATGACGTAATCTGGTACAGTCTATTTTCCCGACCGTTGTGCAACATCCACGGACTTGCTCACATTAAGCGGGTAATTTTAATAACACTTAGCTACCCTTTTATGATTAATTCGAAATTTAATTTGATTTTTCGAAATATATGCATTAAAAACTTCGGTAATTTTTGCTTATAAATTGTTATTAAAAAACATGTTTCAACTAAACAAACAAATACTAGGCTTGGGATAGTTGTCCATGGCTAAATAATGGTGTAACATATGTCGATATATTACATCAAATTTAACCAAAGTCTATCTTTGAGACTTGTTAATTGTTTATCTTTGAGATTTGTTAATTGTTTATCTTTGAGACTTGTTAATGGCATGGAAATAAACTGACATTGCCAGATTCGTATTTTTCGAACTCCCATTACGAAAAACCAATGTAAAAAATTCTTGCCTATCGTACCAAATAACTTCTTCCTGCTTTAACAATAACGCCAAGCATCTGGAAGACCCGTTCTTGCGCATGTGATTGAGAACAGTTCTTGCCGACGCAGTCTAGTTTAATTGTTAGGCACTTTTAATGCTAATCTTTGTAGTAATGCTAGACAGCTCAAAACTCCTCGAACGAGTCTAACAACATACGAGTACATATACCAGGAGACGCAGATCTCTTCTTACGCCCAAAGAGACATGCCAGATGCTGATCTATACCAGAGCATGCCCAGCAGAAATTGAGTAGGATAAAGCCATGAATAGACACCAAACTCACTCATATAGAGATGTCGTAAATATTTTTTTGTACCTTCTCCACCATGAGTAAGGTTTGCGCCCCCCAGCGGGCTCCAAATACAAGCATTGCTTTCTAGTTTGCTATGGATCAATGAATTAAACAACGTTTTAATCACCATTTGGTTTTCAAACAACTTAGAGATTCTCATTAGAAATCCTACAGTTTTATAAGCTGAATTGCACATAAGTTCTATGTAAGGACCAAATGCGAGATTGCTGTGGAACAAGATACCCAGATCTTTAGGTATAGATTTTAGTGTATATCTATGAAAGTTCAAGACGTGTGAGCGATGACACGACATAATTTGGCACTTAAATGCATTGAAATATAATTTATTATTGTAACTCCACTCACGAACGTTCTTGAGATCTGACTATAGGTCTAAGCAGTCAGTATAGGAACAAATTTTCTTAAAGATTTTGAGGTCATCAGAAAAGAGAAGAAACATGGATTTTTTGTAACTCTGCCTATATCATAAATAAGAAGAAATGTAAGTCCAAGATTAGACCCCTGAAGAACACCTGAGTAGGCAGTGAAATAATCGGAGTTTTAGATTCCATGTGAAACAAATTGCTTTCGAAAGAAAGAAATGTTAGATAATCTGACAGCAGCTTTAAGTTACCTGGGATCCCAAGTTCACTAATTTTATCTAATATTTTTTTTGTGATTGACGCGATCAAAAGCTTTTGCATAGTCATGGTACGAACACTCAATCTGATTGCCACTGTCTACAGCCCTTGAAACATAGTCGGTTAAGACCAACATATTAGATCTGCATCTTCTGAAGCCATGCTGCTCATCAATTATATATGGGTCCACAAACGGCCTTAGTGTGCGATCCATAAACATTTCTAGGAGCTAAGCTATTGAAGAGAGTATGGTGATATAGTAGGTATGTAGTTGGTTACATCGTCCTTAGAACCATTTTTAAATTTGAGAATAACTCGAGTTTTTTTCCATTCAAAATTTGGAATCGGAAGACAAGATTAAATATGAAAGCAAGAGGTGCTGAAAGCAATTCACTACAGCCTTAAAGAAATAATGTAGGTACTCCGTCCGGCCCAACTGCTTTAGTGTTTTTCATCTACATTTTAATTGTTTGAGTATATCAAATGTAGTGATGTTTAGGTTAAATCTAAAGATATATAGGAAAGACAGGAAGATCTTTTGAAAAGAGACTTTGTGGACACAAATCTTAACGAATCCTCTAATTTATTCTGAAATGGCTAATCATTTTCACCGTGAAAATCACACATTTTCCATTGATGATGCCAAATTCTTGTATTTCAGTAGCAAACATATATTCGCAAGATCTCGATTCGAGTTGTCTCCTGCCTCCCTCCACCCACAATCCCCAACCCGAATTTTTACAAAATTTCGAACAAAATTCAGTCTTGTTTGCACTCCCCTGATGATGAGGTGAAAACCTTGAAACCGGTAGGGTTATACCGTTATATAAAGTGGAATAACCAGCATTGGACTAAACAAATCATTGATAATATTAATAATACGAGTATAATTACTTAGTGAAATACATCAGAAATCGTGGGTCCTCAGTGAGATACCGGCAAAAGCCTAGTTTACTGGGGACACGACAAATGACAGGCAACAAACCCAGATCCATTAGATCCATCTGTGTCCGAATTAAATTACCTGATGTTTTTTCGCTAATTATGTATATTTCTTGTCATATGTAGAAAAAAATCCTGGATAGTGGATTCGTTTCGAAGTTGGTAAAATATTGACATTCTTCTATGCCCTGCTTTTGAATCAACAGTTTTTACGCCAATGTCGAAAAATTGGAGACTACACCAAGTTATATATAGTTTTATTAATAAAATTTCTGGATTCAGTAAAACGGGACCAAAATACTTATGAAATATTTTATACTTTTTGCTATCAACTAGTTTTTATATTAATGCGCACTCTAAATTCTAGTTTGAATTTAATCATTCTAACTATTTTTAATGGTCTGAACGTAATATACGTGTATAAATAAATCGCTGCTTGAAACATTCAAACGAAAATTATTGTCTACGGTTAGTTGATGGTTGTTTTCAGAACACGAAGAAAATGTTTATCTAACCAGCAACAAATAAATTGAAAGGCTTTATATCAGCAAGTATCGAATTACCCAGAGCATGCCTTCTCCCCTGGCGTCAGCTTAGCGTCTCCCTGTCGATGTGTCATCCCACGGATGCTGCTATGACGTCTAGAGACCCTCGATACACCCTTTCTCCCCCTTTATGCGCTCTTTTTGTACCCGTCAGATATAAAAAGCAACGGGGCTAATCTCTCATTCATCTGCTTTTAGGTAGATTCAATTATGCGTCAACGTTTTATTGTTTATGATGGAAATTTTCTGCGATGGTTATAATTAATGTAAAGAAGCATACAAAATGATACTGTTTCATTTGATTCAATAACGATATCCGTGGTCTAGATCTTCCATCTCAAAGGTTGGGTTCGATTCTCGTTGGAACCATTTTTTAAAAAAGATTTCAGTTAGGATATTACTTAAAACATTTTAACATATTTTTTGTTAGTTGAAAGAGATTGTCACACGGCAATAAGCCTACCACGTTGTACCGTGTAGTACGGATGTGTAATACAATAAATTGTTTCGTGGTTAGCGAAATTGCTTGAGAATCGTACATCTTGGATTCAATGGCTGTACCGATCTCATATAAGACCTTAGTTCTAATCATTTTCCACAACTAGAATCCTGTTTGATTAAAACGCCAATCATGTGTGTTTCATTTGACTTTTATGTTCCAACAGGGACGGGGAAAACACGAAGTACAAAAGCCTTCTCATCGATTATTATCATCTTTCGATCTTTTTGTGCAATTACATCAACTATCAAATTGAAATATCCTCAGATCCAAGTACGTTTTTTGGTATCGCTATGTTAGCAGTTAGGTCAAATGTATGCCAAAGATCAAATCACTAACATTTATGATATTCAATCAGTGATATTCTTGTCCCTTAACTGGCTCATAATGTGATAATTTATGTACTTATCGTATTTGGTATTGATGAGTGTCTTTCTTATTCTTCCAGCAACTTTTCAAATCGTCTTCATCTTCGATTTATCTTATTTGCTGTTATATTTTTAGGCAAATTTTATGTATCCCAGCATACTTCTTTGAATAGGTGTCTGACTATTGTCCTAGATTCTCATTCAGGTGATATACTCGTACATGATAAGAAAGTTCGATCTTCAATACTAATAGTCTACTTTTGAAAAAAATGCTTAAATATCCTTCAAGTTTTGATTTTATACACATTTCGTATTTATACTGTATATAAAATTAATTATATATATTAACACGCAGTTTCCCCTGGGGCGCAAACAAAAAGCATAGATCTCCATAATTTTCTATCCAAACACATAACTTTCGCATTCTCCAAATTAGTATATCTCGCACATTCTTCTATTATACATACTTCTTGCTATACTTTCTTTCAAAATCTGGCCCAGTTGATTCAGCCACGTTTTTCTCGATCTATTTATTCCACACACACACACACACACACACACACACACACACACATACTCACATACACTTGGCACATCTAATTTGTATGTTCACTTAGTCATTGTTTCGTCATTTATTATATCCACATCTATAAAATATGTTAACGCTTCTTTCTTCATCGCAGTAAAAAACATTTATTTCATCCATGTGTTCTTTTCTGATGTCTTTATTCCGCCTTCTTTTTTACGTTGACAGGAATCTCCACAGTTCTTGACAGAATATTGTTTTAATCCGTCTTTTGTCAAGTCCAAGTTTCACTTCCATACGTTAAGGTAGGTAAATAAAGCACATACAATTAAATAATTGTAGATTATCCATGACAATGAAATCTATTTCTTCGGATATAGGCTTTTGAGATTGAAACAGTGTATCTTTCAAGTAACTTACATTTGTCCTGAGATAATATATTACTATAACATATATGGATCAATTTATCAATTGCAAAAATCGGATATAATAGATTATCTGGACAGTAGTTTCGTATTTTTCGAGTATTAGATCAAAATTTTCGTCGCTAACATAATTTCAAGTATGCTAAATGTGCATTATTATGAAAGGTAATAATTTGAATCAGTACAAAACAATTATTAGAACAGTGGTGGCATATGGATGCGAAGCATGAACACTGACAGCCAAATCCGCAGAGTTGCTGGATGATGCCTTCGAGAGAAGAGTACTATGTAGGATCCTGGGCTCCGTGAATGACGGCGAAACCTGGCGAATACGATACAACGACGAGCTATATAATATCTACAAAGCTCCCAGGCTATCTGTACATGTCAGACTGAGCATATTGAAATGGGCCGGACATGTGCAGATAATGCCGACATCGCGAGCACCCAAAATAATCCTGGAGGGACACCCGGGTGGGAGAAGGAGATTGGGCAGGGCAAGGCTGTGATGGGAGGACGAAGTTGAGAGGGACGCAACCCGGCTGCTACAGGCGCAGGATTGGAGGGTCGAGGCGAAAGACAGGAGGAGTTGGAGGCGAAGATTGACGGAGGCCAAAGCTCAATATGGGCTGTAAGACCATCGAAATAAGATAGTTTAGTGAATTTTTCGGCCATCGTATACCTAAATTGCTTCAGCGCATTTCTTCTTCTTTTTGAAGATGGAACAAAATAATATATTTTTTTTTCGGTTTTTATTACTTTTTCACTACCATAAAGGAAAAAAAATATATATACACAGTTTATGGTGATGATGTAGTAAGCGGTTATGTGTGTTAAATTTGATTTAAAAAAATCGCTATGATATTATGACACTTGATGGTGTTTGCTCTGGAAGCTCGATTAGCACTGATGCCGATCAAACCAGAGTTTTTCTACACGAGATATTGTTGATATACTGAAAATATTAAAAAAAAAAAAAAAAACTGTAATCAATAAACAAGTTATCTAAATATAGAAATTTTATATTAAAAATAAATTTCCTTTTAATTTCGAGCTTTTATCAAATTGCGTTGGTGTGAAAGGGCCGATCTACGTCAGCAATGTTTTATTTATCAAGTGACGCCAACGCGACTTGTTAACAAAATATTCAAGTGGCTAAATTTGTTTTCAATAGAATGTATAATAAGTTCTACAAAAAATCCATTCGATGTTTTTTATACGATATGAGGTTAAATTAAGTATTTTATTTTATTCTAGTTGATGCGTTAGACGTTGGTAAAAAATTGTATACGTTATTCAATACTTCATAAATAAATTGTATACGTTATTCAATACTTCATAAATAAATTGTATACGTTATTCAATACTTCATAAATAAATTGTATACGTTATTCAATACTTCACAAATAAACAGATATAATAATTGGTTCTGTCAATTATTTTCAAGTTTTTTATATACTCGTAATTTTACTATAATTCAATAATTTTAAAACAAACAAAATAAAATATATTACATCCATGTTAGATCTAGGATAAAATATTTTAAAAAGTTATTAACATCCGTTACCTAGTTGGTAAGACGTTTATCTTCAAGTCCGGGAGTTGCGGGTTTGATTCCCGTTGGTACTAAGTTTAACAAAAGCTAATAAACATTTTGATATTTTTATGGTTGATTGTAAGGGGTTCCTTGATACCCACACAGGTATACCAGGAAACTGAAATACAATACAAATGTATTTTAGTAAAAAATATCACCTCAAGAACGCGATGTTCTTGAATTTCATGAAATTCAGGTGGAATACGGTCTGTAAGGAATATTATATATAACGTGATGTCGATAATGAATTAAATTCTACGACTCAGCAGACTATTGGCACCGACAATCATGCCTCTGATGTTTGGGTGGATATCAACAATATTACGATCAAATTAATTTTAATTCATATGGTACCCCTCTATATACTATATCCGAATTCAAAAGCATGGTTGGGAGATTATGTTGTCTTCATTAAAGTTTTTACTTAAAGCCTTTATAACATCTTTATTTATTTATTTAACACTTTTATTTGAATACAATCTGGCGGGCTTATTGCCAGGCGGCAATCTCTTCCAACCAACATGGTTACATGGTCGCATAAATCATTCAAATGACTAACCATCTCCACGAAATCCATAAACACATTCGTGAGTAGATGCCCACGAACCCCACAAAGACGAACAATCACCCGAACATTATTTTTCATATAAAGGGAGATATCATCAATCAAAAGGAAAGGAAGGGATGGTGATTTTCTGATTGGTTGGAAGAGATTTCAACATAACAATAAGCCAGCAAGATTGTACTGTATACAACAAAAATATAATACATTACAATGACATACATGTATAACAGTGAGACAAATAACATAAAACATCGTTTTTTAAATATAATTTTATATTGAGTTCTACATTTTATATTGAGTTCTACATTTTTGACTGTTTTATATTGAGTTCTACAAATAACTGATATCTATTGTAAACGAACTACAATACTTATAACTACAAACGAAATTCCCCTTTATATATAATGTATGTATAGTATCTTTAGGGAAATCAATTTACTGAGATTGACACTCGGTGTGTCAGGTGCGAATAGCTGACTCGAGGCGGCCCTGTATCGTATAATCAACTGTGTATGTTGTTATTTTTTTATATTTTGATATAATTTTGCCTTACATGCTTTCTAACATATATATTATTTGAATCGTTTTATTTTGTTGATTTGTCTGTTTATTTGGTTTTATTAAATTGTTTTATTTTAATTGGTCAGCTGGTATGTCCCTAAGAGACAAAATAAAAAGCTCACGCATTCGTGGAAGCCTAGGTGTTACAGACATCAACAGTAAGATGGAGGAGAGGCGATTGAGATGGTATGGGCATGCTGGACGCAGACCACCTGATCACATTGTGAACCAGGCAATCTCCATGGATCTTCCTCGAATAACAACCAGAGGAAGACTAAAGAATTCAAGGGTGGTGCAAAAAGATAACCTGATGCAGAGGCACGGCCTGGGGGACGTAGTCCGGGACAGAAGAGCATACAACCTGAGGACGAGGAGAGCGGACCCCAACAGTCTTCGCAGACAGTGAGTTGGGATGGAGCCAGGGAGAAGAAAAAGAGGTTTTATTTATTTATTTAAAGTTAATTTTTCATTGTAATGAATGAAGCACTCATATAACTTATACATATAAGTGATTATTGAATATTTTATTTTTTGAAAAATGTCAATTACTTTTAAAAATAAATGTCAATTTTAATTTGAAAAAAAAAACACTGTATACGATTTTAGAATCGTATCTAGTGCAATAATAGCAAATCCGTAGATATACTTAAAATCCCTCAGTGACCCATACAAATAACGAGCTGTTAAACTCAGTTAAATGAAAGAAGCTTGTAATATTATATAAGCTGAATTTATAAAAGTTTGCATTTGTACTTGAATTTTCTTATCGCATGAATATTAAGAGTGACGCTTAGTGTGGTGAGGTGCGGGCGGCTTGTCTTGAGACGGTTGATTATATAAGACGGCCGTATCGTATAATCAACTGTGTATATAGGTAATTTAAAAAAATTGGCATGTGTACTTGCATACTTATGTGTTATTTGAATAGTTTTATTCTGTTAATGTATCTGTTTATTTGGTTTTATTGTAAATGTTATAAATTATTTAATTTTTTTTATAATGAATGAAACACTCCCTACACGTTTTTTTTCTTCATATCATTGTGAAGTATATTTATGAATAGTAAATAAATAAATAAACAATAATTAAATTCATTATAAAATGTATTAAAAACTTTCTAATGAAACCGAATCATAAAATAAAGATGGATAATTTAAATCTCTCTTAAATAAAATACCACAGATTGTACCAGAAAATGACGTATTACTCATCAAGGGAGATGTAATATTTTTTTATCCTCATCAAAAACACAAACCGAGGGGGACACCCATTGTTTAGCCACATGACATATCTAATTGAAATGAGATGTTGGGAGATGATTTCTCCGAGGAAGGGACGCCAACGAGGGTTATTGGAATATGAATCAGCAGGCTTTAATTTAGAAGCCCGGTTTAGTACTATTCGGGACAAACTCTTGATTAATGTTTTGTTTGATAGACAAAAGAGAGTTGTGTGTGACTAGACTGCTTTATATGATATGTCACAAACTTGTATCCTTTGTACAATCTCTAATAAAAGGAGCTTATGTGTGTGTGGAATTTAAGTAATAAATTAACCGAAATCGAAGTAATGTTTGTATTAGGTGTTAACATAAGTTGTGTTTTTTTCCAATTTAAAAATGAGCACTAAAAGTAAAACAAAATGGCAAATGTTATACGTCATTCGAAAGAAAATGTTCTGCTCTACAAGATATTGTGTTTGCTTTTACGTTACACGTATTATTTTATTTGATTACAAGCCTACAAAATGGAATGTCAAGTAAACGAAAGTGAGCATTTTCGACACCTCCTTCTGATTGCGTTCAATCGAGGGAATAAAGCTGCCAAAGCTGCTCGCGATATTTGCGAAGTGTACGGTGAAGATGTTATGAATGAAAGTACAGGTCGTCGATGGTTTTTGCGTTTCGAAGACGGTAATTTCGACCTGAAAGACATGGAGCTTTCCGGACGATCAGTGGACTTCGATAAAGACCGCTTAAACCATATTATTCATAAAGATCGCCTTCAAACATTTTTCATCACAATTTTTTTTTCATCACCATTTTCAAACCATTTTTCATCACCAGTAATGATGCGGTAAAAGAACCTTTGCTTGTGGCCATGCGTAGCTCGATGACGCGCGAGCAAACTAGCAGAAATTGTTGAACGTTGATTTTTGTTGTTTTCACTCAAAACATGTGGAACCCAAGCGCCGAACTTCTGGACTTTTCCCATTGATTTAAGATGGCGGTATACAATCATGTGACTACAATTCATCTGCTCAGGCAATTCGATGGTGGTTTGAAGGAGATTTTCATGAATAATATGGTTTAAGCGGTCCTCATCGAAGTCCACTGGTCGTCCGGAACACTCCATGTCTTTCAGGTCAAAATTACCGTCTTTGAAACGCAAAAACCATCAACGAGTTGCCCATTAATTCATAGCATCTTCACCGTACACTTCGCAAATATCGCGAACAACTTTGGCAGCTTAATTCCCTCGATTGAACGCGAACAGAAGGTGTCGAAAATGCTGACTTTCGTCTACTTGACATTCCATTTTGAAGGCTTGTAATCAAATAAAATAATATATGTAGCGTAAAAGCAAACACAATATCTTGTAGAGCAGAAAATTTTCTTTCGAATGACGTATAACATTTACCATTTTGTTTTACTTTTGGAGCTCATTTTTAAATTGAAAAAAAAAGAACGGATACAACTTATGTTAACACCCAATAGAAAGCGGTATTATAAAAAAAATCTTGTGCGATGTATGGACTAACTCAAAGAATAGATCGATGAGTTTTGTTATCTGGGCAGTATCTTGACGTGTGATAGGCGAATTGAAAAGTAAATTGAAACAAAAGTAGTGGCAAATGGAAAATGGAGCATTTAACGTAATATACAACAAGCGTATAATATAAAAAATGACAATATATAATAATGTGGTGGTGCCCACCTTGACGTGTGTGCCTTAAGCTTGGACTTGGCACGGTACGGATAAAAGTTAAATTAATGCTGTGGAAATGTATCCACTAAAAAAAATGTGAAGTGTTAATGTATGAAAGAAAACGAAATGAAGACTTACTTTTTAAAGTAAGCAGAAAAGAGCGTTAAGATAGTTTGTACATGTTGAGAGAATAAGTGACGAAAGAATGACTAAGTAAGTATACAAGTCAGAAGGGCAAGGTGTGCGTGAAGAGGTATTCCGAAAAAAAAATGCCTGAATCAAGTGGACCAGATTTTGATGTGAGGTAAAGTTAGAAGTACAATAAAATATTGCGCATGACGACCTCCGTGGTCTAGTTGGTAAGACCTCTGTCTCCCAAACCGGAGGTTGCGGGTTCAAATCTAGTTTTTACTTGATTTTTTTAACATCTTTCTGGTTGATTAGAAGATATTATCCCATGGCAATAAGCCTGCCAGATTTTACTGTATACAACGAAAGTGTAATACTATACACTAATACAATGTATACTGTTGAGGAGGCGAAAGTTGTGTGGTTGGATGTAAAATTACAGTTATTTGTTATTTCTGTCTACCCCATAAGGAGCCCAGTGTCAAGATATGTATGAATAATTCAAAATTGACATTTGAAACGTTGACAAGTTTGACGCTTAATAAGGAATTCTTGAAGAGCGAATAAATGTGAAAGTATATCAATTAATCTCAAATCTTCAGGTTAACTATGACTTATCTTCAAGTTAACTATGACTTATCTTCAGGTTTACGTTGACTTATATTCAGATTAAGTACTCGTATGACTTATTTTTATATTTACTTTAACCCGCTTTAGGGTGCGCATACGCCTAGTTAGACAGTGGAGTGCTTTGCACATTTCATTGTAAAAATTAAACAGTATAAATAAAAAGCATTTGACGTATGATTCATAGCTAACCTGTAGAAGATGGTTGCCTTTGAAACAAGTTGGAAAAGTAAATAATTATAGTGGTAACACAAATTTCAAAGTTACTAATCTTATTTTATTCCTTATAATATATAATATCTTACTAAATATTGACGAAACGAAGATATTGAATTTATTGATTCGTATAGAACCGCTCAAAAATCCTCATTGGTATACAGAGATACTGAAAAGCGTGGGCCAGGAGAAAAATTATCTTTGGTTCCGTTGTAGTAGGCATAAATTTCGATTTTGTCCGTGTTGGATATACTTCAATAAGGTGAGAGTCAACCACGTGCGAGCATATTTCCATACGTACTTTTTTATGTTTCTAGCCCTTTCTTTTTTTTTGGGCACTATTGAGAATCGAACCCGAACTTCAAGAGCGGAAAATAAAAATATTCACAGCTACACCACGAATGATACCGTAGAAGTTTCGAAGAACATCAACAATGATGCACATAAATACAATATATTCACGAAAAATAAACAAAATGATATTACACTTAATTTTAATTACGTAGTTTTAAAAATAATTTGACTACTTGTAATTTTTTTCGATTCCATTAAAATATATTGTAATATATTTATAATGAACTAACTAAAATAAGAACTACGAGTATATTCTATAAACTATTCCCCCCTCTAGTGAATGTACGACCCAAAATTATTACATAATTTAAATATAAGATTGCGTAATATACACAAACGTGAATTTTGTTTAAACGCAAAATTGCTACAAGTTCATCATGAAATTTTGACCGATTAGTTGACAAACATCTTTTTTGTTGATTAAAATTGCATTTGAAAGGATAACTGATAAAATTGAAATGATTTTGGCCGTACAATTAATTTTGTAATTTATTTTTGACATTTCGAAATAAAAAAAATACTGTCTTATTGAAGTGAGATTATAATCGGTGAGTATTTATTTGAATTTTGCACACAATTTGAAGAAATAAATATTATTCTTCAGCTTAGAACGGTTAATTGACAAAATTTGGTATGTGTGATTAAAATTTAAGTTTTTTTTATCTAGCACTAGTCAAATTGTATATGTTGTTTCCACACAACTGTGAACATAATCTTATTTTATGTATTGTTTCCACACAACTGTTAACATAATCTTATTTTGTGTATTGTTTCCACACAACTGTTAACATAATCTTATTTTATATGTTGTTTCCACACAACTGTTAACATAATCTTATTTTATGTATTGTTTCCACACAACTGTTAACATAATCTTATTTTATATGTTGTTTCCACACAACTTTTAACATAATCTTATTTTATGTATTGTTTCCACACAACTGTTAACATAATCTTATTTTATATGTGGTTTCCACACAACTGTTAACATAATCTTATTTTATATGTTGTTTCAACACAACTGTTAACATAATCTTATTTTATATGTTGTTTCAACACAACTGTTAACATAATCTTATTTTATATGTTGTTTCCACACAACTGTTAACATAATCTTATTTTATATGTTGTTTCAACACAACTGTTAACATAATCTTATTTTATATGTTGTTTCCACACAACTGTTAACATAATCTTATTTTATATGTTGTTTCAACACAACTGTTAACATAATCTTATTTTATATATTGTTTCCACACATAATCTTATTTTAATATAATCTTATTTTATCTGTTGTTTCCTTAAACTGTTAACATAATCTTATTTTATATGTTGTTTCAACACAACTGTTAACATAATCTTATTTTATATACTGTTTCCACACAACTGTTAACATAATCTTATTTTATATGTTGTTTCCACACAACTGTTAACAGAATGAACTAAATAGACTTATGTATAATTTATAGTTAAGGCATTGAGGTTTAAATACATTGTATTTTTTTTTATCAAACACTGTTTATTCCACTTATTGTAACGGTATAACCCTACCGGTTTCAAGGCTTTCACCGCATCATCAGGGAGCACAAACAAGTCTTGTTTGTGCTCTCCTGGTGATGAGGTGAAATCCATGAAACCGGTAGGGTTATACCGTTACAAAAAGTGGAATAAACAGTGTTTGATAAAACAAATTACAATGTAAATAGACTTACCATATTATAGGGTTCGACGTAGCAATTACGAAGTCTCAAAAATAAGGAATCCTCAGTATGTTTATTTCGTATCGCTTTGTTAGCGGTTATGCTCAAATGTATGATATATGTCAAATAGCTATTGTTTATTTTACGTGTTCTATGTGATTTGCTCACCAATAGTTATCGGATAGAAAATATCGAAATAACATATGTGCAGAGGAATCAATTACGTCAATTGTCAAAAATAAGGTGTTATCAGTGCGTTTTTGTCTATGACAAATCAAATAGCTACCATTTTTGATACGCACTTAGTTAGATTGACCATCACTTGACACACTGGCGTATACTCCTTCATGTATAGGAGTTCACGACCATTATTCAAGAAGAATAGGGGATTGGCTGTCGGTAAACTGACCCGTAATATGACCCTAAGAGGCAACCGATTTTCATGATATATTTTTTTATTTTCAGCTTCGCTAAGAAATTGTTTTTCTTTTCAGTTTTGTTTCGACTATGGATACATCTGGGAAGGCTTATGATCCTGATAATATTTACAGTTGTAAAATATGCGAGATAACGAGCAATTCTTCAGGTCAACTGGACGAGCATTTGAAGGGAAAGAAACACATCATGAAGAAAGCTTTTCAGGAATTTCTTAATCAGCAGCGAAAACCAAACTCTGATTATGATTTCAATTTGAAGATTGTTAATTTCCTATTTTTATTCTTATATGTTACCTTATTTTTTTACTTTCGTTGGATTTTTTCATTTATTGACTCGACATTTAATTAAAAAGTGATTTTTTTATACCATAACTTCACATTTATTTTCAAAATTCTAAAAATAAATGGTCTGTACTACGTATATTGTTTTTTTTTTCTTCAAATATAATAAGTATATTTTTTGTTACATTTATTCTAGTTTTAGTTTTTTTTTCTGAATTTTTTTATTGGCTTGAAATATTCTTATGATGTTAACTTAATATCAATCTGTAAACCTTTTTGATAAAAATGATTTGTACGAATTAAAATTAACAATTTAAACTAAAATATTTGAAAAGATTTTTATTCATTTAGAAAACAATTTTTGTATTATTTTAAGTTTACAAAGAAGGGAAACGTAAGTACGTTATATTTGTATTCGAGTCTTCGAACAGATTTTGTAAAAAAATATGTTAGAAATTCAGAAATCGGAAAATTCAGAAATTACACCATTTCCCTGTCGAGGTAGGCAAAGGACAAAGCACCAGACTTTTCTATCTTGACAGACTTTCATATACTTCATACAAATCCTACAATTTCTATATTATACTTTCCTTGGTCTTTCTCTACAACGCCTTCAACTCACATTTGCATTGTATATTTGCTATTTTAGTCTTCCTTCATTCATTTATTCCATATATCCAAACCATCTCAAAGTGATCGTCATGTTCACTATGTGATGTTATGTTCGCCTTATGTTTACATTAATCCCTTCTCACTTCATTCCGTATTCTGTTATACATTGTCACCACTATGTATTAATCCCTTTTCACTTCATTCCGTATTATATTATACATTGTCACCACTGTATTAATCCCTTCTCACTTCATTCCGTATTATGTTATACATTGTCACTACTATGTAATAATCCCTTCTCACTTCATTCCGTATTCTATTATACATAGTCACCACTATGTATTATTTTCAGTGCACACATTTCTACACCATTTATTCGACTCCTTTGTTCAGTCTTTTTCCATGTCCTCGTTTCACTCTCATATATCAACAGCTGGTTGTGAACTATCATCTTAGAAGATTTTGATACTGTCTGGTTCGATTATATATGTTTTAGTGCCCCATTGAATTTATTTCTTATTGCTATACACCGTTTGATATCGTTCTTAACTCTTTCGTCATCTGATAAAATACTACCCAAATAGCAGAACTCTCAACTTGCTTCAATATTTTGTTCACTCATACGTCGCATTTACTTTTTCTTTCACACTTTTCTATCACCTTGACTTATAAAAAATATTGAAAAAGCGCCGTGATAGACTCAAGGCATTGTGACGTCAGAATACCCGTTATGCTATTTATTTGCCGGTAAACAGTACAATGTATGCCGTGTGAACGTTTTGTTGATAATATTTCCGATAACTTTGTTGTTAATTATTGATTGAAGCATAAATTTATCAGTGAATTAATTTCTATGGTCTCTGGTATAATTTGCAGAACGCTTGAATTCCAGACAAATAGGGGCCTTTGTCTATTTCTTTACATAAATATTTCCCCTCTCTCTGGTTGATTGCAAGATATTCTCATTTGCAATAAATCCGCCAAAATTTCAAAAAGTCAGCAAAATCGTAGAAGCAATATGGGAAAGTGTACGGATGAACAAGAGGCGAAAGATGTGTGTTGCGGTAGGAAAGTCTGGCGTGCTCTCTTCCTTGCCTACCCTGAAAGGGAGACGGCGTGGTGGTATGTATGTATACGTATGTATATTTGTTACATTTTGGTATCTCTTATGTAAAATTATGCCCAGCGTTGCATTAAACCATTCTTACGTTGGCTTAAATAAAATTATTATTGTCTTAAAAGTTCTATAAAGTGAACCTGATTAACCAACAATTGGCTGCAAAAAATACTTCATAACTGTAATATAGTATATAAATAAATACTTGTATAAATACATAAAAATGTTAAATAAAATTGATAAATTTACCTCATGATCTTAAACTATTTTATGATTCCTCCGTTTATGTACAAAAAAGCTATTAGTATTCATACCAAAATCGGGAGCACAAATTTCAAATCAAGCTTCGACAACTTTAGGGTTGCTGACAAAGGATGTATGACGTCATGGGATGGGAGGAAGCCACGTGACTGGGGGGTCACACGAGGTTTCGATTTCCATCCCCGTGGGAAAGAAGTCGACGTGTGATGATGAGAAACATCTGGAGAGTGGTTTCTTGCAAATACATACAACGCCTCTTTGACAAATCGACAAGTATATTGAATACACATTTGTAAGGGGAAAATGTTCGTTAGTCGGTTGGTTATATTTGTAAAGTTATATTTAAACTACGATTTATTTATTTAAGACTTCATTATAAAATCAATTGGCGGACTTGTTACCAGACGGTAATCTCTTCCAACCAACTAGACAACAGTAAATAAAGGATGTTACGTGGTCGCAATATATATTAAAATAATTATTCATCGGCATTAAATTTATGAACAATATATTGGGTGTTAACATAAGTTGCGTCCGTTTTTTTCTAAATGAAAAGAACAAGGGGACACAACAAAAAAAATACAACAAATTAGTCAATAATGTATTCTCCTTCATTATTTACAACTTCTTGTCAACGTTCTACAAGTTTTTCATTGCCTGTGCGATAAAAACCATCCGGTCTTGACTCGAGGAATTCGTCCAACCATGTCCGCAATTCGACGTCATTATTGAAGGAAAAACCATCGACGAGCTGTCCTTTCATTCATAGCATCTTTACCGTACACTTCGCAAATATCGCGAGCAGCTTTGGCAGCTTTATTCCCTCGATTGAATGCGAACAGAAAGAGGTATCGAAAATGCTCACTTTCGTCTACTTGACATTCCATTTTGAAGACTTTTAATCAAATCAAATAATATATGTAACGTAAAAGCAAACACAATATCTTGTAGAGCAGAAAATTTTCTTTCGAATGACTTATAACATTTACCATTTTGTTTTACTTTTGGTGCTCATTTTTAAATTTGGAAAAAAAAAACGGACACAACTCATCTTAACACTTAATACATAGTAAAAATAAGACAGATGTCAATCAAAGGAAAACGGAGAAGATGGTGGTTTGAAATTCAGAGTTTTTTCAGTCGCTTCTTAAAGTTTCTTAAAGAATGCCAAGGATGGAGCCAATCTTACATTGGTTTGAAACTGGTTTCAGAATCTCACTGGATGGACACTAAATGATCACGTAAAAAACGAAGATCGGTGAACTGGGATAGTCAATAAACCATCGCTGTTTGAGCGTTTCGCAAGTCCATGATCAGAAAGACGCTGAGTATTTTCGACGAAATAAGAGGGGGCGGGACAGTTAAGGATATTATACTATAGTCACTGCATGTGAATTTTACGTCTATTTCTTACGTTTAACCAGTTCAACTCCTTCTGGAATGAAGTGATGTTATCGTTCTTTCTCAGGTTAAAAACATCTCAAACATTTTCAAGACGCTGTGCTGTCTGGTGAACGAAAAGTGACGTGATATTTTGGTCGGAACATTGTTTTTGATAGTATATTAAGGTATAATAAAACACACGAAAACTTTATTTTTCTTAGTTCTTATGAAATATCATTCTGCATTTGGACATGTTTTCGAGAGATGGCAAGTTAGATAAATATATTCAATGGCGTGTTGCTGCAGGTAAAAAGGTCCAGCCTTAATTTTCTCGATTCCCACTTATGCTTGCTTCATAAATTTGTTTAGTCACTCTTTCGTCAGTTATTCGTTCAATATCTCCAAACCACCTCAACGTGTTATTTTTCTCCCTACATAATACAAGTGGTTAGCTCATTTTAATCCTTAATACTTACATTTCATATTCTGTCATACATCGACCCAGCACATATTCCTCTTAGTGCACGCATTTCCACTGCGTTTATTCAGCTCCTTGCATTAATTTTCCACATCCACATTTACTCCGATATATCAATGTTGGTTCAAATACACTGTTGTGATCTATCGTTTTAGCAGGTTTTGATATCGCTTGATTTGAATATATGTATTTTAATGTGAATATATCTAAATTAATATAACAATAAAAGAAAATATCTTAAAGTGAAATCAATCATGTCTTCTCTAGCAATCGAACCCAGTACGCTAGATTGCTTTGCAAGCACCCTAATAATTAAACTAGTGATATCAACAATGAATACCATCTGTAGACAAATCGATACTTTAAAAACGCCAACTTCCATGTGGTCCATTAGACTATTTGTACGCAGAATCCTTCGCTAAGGACATGCGCAAATGAGATCACATATCTGGTAGACTATTTCCGACATTGTTCATACTGACAAGTTCCTCTTTGGAAAAAGAAAACAATAATACTAACGCTATTTTCATTGAAAAAAATGGACGGACCTCGTGGAAGTAACGGTATTGGTAAGTTTTCTTTGATATCTGCTCGCTTTTTGACTCGTTTCGATTACTGGTGACTTTTTCAACGGTATAAGATTTTTTTTTCATTTCAGTCGCGCATATAATTCAACGACCTTATTAATAAAATACAATATTTATGAGTAAAATCCTTTCTGTCATTTGTGCCCGCATCGTGACATTCTATTATATATTTTTTCCTTCTACTATTCCTACATTTTTAAACACAACATATTTTCTGTTATCAACATATTTACAGATCAACGTATTAATTATATTATTGTTTGAAAAAAAATTAAATCGTCTCAACAGTATTATGTATTGAATAAATATTATTTTTATAGTGTTTTTGCTTTCCTAAAAAAACTATTACTTACATTTTTTCCAAACGTTTTGATATTGCTATTTTTATACAAAATCAAATATATATTTTCCACATCCCTTCTCAAGCATTTTTATGTCTTAGATTAAATTTTTTAAATCGATTGAAACAGAAGGAAAATACGTGATATTGGAAATCAATGTAAACATTAAATTTTAGAGACAAATTTGATTCGATAAATTATATTTTTTTCTTTATAAACGAATGCACTGCATTATATAATACATTAATTTTATACTGTACAACCTGGCGGGCTTATTGCCATGTGTCATTCTCTTCCAACCAATCAGAAAGGTGCAAAACAAGACTTAAGGGAAAACTAAACAAGAAACTTTTTAAAGAAAATCTAGATACCAACGGGAATCGAATCCGCAATTCCCAGGTTGAAAGACAGGTGTCTTATTAATTAGGCCATGGAAGTCGTCAATCTAATCGTAAGCTAGTCTTATACATAAGTTTTTACTTCCAATCGGTACTTTTTTATTGAATACTGGATATTATATTGTGTTTAATAAAAGATATTGCATTTAATATAGTATAGAAACACGTGAAATTTCAAAATAAAAAGAAAGATTTGTATTTTTATTTTTATATATTAAAAAATATATGTTTTTTAATTAAAAAATGTTAAATAATAAATCCAATTTTAACAATATTCCTGATTACTAAATATGTTATAATGTTGACTTCTGAAATACACAACCAAACACACACGTTCGATACTTCTGTGTAATATTAACAGCATCCACTACTTGCCCTGTTGCTACCTGTTCTTGGACAACTTGAGAGGAAGAGCACCTCGACCCAGAAACCGGTTCACTTCCGCACGTTTCTTAATCAGAACTTTTTACTTCAATGCAATTAATGCGCTGGATGCTGAAGTACTGTTCAACTTTCCTCAGTTAAAAAAAAACATTTTTACGATAAGTTTCTTGGGATATAAGGAATCTGGTTTTGGTTATATTTTAAATGGTAACATTCCTCATTCTTAACTCTTGTACGATTCTCATCTTTATCCATATTTCCTTGAGGTTTATTTTTTATTTAAATTTTTCTCAAATATTATATTATTTTACTATATTTAAAACGCGGTCACACATACCGACGATAATTTAGAAACAAAATCTGGTTGATTGGAAGAAAATACTTTAAAGTAATACATTCGTTAGATTATATGAAACTGTTAAATTAAATAAATATTTATTCTTTAAAAAACAAATTCAATTCTCCTTCGTCCATCAACTAACAAAAGTTTCAAATTGGCGATATTTTATAAAAGCAAACGACATATTAAAAAATATATTCACAATTTTAATGATTATAAAGTCTGTATTTATTAGCATACAAGTTCACTTTCAACGTTGTTTTTATTGTGAACATAAATGTATAATATTTTTTTATACTTAGTGGATACATTTTTTTGCGACATTCTGTATACGAGTACATTTTATATAAATTTAAATTTAGTCGATTTTATTGTAATAGCAGTTTCAGAAACGGTTAAGGTTTTATTTTGATAATAATTTAACAGATTCATATTTTTTTGCGAATGATAAAATTTGATTTGTTTTTATATCGATTTTTAATCCAAAAATTTAGAAAGTTTTGACCAAATATTATATACGAGTATTTGCAATTTACATTTATATATTTTGTATGAATAGATTTTTTTTAACGTTTTCGAGTAATGTAACACTGGTTCCTGAAACACATACAGCAGAATTTACGACAAAAATATTTTTTCGTGTTAAAATCATTTTGTTTTTATAGAAGTAAAGAAACAAAAACTCACCAATGTTTTTGATGTCGTAATAATCAAAATAAAATAGTTGTGATAGAAAGTTTAAACTATTCAACATTTATGCAATACATAACACTACTCAAGAGGTACGAGTAGTTAAAAAAACACAATTTATTATAGTTCGGAAATTCTAGGATGAGTCCTGTGACAGCTCACAAATTTGCCCCAATACAACCTTGTAACGATGTTCAGTAACTTTAATTATTTTATAAACTTTAATATAAGCCTCAATTCTAATAAATAGCAAGTTATTTAGGTAAATACATTACATAAGGTTGTATTGGGGCAAATTTGTGAGCTGTCACAGGACTCATCCTAGAATTTCCGAACTATAACACTTAACATGATCATTGACATCAAATAAAACAGCACGTGCAATATGCAAAATTAAAAAAAATCTCTCATAACCTTTTTTTATTCTTCTGTGATGCGATTTTTTTTTCATGTGAAGCGTTTTTTGTTTCATGTTAAAATAAAACAAATCTTTAAACTCACATAACATTTTGTCAAGACAAGAATATTTTTTTATGTTAACTGATTTTAGATCGTTAACGTTTTCATTTCAAACATTTTCCACTATACTTAGATGTTTGTCATTATAAATAATAAATACTAGTATCTTATAAGTAGCTCATTATGAGTTTCGTCCCAGAGAACCTTTCAATAGAAGTTCAAAGCGTTATCAAACTCCTCATTAATAATAATGTCGATCTTTCTTTTTACACTTAAATATATTATATTAAGACTTCAAGCATTATCCGTCAGATAAAGTTATGTACAATTCTACTCTGAAAATATTGAAAGGTGTATAAGATACCTGGTTAAAAAAACAGACATATTCTCTTAAGTGTCGAAAATATTGCACATCATCACTTGACACTGGCGTATACTCCTTCATATATAGGAGTTCACGGCCATTATTCAAAGAGAGAGAGAGAGAGAATATCTTAATACTAAATGCAATTAGAGCAAAGACAAATTTTGAAAGATAAAATTATAATTGTAATCAAATATTTCTGTTGGGCGTTCTACGTTTCTTATATGTCTTGGGTATAAATTTTATTTAAAACCTTTTTTAAATGGTAATATTTTTTCAGGTTACGAGAACTTGGCAGATACAGAATCTGTAGACGAACTAAGGGAAAGACTTAATGCCATGAGGCAAATAATGGGAGAAAGAAGATCTACAGGCGTAGATTCGTCGCAACTTTTTAGAGGACAAGCGGAGTCCTTGAGAGGGGCTGGGATTATAACTGGAAATTTTCTAAGTTTTGTATTCGGATCAGCGTTATGTGTTATTGTTAGCGTTTCAGTTTACGCTTTTTACAATTTATATCACGCTGTTTTAAAACGATTCCCTTCAAAGCATACAGAGCTGTAAGATTTTAGAAAAAAAATGGATTTTCTCTTTTTTTATAATTCCGTGATTCTTGGTTCACGATGAATGTTTGAAAACATTTTCTACGAATATGATGGAAGAAGCGACAAAATCGATTATCGATTGTCGTATAAATCGAAACATTTAAATAAATATTCATAATTCTGTATGTAGAGGAAAAGCCAGAGTTTCTCGATTTTTTAAACTTCTGTGCCACTTATTAAATACCATTTTACAGTAAATTAAGACAAAAATATACGAGTAATATGTACTATATTATATCCATAGTCTTTATCAAGTATTTATTAATTTAATTTATTTTAAATTCATCAAGTACTATTTGTAAATATTAATTCATTAAATTGTTATTGGTAGAGCTGGGTATCTCTCGGCATAAGATCTTGTGTTAAAAAGTATTTGATCAAAAGAGGACGAGATGATTAATTGAAGTTGGATATTTTTATACAGTAGAAATACAATTTAACTGATTAATCAATTTTGTACTGTAGAGGTTATTAGCTCAGTCTACGAGTATATTGACTTTGAATTATTATGTTAAAATTATTTTCTTCTCTGTTGCTCGTAGGTTCGTTATTCTGAATGTTTATAAGCGGTTTATTCTTTTCAACAGGATAATTAGAAATCTTTAATAATCTTAAGAACAACATCTAGTTTTTTTTAATTATTACTCAAAATAAATAATACCTGATTTGTATTTCATTTTTCATTTAAAACCATAGTTTGAATGTATTATGAAACACGGGCTTATGAAATAAACGTAAGGAGTTCAACAAATGTTTTAGAAATATGGTACATGCAATGAGAAGAATGTTTGGTGTGAAAACAGAATGAGAAACAATTAAAGTTGAACGTAAACAAATGTTCGATGTGTTAAATGAAAAGAAAAAGAGCATACTGATGTGATTTTATTAATATAATGATTCAAGTATCAGAAAGCATGTGGTAATATATTCTTCCAAGTTTGAAGTATTGTAAATTGTGTCAAATTAAGTTATTCAAAGGACTGTAGTCATTTAAAGCAGATGGTATTAACATGATATGAAGTAAAATATAAAAAACATTTTTCTGTCTTTACTACGTAAAATTCAATGAAAATATGTATTTAAAATTGTTTCAGTTTGATTAAGTATGTACCATATATCTTTAAGATCGGAAGAATATTTAGAATTGACAAATGGTTTTGAACCCAGAAATATTTTATGCATTTTTTATCATTTACACATATTTTAAACATTTGTTAAAATAATAAATAAGAACTTAAATAAAATATTAAGTTACCTTTAGACTTTCTGTGAGCTAAATTTATTTCGCAACTCACCTATCTTAAAATTATAAATTAAAGTGAATTCGACAAAGGCCACTCAAATAATAAAAGTCTTCATAAAGTTCGACAGTTGAATTGAAGTTATTAATGTGATTAATTTCAAATTTAAAAAAATTCGCAATGGAAATAAATCTATTTAAAAATGATTTTTGTGAAATTGATTTCTTTTTTATATTATTCCATAATGAAAGGGAAATTGTAATGTAATAAACAATATTTTCGACAATAAATAAATTCGAATAAGACGTTTTTTATTTCACTAATAATCCATTTATTTTTCATAGCAATATTCAGATACAATGCAAACAATTGGCATTTAGCTGGATTAAATCTATATGCATTTAACTAGATCAATGATATTTAGAGTTTTAATTGTACAGAAATAAATTAAGCATAAATTCATTTATTTAACCTGTAAGAGAGTATGAACGAACGGGTGCGTGTGAACCTAACTTATTTCAAGGTAGTACGAACGCACTGGTGCGTTTCACATTAACATCCAAGAAAAGTATAGATTATACCAAAAAGTTAATTGTATCGATCTATGGATAATTTGTCATAAAAAATCCAATTCGCAATAAAATGAAATATGTATCATAATTCTTCAGCCTCACATAATAAAAATTAAAAACTCACTCCCTGGGTATATATTATTTCTGTATGGCTCACTAGCTTACAGGTTAAGGGTGAATAAATTTTAACGATTATCATTGTTCATAATTCTACAAACATTTTCAACAATGATTTACACTTTCAATAAAAATGATAATGGCGAAAGGTTTCCGTTATCTAATAATTTAAATCAGATTGTGAATTGAGCTGCCAATTTTCTGTTAAAAAATCACATTCTAAAAACAAAAATGTTTCCACATATTTTCAATTTTTTTTCTATAATAGTAACACTGTAGTCAGTTGTCATTCACGAACTGTCAACAGCGAGCTACGAAAATATTCGATCTAACCTATAATTCTTGCATCTTTTAAAGAATTTGTATTATACTTAATTTAAGTACACAGTGACTTGATTATTTATAATGGCGAAAAATAAACTTAGTGATTTGGATTTATATAAACTTCTTGGAGTTGAATTGAAAGCGGATGTTTCGGAGGTAGGGTTTGTGAGAGTTGATTTTAATATTGTTTTATGATACTCATTGGATATGACAAATAACTGAACTGGACTTGAAAAATATTATTTTCATTATGTATAATCTAATAATGTTTTGTTTTATTTCATTTGCTTCGTAACTATTTTTTAAATATTGATACTGCTAAGGCAAAGGATTTGTAAAAAATCATAGAGTTGTCGACAGCCCACTTGATAAATATTTTCATACCATTTTGACAATGGAGGAAAAGTGCGTACATAATTTCATTATGTAACTATTACTTTCTGCTCTAGCTACATACTTGGCCCAACTTAATAATATTCTTTTTCCCAAAACCAACACCGTCGTGCTGCCGCAGCCACCGTATTCACCAGATATAGACCCCTGTGAGTTTTTCCTGTTCCCGAAGATGTAGAGGATAATGAAAGCGCATCGTTTTGCGACCATAGAAGAAATAAAGGCAAAGTCGCTTGTTGAGCTAAAGGATATCCCAAAAAGTGCATTCCGCAAATGTTTTGCGGATTGGAAAAAACTTTGGCAAAATTTAATTTTATCCTATGGGGACTACTTTGAAGGGGACAGTATTAATACGAATGATTAAATAAATACTTTTTGATAAAAATAAAAATTCTCATAACTTTTTTTTATCAAAATTCGTATATTAGTTGACGTGAACCTCCTGTAAGCATTCTGGAGCAAGATATACTTAAAGAAGATATACTTAAAAGCCGAATTAATTTTGCTTTATTACATAATTTAATATCAAAATAAGAGTAACCCTTAATTTCATGTTTGATTAATGTATTATAACTGTTTCTTACAGATAAAAAAAGCCTATCGAAAAAAAGCTCTTGAATGCCATCCTGACAAAAATCCCGATAATCCAAAAGCCGCTGAATTGTTTCATGAATTATCAAGCGCTTTAGAAATCCTTTTAGATGAATCTGCTAGATCAGCTTATGATAAAGTATTCAATGCCAAAAAGGCAGCTAAGCTTCGACACCGAGAACTGGACAGCAAGAGGCAAAAACTTATTGATGATCTTGAACGCAGAGAGAGAGAAGCAGAATTTAGAGCGAGAGGGAATAAAACATTTGACGAAAAAACTGACGAAGAGAGATTACAAGCTGAATTTGAAAGATTACAAAAAGAAGGTTCGAAATTGTTGGAAGAAGAGTTAGAACGAATGAGACAACACATATATTCAGAAGCCGAGAGATTACCGAGTGTTAGTACTTGGGATCCAAGTCAAAATAGAATAAAAATCAAATGGAATGCATCTAAAACGGATAAAGATAATGGAGGATATGGTGAAGATACACTTAATCATATTTTAAAGAAATATGGTGATATAGCCGTCTTGATTGTGTCAGAGAAGAAGAAAGGGAATGCATTAGTTGAATTTGCTACAAAAGAAGCTTCTGAAATGGCGATTGAATTTGAAAAAGGTTAGGAACAAAGTAAAAATATTCTTTATATCAAAATATTTTTTCAGCGTAAAATCTTTGCTCATGTACAAAATTGTTTCTTTTTTTTCTGAAGGTTTGTGTGAAATTTTCAATAATGGTAAAATTTCCGAATTTACTTTTTACCTGCCTTTTTATACTTTACACTTATGAACTGTAATAGTTTTGTCAGAAACAGTAAGTTTAGTTTCATCAGTTTTCCAAACTTTGTTGTAAAAACTAGCAATGCATGTAGTAATGGAGAAATTAGTCCAACATTCTTGTTTTGTCATACAATTTAGTCAGTATTAGATATAACTTGTTCAATATTCTTTATTATTTCATAAAATGATGCTAAATTCATTGTTATTTAATTGAATTTAGAAGATGTTAAGGCGCAATTCCACTGAGGCAACATTTAGTCAACATGTAGCATGCGACATTGACGCATGCCCCACACAGTCTTTCAATCGAAGGAACACGAAGCGACAAGAAGCAAGTATCTTTGTAGCATGCTACATGTTGATTACTGTTGCCGGGACGCATGTGTCACCTTTCGACATGTTTCAGCATGTCGAACAATGTTGCCGTTATCCGAAAGTCAGCGGATCGGTGCGGCTTGTAGCGTGCGACATGGAGTGGAATATTGATGAAATTACCTTGTTTATTGAAGATTATCATAATTCACCGGAGTTATGGAATAATAAAATTAGTGATTATAAAGACAAGAGGATAAAAAATGATAAACTGAAGCAGATACCGAGTAAATACGATTGCACTGTAATCGATGTGGAAAAAAAATAAAAAATTTGCATTCAGTTTTTCATCATTCTGAGCTTCTTGACTACCAGCATATAATTCTCTTCTCCAACACTGTGGCTTTTTATTTTTTTTTACGATTCAAAACTATTACCAAATATGCAGCCGCCTCGATTGTTTGCAAAGACATAATGTACCAAACTGACGTTGCCTCCATGGAATTGTTTAAGACGCATGCTACACGTATTGACGACAAAGCGCATGCGACTCGGGGAGTCAAAATTTGCATGCGACATTGTTAAAATTTGTGGCACATAGTCGCACATCTAGGAACAGGCAACACTAGGAAACATGTTGCATGCCTCATGTCGTTGAGTGTTGCCTTAGTCGAATTGCGCCTTTAGGGTTATGACTTTATGCACTTACCAGGTCTGTAAATATGAAACCGGATTTTTTTAATAGAAAATACACATTTATTGCACGAAAATAGTAAAAAATATTTTATTCAAAGTATTGCCCATCCCTAGCTACACATTTTTTCCATCTCTCTGGCAATTTGTGGATGCCATGCCAAAAAAACTGTTCGAGGCAAACCAATCATCGAGCCATTTTCGTACATATTCTTAAGAAGTGAAGCGCTGCTCAGCAAGTGCGTGTCACATCGATGCAAATAAGTAGTGATCGGATGGAGCCAAGTCTGGTGAGTTAGCCGCATGCGAAAGTATTTGCCAACTAAACGCCTCAATCATTTCCTTGACCGGTTTTGCTGTGTGCGATGGTGCATTATCATGAAGCAAAATCACTTTGTCTTTTAATATTCTGGTCGAATTCACACAGTGCTTGGTTCAAATCCATCATTTGTTGTCGGTAGCGTTCAGTATTAACGGTTACGCCAGGTTTTAGCTGCTCATAATAGATAACACCCTTCTGATCCCACCCAACACAGAGCATTGCCTTCTGTCCATAGCGATTTGGCCTTGCAGTCGATGTCGCTGATTTGCTTGGAGTTACCCATCTTTTACGCTTAAGTTTCTCGAAATATATCCATTTTTCATCGCCAGTCACAATTCGATGGAGAAATGATTTTCTTTTGTACCTGGCAAGCAGCATTTTGCAAGTGGTTTTTCGGTTTTCCTGCTGTCTTTCATTCAGTTCATGTGGAACCCATTTTCCCACCTTCTGGATCTTTCCCATGGCTTTCAAACGTATGGAGAAGGCTTCTCGTGTCACATTTCATTGATCCGCGAGTTGTTGTTGCGTTTGAGCGTCATCCTCATCCAACAATGCTCGCAATTCGGCGTCTTCAAACTTTCTCGGAGGTTTTCCACGTTCTTCGTTGCTCACGTCAAAATCGCCACTTTTGAATTTTTTAAACCACTCATAGCACTGTGATTTACCAAGAGCATGCTCACCATAAGCTTCTTCGACAAGCATTCGATGCAATTCCGCAGCAGCAATCTATGAGCAAATTCCGGTTTCATATTTACAGACCTGATAGATGGCTCTAGTTGTCAATGTAGTGACTGTCAAACCGCGTCATTGGCGCCTTTTTCTTGTGTTTACATTTGTCAAAGACTTTTAACTCGCAACAATACAAGTTTAATACAACTACATATGTTTTCATAGCGTTGAACATGCCTTTTTTTGTGCCTGAAAACTACGATTTGCGGACAGCATTGATTTTCTGTTACCATTTGAAGAAAACTGCACTTGCTGAGCAGCGCTTCACTTCTTACGAAAATGTACGAAAATGGCTCAATGATTGGTTATCCTCAAAGGTTTGCCTCAAAAGTTTTTTTGGCGTGGCATCCACAAATTGCCAGAGAGATGGGAAAAATGTGTAGCTAGCGATGGGCAATACTTTGAATAAAATATTTTTTACCATTTTCATACAATAAATGTGTATTTTATATAAAAAAATCCAGTTTCATATTTACAGACCTGATATATACCAGTTACAACTTTGTCTAAGTTTATCTGTAAAACAGTTTTAGCTCTGAAATCAGTTGTTCAATGTTACCAACTGAAAAAATGATTAGGTATAAAAATTATTTTATCTGAGAGGGTTGCTATTTTTTTCAGATGAATCTTAAAGGGTTAATACAGCATCAGAGCATTATGAATGTTAAAATTTCAAAATTTGAAGATTTTATTTATTGTAACCGAAAGCTTATATGACATTTTTGTTTTTAGGATTTGAAGAGAACCCTTTGTCACTTAAGTATATAAGAGACACTCATTCTTCTAACAAATCATCTAAACCACAAGGAAACGCAGGATCAACATCAAATTTGATATCTGATAAAGATTATGAGAGTCTTGTTATGAGGAAATTACGACAAGCAGCAGAAAGACAAAAACTTATAGAAGAAATGATGAAAGAGGAAGGAGGGGAATGAAATGATTATTTTTTGAGAATAGGCTAAATTCAACATAAAAGATTCATGCCCTTATCAGAAGGCAAATATGGAAAAAAGTGAACCAAATTTTTCTTTCTTTCTTAACCTTATATATACGTGCAAAAGTGATAAATGAACTTTATATTATAAATAAAAAATATGAGCAATGTAAATAATATTACATCTTAATTTAATATTTATAAAAAGCATAATTTGTTACATTACTGGATGCAGAGTAAATAACATTTTTAAAAGCATGGCATGTCTTTTTATGTTGTCTCTATTTTTTTCAGGAGTTGCTGTATTAACCCAACAACAAAGAATTACGCCATAAAACAGCAGGTTTTCCAGAAAGTAATTTTGTATTTTTAGGTCAAACTCAAAATCGAAATTGCGCCAATTACTCGTAGACGGTGGTTTACAATATTCTTAGTACCTCAGCAATCTCTCGTGTCATAGAACGCTGATTATTCTCGATCAAATCCTGGATTTTGTCGTCATCAATAGTAATCGACATTCCAGAGCAGACAGACACCCTTAAGTGTCATCATTAGGGAATTTTCAAACCACATTTGATACACACAATCGTTTACTGCATCATCACCATACACTATGCTTTTTTTTAGTTTGTGTAAATTTTATTCTTTTGCGGTAATAAAAAGAATTTATTTTGTTCCATCTTCAAAATGACGTTAATTGTCCTGACTTCATCTATCGAAAAATGCGAAACTACTTTACATATAATCCTATAGAAATTCCATAGGCCTGTGTTAATCCCTTAAAACAATTACAAAAACCATAAATTGCTTCTTTAACCTTTCCTTCCCTGTGTTGGGTATCTTCTACACGTTGCTTCTAATAACCATCAATATCTCTGTACCAGACAGGTACAAAGACTGTAGAAAAGGCGGATGGTTGCTGCAGAGCGAAAAGAATCCAATTCGCAGTCGAGCGTAAATCACCAAAAATTAATTAATTAATTTTCGGTGAAATATTCTTGCGTCGAATGTGCCTCTGAACTTGTGGGCGGAGCTTGGTTCCGGTGTATGCAGAGCGCTGTCCAACCAGTTGCCAGGGACGGACTCGACACGATGATTCCGGCGAAAATGCAGAAATGAAGCGAAGTCAACTTGTAGAGCAGAGATTCCTCTGTAGATCTTGGAGAAGGGTCGAAGAAATAAAACGAAGTCAGACGATTGAAGAGAAGTATATTTCGGTACAGTTGTGTGCCCTATATGACCGGTTTACCCGTCACAGTAAGCCCTCGCGTTCCGCACCTAGCGGGTTTTTCGGCCCGCTTAGGACGTCTGGTCAGGGAGTTACTGTGGCGGTCACCGCTCATATCAGGCAGTACATGGATGGTTTCATTACGGTCGCGAACGCAACCGGATCCAAACAGAAAATATTCCTTCGTTTTCTGAAGGAATATTTGCGATCTTTACATACATTTGAGATATAACAGATTCGCATACAGCATTATAGCAGATTTACATGACACAATGACATACAAATACAATATTTAACATGAACATGGAATTTTACAGTTACAAAATACAGGAACAAATGGATTATGAACATTTACGTAAACAAACACAGGAACATTAGCATATACAAGAGCAAAGAATAGCATACAAGTTCAATGATACAGATCTACACACAGTGTCTTTTTCGTAGCACATACACACACACACGGGTGATGGCACACGTCCGATACAATCTCTATAAATATAATAAATACAAGGTTAAGATTTTTGGTATTCCTCCATAATATATTTACGCATTGATTTAAAAAATAATATTAATAATAATCAGAATTTATCGACTACATCGAGGTGTTTTGTAAAGATCGAAAACAAATTCGCATTTAAACGCTGCGAGTGCCTCGTCTTGACGATAGGTGAATAGTATGCGGGAAGCGCGACACTATATTCGCATCTCACTCTTGCATACTAGACTGAATTGCGAGAACCTGAATTGTCTCAACGTCGCAAGCAAAGGCGTAAGCGCCGGGGTATGCGACTGACGTTCCGCGCCACTAATAGCCTCTAGTCTTGCAAATAGGTTAGACGTACGCCCGTTCCGTGAGCGTTTTTTAATGTTTTCAGATGGTTTTTTAATGTTTTCAGCAAATAAATCTCAATTATTATAATTTTTAACTTCAATTATAATTAATTAAGGGGATTATCTATGAATGTTCTTTTTTTCCCGATTTAAAATCGCTAATTTTTGATTGCGTACTCACTACCCAACACCGGAGCACGCGTATTATTTTTATTACCGTAAGGGAAGGGTTAAACTATGAATAAAACTAATTTGTTTTATATTATCACAGTATCATGTTAAGAAAAATATCAAAAGTATAAATTCTGGTACATATTTAGTTAGTTATTATATTTCTGCTTATGCTACATATCTTGGGGGACAAGGTTAAAAATGCAGATGTGTTATTAATTGTGGCAATTAAATAAACAAATTGAATTATCGCTCCAAAAAGACAGCTTGAATACATGAGACATAAAAAAATTCTGAGAATAAATGTTGCAAAATCCATAGTGATAGTGATAGAACAGTGTGAAAGGAAAAATAAATGCGTGTATGGGTAAACAATGAAAGATTGGAACAATTTGACAAATTCTGGTATTTTCACAGATGCTGGAAGAATTACGAGAGATATTGAATGGTATGGCACTAAAACATTCAATGGTGTGGCACTAAAACATAAACAAAGTCAATGGGGCACTAAAACATATATACCTGAACCAGACAATATTAAAATCTGGTAAGATGATAGTTCACAACAGTAAATGCAAATGTGAGTGGAAGGTGTGGTAGAGGAAGACAAAGGATAGTATGGTTGGACCAAGTGAATGAGATTTTGAGATAAGGAAGGGTAAAAAGTTAGAGAAATTGTGAGAGATGTATGAAAAGGTGTATGGATGTAAGAAGCGAAGGGTGTGTGTTGAGATAGAAAAGTTGAGTGCGGTGTCCTTTCTGCCTACCCTGACGGAGTAATGTCATGATAGTATGTATCAGTTGATAATGTAAAGAAAGATAGAAGAGTTTGTGCTTCTCAAATATCTAATATGTACAGATACTCGACTTTATCATTCTCAAATATCTAACGCATGTGCTTCCCAAATATCTAATATGTACAGATGCTCGACTCTGTCATTCTCAAATATCTAACGTATGTGCTTCCCAAATATCTAATATGCTTAGAAAATGGACTCTGGTTCTCAAATATCTAATGTGTATAGATACTGGACTCAGTCCTTCTCAAATATGCTTAGATACTGGACTCTATGCTTCTCAAATATCTAAGATACTAGACTCTGTTTCTCTCAAATAATAGATACTAGGCTCTGTCTCGCTTAAATATCTAACATACTTAGAAAGCGGAGTCCGTGCTTCTCAAATGTGTAATATGTATAAATACTGGTCTTTGCCCTTCTCTGAACTGAACTCTTTCCTTCTCAAATATGTAATATACTTGGATACTGGAGTCCATGCTTAAATATTCAATATGTATAGTTAAACCTGATGAAGTGTTTTTCAATATTCTGACAATTTAAATTGACATGTTTATTATTCAAGGTAGTTCTTTTTTTTTGGATTAGTTAGAAAAAGAACACCTGGCATGTGTCGAACGAGGTTTATAAAGCTGGATTGAATAATTTAACTCTTTGCAGTCACTCGTACATTCGTTGCCCTATGAGTACCGTGTTAGTACTCCTTTGTGTATGCGTTTGTTAGTGTGGGGAAGGAAGACTGGCGTCCGCGCCCGTCTTTCTTGAATTCACCCTGCATTTGTTTAGTGTGTTTAATGTGCGTGTTGACCTTATTGCTTCACCTATATACTCACATATACGGCTTACTCTGTCCTTAGAAGTCAGACCCTCTCTTATTATGTTCAGCTCTATCTGTTGAACCCCCAGTTTGCACTATTCAAAGTAGGTTTTCACTTGGTTCTATTGATACACACGTATTGTAATACTCTTTCGTTGTGTACAGTATAACCTGACGGGTTTATTGTAATGTGGCAATGTCTCACAAATAACCCAACAGATATTAAAAAGGTCTGAAGTGAAGATCAGACTGAATCGCTTTTTGAAAAAAAAATGGATACCAACGGGAATCGAATTTGCAACTTCTGGGTGAGAGACAAGTGCCTTATGAACTGGGCTACCAAGAGAATTGTTGCGTCACATCACACGTCCTGAAAAAGGGTTAAAAGCATCCTGAAACAGCTTTATTTTATGCATATATGTAAATAAATGTTAATGATAAATATTGAAACAAAGGTTATATAATAAATATACTTTTATTACCTTGTACAAATTAATCAAATTTCAATTCATATTTACACAGCTTACCTGGTGAATATTACAAGAAATTTTGAAATAACATGTTCTACTTACAATTTGATACAATAAAAACGAATATGTGATTCATAGCAAGATTGAATTTGAATTTTAGGTTAAATGTGTTTAGAATTTAAAATCAATATAGATTCATTGGTATGTTTGTTTTTAAAATAAAACATTTACCCAATATTTTGTGACATCCTATTAATAATAATATTGCATTATTCATAATGACTAACCATGAAATATTCAGAATTATTTAGTATTTGTTTATGCAATCTGCAAAGTGTTTATCGCTTTTTAGAAATCACTTGATCGACCATAGGAATGTCAAAAAGGTTGAACAAGAAAAAACAGGATGAAACATATTTTTCGTTTATCACCATATATATTTGAATCAATACTTTCAGGTGGAAAAAAACCATAGAGTAATTTTCATTCCACACTATATAACCTTTCAATATTATATATATATACGGCCATGTCTATAGTTTATTTTACTAAAGTGGCATATATCCACCCGATTACATCACTAAATATCCACCCGATTACAACTGGTAAATTTATTAAAGTATAATTCTAAATATATAGTATGATAAATCCTACCGTTTTGATTTCAGTAAAAATATTAGTTTAAAAGATAATGCCCAGAGTCTTACAGTCATGACAAGATGTGAAGACAAAATAGATCACCAATAAATAATTCACTTAAGCTTCTTAATAAAAAATTTAAAAATTCTTGATTAAGAAATAAACAGTTATAAGATAAGTCATATACTTGCTATGCCATACTTATGGCGGAAGATGACTCGATTGCTTACCTTGGATCATTGATATGAGTATTTTAATTCAAAAGACAAAATTTTTAGAATAATATCTCGAAACTTTGAAGATGCAAGCTAGTAATAAATTATATAATTGAAAAATTATGTATTTGAAATACCTTGAAATGGATATTAAGAATCACAATGAAATTATAGGACAGGTGAACAGAGCCTTTGCAATATCTAGATGCTTCAAAGATATTATATGGAAAAATAAATGCATAGCAATAGAAAATAAAGTGAAGATTTATAAAACATGATTAAGATCTGTAATGACATGTGCTATTGCAACTAGAGTTCATACCACATGAACTAAGACACTCTTTAGAACATCATATCAAATGAAGATCTTGCGATGTAACAATGTTATAACTGGTAAAACACTCAGAGGCAGAATAAGAACTACAGAAATAAGAAGAAAGTGTAAAATGTCCAAATTCCCCGTATAGTTTTTCATGATACGAAGCTGATGGAGGAATAGCTGACAGTCCACATAAATAATGCAGAAGACAAATCCAGGATCTATCGCACAGGAAGAAGATATATAACAAATTTAATATTTAATCGTAATGGGCTTTTAAAACTACACTCAATTCAAAAAGGTAAAATCTGAAATATGAAGTGGATTATTTATTATGATGAAAATTTAGTGTTTTATGACGATCCAAGTTTTTATATTGTATCTTCTCCCTGGCTCCATCCCAACTCATTGTCTGCGAAGACTGTTGGGGTCAGCTCTCCTCGTCCTCAGGTTGTATGCTCTTCTGTCCCGGACTACGTCCCCCAGGCCGTGCCTCTGCATCAGGTTATCTTTTTGCACCACCCATGAATTCTTTGGTCTTCCTCTGGTTGTTATTCGAGGAAGATCCATGGAGATTGCCTGGTTCACAATGTGATCGGGTGCTCTGCGTCCAACGTGCCCATACCATCTCAATCGCCTCTCTTCCATCTTGCTGTTGATGTCTGTAACACCTAGGCTTCCACGAATGCGTGAGCTTTTTATTTTGTTTCTTAGGGACACATCAGCTGACCATCTTAGCATGTGCATTTCAGCAGTTTCTAGTTGCCTAGAGTAAGAGTTATACATCGTCCAGCATTCGGAGCCATAGAGGAGTGCGGGTCTGACAATCGTTTGGTATACTTTTCCTTTTAACTTTATTTCCATATTATAGGATGTTTATAAAAAAAATATTCTCTATTTGAGAGGGTTAAATTATACAAAATAAAAACATATATGAAGAAATAAAAATTAAACTAAACATAATGGAAAACATCTATTTTCAAGTTCTTGCTATTAAAAATAGTTATGGTTGATAAAAATACTTAATAGAGTATGTCTCTTTATTCACAAGAGTTTATGATTTATTTAAAAAAATAAAGTTATATTATTTTATTGAAAGACAAAGTGTCTTTCGAATTTCAATGCAAATGGTTTTATTGTTTTTCATGATATATTATTTCAATGCAGTATTATTAAAAAAATGTAGAAGAATTTTACATTGTTAAAAAAATTTAGAATCAAGAAAGGTGTTTTTTATATTTAGGAATGACTAGTGGAGAATTTGATACAATTGAAATCAGGTTGATACACAATTTTAAAAGATAAAATGCCTTTTAATTTCTCAAATAAGTCTTCAGTTAGTTTCATGAGTGTTATCAAACCCAACTGTAAACTTATCAGGGTTTGAATTCGCATATAAAATGAGGGTTATGCACTTTGAAAAAAATATATATGTCATTTTGCTTGACTTACATTTTGAACAAGTATGTAAAAAGTTATAATATTCTTAAGTTAATAAGTGGACATTTTAAATTAAGAAAAAATATAGTGTATGTCTCAAATCTGTATTAACCCTTTCCGGTCCTATGTCGAATGTCATTCGACATCGACTTTATTCCAGTGAGTCCTATGTCGAATGTCATTCGACATTTTTTTCTTCATCAGTTTATTGTAAAAATACAAGCAAACATATTTTTTTCTCACTTGTATTTAGTGTAGCGGTATACTGGGATGAGGATTCAATGGTTTTTATGAGCATTGGAATGTGTAACTTTCTACCTGAGAAGGATACAAAAGGTTTGCTGGCTGGCTCGGTACGCGTCTCTCGGATACCCGGCCGCCGGCGCTGGGATCAGTTACGCTCGACCCATGCACGTGGAAACAACTTGATAATTATTATTACCGATACTTACTATTGTTCTAATAATTAGAATACATTCCTGGAGGTAGGAAAGAAACGCGATACATTTGTGTAACTTGTGAGAGAAAGCCCGGCCTTTGCATCGGTGAATGTTTTCACCGATATCATACTTTAGATGTGTATAAAATTTAATAATTAATGTAGTAATGTAATAATTAGAGCATTATTCTATACCTTCAAAATAAAAAAAAAAAATTAAAAAAATTGTGAACATAAATATAGTTTTATTAAAAACAACCTGGATGTATTGTTTTACCCTGTAATTCTGTAAATCTATTGTGGACCTGGTGGAACATTTTAATTTTTTTTTGTGGACCGGAAAGGGTTAAGTTCAAGATTATTTAAACATCACTGCTTTGATATACATATTACACTAAGAACACTTTTAGAACTTGTGTAGGATAGCTACTAAGTGCCAGATTAAAAACTCAGAGGTCATCAGTGAAACTCATTTGAAATCATAATCAAACCCCTGATGCCATAAAGTAAACATATGTTACTAATTATCAGACAACCTATGACGTTGACAACCCCAATTAAACCTAAACTGTCAAAAAAACTTGGCACTATTAAAATATTTTAACTGTTCACTTAACCTTTGGCTACCAAAATAAACTTTGTATCATATTTTTTTTCATGTTACTTCAAATATATATTTAGCAATAAGAAAGAAAATATTTGATATCTCTATCGAATGTCAGGGATTTTAATTTCCAATTTTTTTTAAGTGTTCTTAAAGAATGACATTAGTGCTCAGAGATCAAATTAGATACACATATGCATAAAAGGTTTAAAAAAAAACAACCGTTTTAATATATTTGAGGAAATGAATTCTAATAAATATTGGTTTATACAGAACGAATGTATTTTCAAGTGATCTTAATTAATTATGAAATCACTTTTTTACTGTTTTATTGTTTGCGCAAACATATTATTGTTACTAAACTAAAATAAATTTTGTGGAAAAACTTAAATAGAGCTGACCATGTCATAATTTACATTTATAGGATAATTGAAGTAAAAGCAATTTTTGCTTTCCACAGTATAGTATGTAAACAATAATTTTCAACTTATTTAAAAAAAAAATTATACATGTAACAACAATACTAAATCAAAGATATAGTTTTAGTGCATTTATAATTTAATTTCACTGGGGCAATTTACCAATAAAAGATACTTTCTATTTTTTTTTTATTTTCACCAAAATGTGAAAAAAGATATATAATTTGCAATAAAAAAAAAGATATACAATTTGCAATAAGAAACTTATTTGTTATATTAACTAATTCTTGAAACTTAATTTTACTGTTTTAATAAATTAAATTAAGATATTTTTTAAAGAATAAAATAGTACAGTAAAAATCCGTTAATTAGAATAACGATAATTCATATTTTTCGTCGTTTTCAAGGCAACGAAATTGACTTTTCGTAATAAATTCTACTGTTAATTCGAAAAACTGTGTATTTCGTAATTTGTATTATTTTTTCGCAAAAAGGTTTTTATGAATTCTAAATATTTCATGCTGATCTCCAATCCACGTAGTAGCTGGCCCAGGCGGTGTAACGTATTACGGCGGCAGGGTATATTATGTACTGGCGAGAGGTTAATTTCCCAGGATTCCTCCCTATATGCAATGATTTAATATTGAAATATCTTATTATTCTCGTAAGTATTCTTTTCATATAAATGATGTATTTTTAAGTTTTTTTATTATACCTTTAAAAATTTCACAACTGTGAAAATTTATTTGCCAAAAAATCGGAATAATATATAAAATTGTAATCAAGTGCAAGACCAAATAAAAACCAATGACACGATCATATTTATATTCCACGTCAAAACATAAAAACAAATTGTTAAAATCAAATAAGTGACAATTATAGTTTTTTTTTTTAATTCGTACGCATTGGCTGCCCATAAAAATAGTACGTATTTTTCAATTTATTTTGACCATTAAATTTGTTATTATGTCTCAATATTACGGAAATATGTCTACAAAACTTTACTTGAATTACATTATTTTTAGAATATTGCCAGCCGTTAAGAAGTTTCATCCAAATTCAAATTGTTTGAGAAAAACGTAATTGTTTTTTTTTTGTTAAATTTGGTCCCTTGAGTATCAAATTAACGGACTTTTACTGTATGATATTAATAAAATTACTTTGAGTTTCTCAATACCAGTCATTCTAAAATTTTCAACATGTAGTATGGTATGGTTTAGTTCTGCTGTAATTTTGTTTAAATTCATAAATTGTAATACATATTTAGTACTTGCTCAAAAAATAATTCAGCACAGTTTGAAAATGCTTTTAAAGTGCGAAAGTTTATCATTCAGTGAAAATCAATAGGTGATAAATGAAATCCTACAATATTAATACCAATTTAATAAATAGGTACTTTCTAGTCAAGGTTTGAATATTCAAGTTCAAATTTGGACTTTCTCAACACTAACAGTATACTGAAGATTTTTGTGTTCAAATAAAATAATAAGTCCGTTATTATTAATACATCTTTGGCCTGAGACAGACAATGCAACATGGCAATAAGCCCGCCAGGTTGTACTGTATACAACGGAAGTGTAATACAATGCAATATAATTAATGTATTCCTAGTAGGCACCAGCGGTTGAAAGCACTTACTGGATTGTCATATTGCTTTTACTCGTCACCCTTTCCACTAATGCTTTAAGATCTTTCAATTTATCAATTTTCTCTATATTTACGCACATATCGACTAAGTATTGATAGTAAACTTCAACATCGACTTTGAGCTGAATTCTGATTTTATCATCATCTGACACTCCCAATTTTTCCAGGTTAGTTTGACTTGACCGGTCTCTTACGAGTTTTAACCTTCTTAAAGATTCTTCAGTCTTCTGTACTGATGTTAAGACATCATCCACTGCTACATAATACCTGAAATAAGCGAAAAATAAACTTTAAAAAAATGTAGATTACACTTGTAACAAGGTATTAAATTTTTAGTCACCCACTAGGGACTCGATGAATTGAAAATCCGTCTTACACCATCCAGGGGTGCTTTGGTAGGAAGTTTCAGTCTTGTCAAAGTCGACGTGAAGTGCCAGGCTGTGGCCAAATCTGGATGAAGGAGTTTTGTGTAATCCATGTGTTCTTAATGGAACATAAATATATTTTTGGAGTAATTTTTATTTTTTTAACCCTTCCCTTACGGTGATAAAAATAATATGCGTGTTACGGTGTTGGGTAGTGAGTACGCAATAAAAAATTAGCGATTTTAAATCGGAAAAATAAGAACATTCATAGATAATCCCCTTCATTAATTATAATTGAAGTTAAAAATTATAATAATTGAGATTTATTTGCTGAAAACATTAAAAAACCATCTGAAAACATTAAAAAACGCTCACGGAACGGGCGTACGTCTAACCTATTTGCAAGCCTAGAGGCAACTAGTGGCGCAGAACGTCAGTCGCATAAGCCTTTCCTTGCGACGTTGAGACAGTTCAGCTCCTCGCAATTCAGTCTAGTATGCAAGAGTGAGATGCGAATATAGTGTCGCGCTTCCCGCATACTATTCACCTATCGTCAAGACGAGGCACTCGCCGCGTTTAAATGCGAATTTGTTTTCGATCTTTACAAAACACCTCGATGTAGTCGATAAATTCTGATTATTATTAATATTATTTTTTAAATCAATGCGTAAATATATTATGGAGGAATACCTAAAATCTTAACCTTGTATTTATTATATTTATAGAGATATTGATGGTTATTAGAAGCAACGTGTAGAAGATACCCAACACAGGGAAGGAAAGGTTAAATATCAAGAATTCTCACTTTTTTAAATGTGACCAATACAGGATTTTTTTAAAAATTAAGTATTATAAAACCCTGATTAAACAATTATAAAATTTCTAGATATAAGCAATAGAAAAATTACAAATATACTTTTTCTTTTAATTTTCAATACACATCTTATCATTTTGTATGATAAATCAAAATCACTCAAAAAGTTAGCATTTTTGACTAATTAGCTATATTATAAATTATATTTACATATGCTTTCAAATGTTTGTATTGAAAAAGGTGCTTGACCGAGTGAATAACATACTGAATTTCTGTGTAGAATATCACTTGTTCAAAACCAACATTGAAATACTCCCTTCAGATATGAACAATTAAAATTTTGATTGAAATGGATTGTTAAATAGATTTACGAAAACTATACCTTCGAATAGTATAAAAAGTACGATAAATTTGAAAGGACAAAAATTTCGCACAATCAAATTAATCAAATTCAGATACAGGGAAGATTGTAAGGCCTTGAAAATAGGAGAATATGAATGACAATGTGTATGAAAATGACAAGAACGAAAAGTGCATATTAGGGTAGAATAGAAGTGGAGATCCTATGCGTAGTCCGATAGGAATAAAGTGTGGTGGTGACGTTATTTTCAATTAGTTTCTGAGGGAATAAGAATGATTTTGACATCATTTAATACATACATATTTTTTATTCAATCATAAAACTTACTGTGATGTAATAATTGTGAAAATTGCTTCCAACCAATCACTAGTGTTTGATTCACCGATATAAGTTTTATACATATTATTAAATTCTGTTGGTGACTTCATTAATAAAGCTACATATCCGCTAGGCTTTGTAGGAATATCTCTATTCGTCTTCCTGAACAATCTTGGAATGTCGTTTAATTGTTTCAAATAAACAATACTCTCGGCGCTAATGTCCAATACAACAATTTTCTTTATCTGAGGTAAATGTGACACCAGGAGAGTACGAGAGTCTGACAAACTCTTCTCTAAAGCCTCTGCTTGCTTCATGGGATGTAGCCTGGTCTTTGCCATCTCTAATAGTTTGTCCAAACCATCGGTCAAATTGTTGATGTCTACATGTAGGAATATTAAAAATTTTAATTTGTCTCCGTTTGATTTATCACTGTGAGAATTCTCATTTGTGTTATTTTGATGGTCATTTTGAGTCGGCCAAGTCTGTAAAAGAACAAATTCATTTTACTTTTTTACTACCACGTAAAGAGCTTTTAATGAACTCATTATTTCAAGGGTAATTTTTCTTTATCAAATTTATGTATTAATTAAAGGACACATAATAAACACATTTTAAACATATGAGTGCCAATTGATGTATGGGAGTGAAATTTGGACGTGGAAAATAAAATAGTAGCCAAGTAAATGTGTGTACTGAGAAGAATATGTAGTGTATCAATCTATGACAAAATAAGAAATATAATTAATAAGGATGAATGTGAGCTAAAAACCAGAGTGAAAAAGAGCACGTTGAGGTGGTTTGGATATGTTGAATGGATGGGTGACGAAAGACTGACTAAACAAATTTATAATGCAAGCATAAGTGGGAGTCAAGATACATGTAGAGGATGACTGAGAAATGTATGGATTTTAAAGTAGGAAGTTTGGTGCTCTATCCTCTGCCTACCCCAACAAGGAAATACAAATTGGGAATCACAAATAAATATTTATATATTGGTGGTAAAATAATTAACATGAGTTAGCATTAGTTTCACTTAAACACTATTCTTCATCTGAATTTGTTTTTTATTTGAATTGAAAATTTTACTCAAGTAATAACATTCAAAACCATTAGCACTAGCTAAGAGCCGGACTTGCTGTTTTGGAAGTTGGCAAACTTCCTCAAGTTCAAAATTCAAAAGCTTTTTTAATTGAATATAAAAAAGAAATTAATTAAACTAAACTTAACTGTGGTGTTAACAGATTATAGTTCAATTCCAGATTGGTTTTATTTTCAGGCTTTATTTTATCTGAATATTTTTATACTGGCGCTGCCTAACATACATTTTTGAAGCTCTCTTGGAGTGACACCTGTTATGAAACAGCACTATAACACTCCATAGGTTTTTTTTAAATTTTATATTCAATAATGCAGAGTTGGTAAAATAATTTCAGACTCGACTTCAGAAATTTTTAAATGTTTGACTCTGAGTCCAATTATAGTACATAGATTGCTAACCACATGTTATACTTAACTACGTGGCATAACTAATTATATTGCATAGTAAAACATAAGATTTTTAAAAGTATACAATGAATAAAATTGGAGCATCAGTTAACCTGTTTGACCGCAGATGTAACCCATGTTGAATATCTGGATAAAATTTGCAATGTGAGTTTCCAAAATCTGTGTGCCAAAGCCAAAATAAAAACTCCCTGTGCCCAGCACATGGTAAGAGAAGACCAGCAGACTGTCGTGGCTTTCAAACAGTTAGTCTCACTTACAATACTTTTGTTATTTATCGGTTCAGTAAGTACATTTTCCAAGGATCCTTAAAGAAAAACTCAAATTAAACATAACACAATAGAAATGAAGAGCTAAAAACTTTTAATTGTGTAAATAGTGTATAAAAAATATTAGTTTAATGAAAGCATTAAACTTTAAATCAACACATTGACTGTTGAATAATTTATTTTAAAATCCATGTTAAAAAAATTGTCCATATTCAAAATAGTTAGTAAAAAGGCGAGAGCAGGTTTGCATTGTCATATACCTTACATACCCTATCAGTACTATTAGGCTACTCTGGACTCACTTGTTTGTGAATCCATCTAAAGAAATTCTAAATAGAGCGGCAGTGGGTGTCTTGAGCACCCAGCAAAAGTTTATATGATTTTTTAAATGACTTTTAAAAAATCTCTTTAAAGGGGTACCATTTATAGTACTTATTTAATTTTGAGACTTTGAAATAAGGTTAAATTTCCAGTTGACTATATCCATTGAGTTTCCCTGCGAGAACTTAACAATGATCAATTGATGATCAAAAAAGCTGCAGGTAGTCAACCTAATAATTTGGCATGATACACTGTCAAAAAAAATATTTGCAAGCTCTGTCATACTGCAAGCATACAACGATAAGCTTACAGTCGACCTAAAGATAGTCTGTAAATAACTTTCAGTATGACAGGGGTGAAATGGAAAGCTTCATTAATATAAGTAGGTGTGCTAAATAAAAAAAAAATAATGCATATTTAGCAGATAATAATTTCATTATTCATATTATGAACTAGGAATTAGCCCAACTTCTGGGTTGTAGACACTGGGTAGTTTAAGCTAGTTTTTTTACTTTAGTTAGAAATCATGTTTTGAAACATTTTAGACAATAATCCATATTCTAATAGAAAAGGAAATATTTCTCTACTTTATGGTTACTATTTATGTGTATAACTTTTTAAAGTCAGAGTTACTGTTTCAACTCGTATACCCAACTTCACTTTAAAATAAGGATAAATATTTTTTAATAATTATTATGGTCAAAAAAATAAGGGAGAATGATTTTGTAATTTTTATTTTATTTCTAGCATTATAAGTCTAAAACAGGCATGTTTTGTATTATAAGAATAAATTAGTGAAAAACTTACCGGCAATTTCTTGAAATCTTATTTGAAAGTAAACAGGCAAATTCCATCTTTGATGAAAACTTTTATATTGTGGATGTGCAAGGAATGCTTCTACAGAATTACGACTGTCAAAATACTGAAGGAATTTTTGTACAAATTCTAGACTGTCACTATATCGATCATAAAATAATTCAGGATTTCCTGGTGCAAATATAGATGACATGTGAACTTCTATTCTATATTCTACCTCTGGCCAAAAACTATTTAATAAGAAATTGTAATTGTCAATTGCCGGTGGCTTCTTAGATATATTTGTAATATAAAGAAGATCTTTGAGACGGATATCGATAAATGAAAGAATATTGGAATAAACTCCCTTTAAACCCTCTGGATTTCTCTGTAAAGCTGATTCACTTATGATTTCGTGCATGCTCGTAGAAATTATTTCTTTCCTTAACAAAACTTCAACTGTTGATATTTTATCTAGAGTTGAAAATATTAACAAACATCTCTGAACTTTATCCATTCGTTTATTGCTTAGGTTGGTTAAAAACATTTCTCCTAATGTTGTTTGAATAATGTTTCCTATTTTATCAGTCAACTCCTTCTGCTCTAGCGTAATGTATTCTTCACATTTAGTTATAGTAAACTGCAATTTATTATATTCGGAAGAAGCTCTTTCAATCATTTCTGGTGAAATACTTTCACGGGTTTCTTCCTCAATACGTAGTATATTTTTCAGTTTTTGAAGTGACATTTGTGTTTGGCTAAGGTATTGTAAGTTTCTTTTCTTTTCCCTTAGATTTCTTCGCTGTTCTAATCGTCCAGATAATTCTTTCATTGCATCAGATAAACATTCTCTGACATGCTAGAATGAAACAGTAATTAGAGCACATTTTCATGTTATTTAAGACATGATTGAATAATAAAAAAACAACTAAATATTTTACTATAAAACAAAAAAAATCCTCTCATATTATTTATAAGACCATTGTAATTTTGACATACATGAGCAGTATGCTATGGTACTTAAAAACATATTTATATCAGCATTAGTAATCAAACCCAATAATATGAGTTCAATTGTAAATATTGATTTCTTTTGCAAAACTGAGTGATTTTTTAATATCTCTTTTCATATCAAACTGAATCCAAAATATACTTTTCTAAGTGTTTTAACAAAGGAAACTTATACGCCAGCATTTATTTATACGATAGTATACTTTGTACAACAAACTACATTTTGTATACCATAGTAATTTTGATCCTAATGTCAACAAAATGGAAAATAGAAAAGTTATGTGTGGTAGCACACAATATTACACACTCGAGACAAATGTGTATTTAAATTATGCCTATATTTAAGCACTATACATTTAAGTATGTTCATATTCATTCACATTTATAAAGATGTTAGTTTGTTTGGTGGTAATATTCATTTGTATTTATACCTATTTCTTTCCATACATGTAAATAAGAACCCCTTAATTTCTTATTTTACAAGTAATAAAAATAATGTTTACAAAGCCTCTAGGTAAATTCCTATGGCATACAAAATGTTTTGTCCTATAAAGCAGTGCTCCGCAACCGGTGAGGTGTGCCGTGGTCAAATTCAATGTATTTGACATTTTACAATTTTTCATTATGTATTTAATACACAATGACAAATTATTTTTCATAATATTGTCTATTTTTCAAAATGTAGTATAGAATAATTATTATAACTAAATAATTTTTCAATGGTCCCCCAGCGCCTGGTGCCAACTGTTGAAAACTGCGTAGTGTGCTTTGTACACACCATGGCCGCACCAAATTAGTCATAGACAAAGAAATATTACCCTTATGCGCGTCACTGAAGACTCATGCGCATGCGTTATACTGCATTTGCACGCGTTACATCACGTTCACTCGTCCGTCATTACTGTCGTGTGCAGAGCTGTCACTATTTTAACAACACAAAGTTAAATAAACAAGTTTCTACCATTAACGATAATTACTATTAATTGTGTTGCTGAATTGTGTGTGGTTAAGCGTTCTTCGTGTGATACACATTTAGTTTTATACTCCTTTAAATATGGATAAATTTTTACGTGGAAAAGATCCGTCTTCACGTACAGATGATGAAGAACCCAGCACAAGTATTACAAAAAAACCAAAGAAGATAGTGAAAAGAAAGTACGACGAAGACTACATTAAATATGGATTCTCATGGTGTGGTGACGAAACGGCTCCAAAGCCACAGTGCATCATTTGCGGCGAACAGCTATCAAACGAGTCAATGGTACCCAGTAAATTAAATCGCCATCTATATTCAAACCATCCGAGCTACGCCAACGAAGACAGACAATATTTTAAGAGGTGTTTAGAACAAAATAAAAAACAGCAGAAATTTATGAAATCGACCGTTATAGTTTCTGAAAAGGCCTTAGAAGCTAGCTACTATGTTGCAAAATTAATTGCACGTCAGAAGAAACCACATACTATCGGCGAAACACTTATTAAACCAGCATGCATGGAAATTGTTCGACTTATACTTGGGCCCAATGAAGTTAAGGAAGTGAATAAAGTTTCGTTGTCTGCCGATACTGTTAAAAGACGTATTCACGATATGTCAAGCGATATTTTAGGAACACTGATTAGAAAACTGTTATTGGCTGAAAAATTTGCGCTTCAGATCGACGAAACAACCGATATTAAAAATAAAGCACAGCTGATAGCTATTGTACGTTTCGTTGACGAGGACTTTATTAAAGAACATTATTTATTTTGTAAGGAGGTTCCAGAGCGAACTACCGATGAAGAAATTTTTCAAGTAATCGATGATTTCTTCAAAATATATAATATTCAATGGAGCAATTGCATTGCTGTTTGCACGGATGGCGCTGCCGCAATGACGGGTAGTAAAAAGGGTTTTGTCTCTCGTGTAAAACAAAAAAATCCGACGTTACAATTTACACACTGCTGCATACATCGAGAAGCATTGATGATCAAGAATTTGCCGGAGGAACTTTTGAACACGATGAATGAATGCATTAAAATCGTAAACATAATTAAATCAAGAGCCCTAAATTCGCGAATCTTTGGAATACTCTGTGCAGAAATGGGAGCGGAATATGAATCCTTATTGTTTTATACTGAAATTCGTTGGCTATCCCGAGGAAAAGTTTTGGCTAGATTGTTTGAGCTTCGTCACGAGGTGCGTGAGTTTCTTTTAAATCAAAATATGCCCGAACTATACCAGCACCTCGATGATGATTACTGGATACATGACACCAAACTTGCATACATGGCTGATATATTCGAGCATTTGAATGAACTTAATAAAAAAATGCAAGGTCGAAATGAGAATATATTGACGTGCTCCGACAAATTACAAGGGTTGAAAAAAAAACTCGAACTTTGGCAGAAAGAGTTGCAAAAAGGATTTTTGGAAATGTACCAAAAGACCAACCATAGTACAATTGAAAACAAACAATTAATTGTGGATCTGGCCCAACAACATTTAAGTATGCTTCAGCATAAATTTGATCAATATTTTTATTCCATTAATACGGAACAATACGATTGGATTCGAAATCCTTTTGCAACCGATGCAATAAATTCTACGGAAGCACTGCCTTTGTAAATTCGAGAGGAATTTACAGATTTAAATAATGACATGACTTTAAAACTTCACTTCTCCGAAGTTCCATTAGATGTTTTCTGGATTTACGTTAAAAAAGAATATCCTCGCATTTCCGACAAAGCAAACTTAACACTACTCTCATTTTCGACGACATATTTATGTGAGCAAAGTTTTTCAACTCTTGTATTAATTAAAAATGATAAGCGGTCATGCTTAAAAGGTCTTGACCAAGAACTTCGGGTTGCGCTGTCAAAAATCGAGCCGAATATAAAACTTTTGTGTTCATTGAAACAAGCGCAGGTATCACATTAATTAATAATTATTTTACAATAATTATTAAGATTGCGTAAAAATAAATATGTTGTTTTATGTATGTATACTTTTCAAATAAAAAACAAAAATTTATTGTAAAATTTGTGTATCAATTTAATACCTATATATTTTAGCTTTTGGTGTGCCGCGGAATTCTAGGAAGAATTTTGATGTGTCGTAGGTGAGAAAAGATTGCGGAGCACTGCTATAAAGTATACTATCATACAAATGCTTGGCGTATACATTTCTACTTGTATAAATGTTTTTTCATATAAAAGCTGGTGTATACGAGTAGGTTGTCACTATACATATGTTGGCGTACAAAATTCAGCACACAAAAATATACATGATTAAATTTTTTATTTCTTAATATTAAAAGTATATTGAATACACTTTGTGGTGTCATGTGAATTGATTTTTGATAGTAATTGTCGCGGTATAATACCAGCGTTTAGCGGATGTATTTATTAAACATTGAGAAAGCTTGTTCGTTTAATCATCTTGCGTAACAAAACTTATCTAGCATTTGAACTCTTAAAACCTCAATAATAATTTATTTGGATTAACCGTGTTTTTCAATTATCTGGGCTCGAGGGTCCCCAAATATCATGGATAATCTTATTTCTATTTCATCATGCATCTGTCACATAAAATTTAATTTATGATAAACAATTTATGATTCAAATAATATAATAGCCCGCCCGCCCCATTCATAGGCTAATAATTATATTTATACTAACTAGAACTTCTTCTTTCAATTGGCCTAAAGGTGCTTGTATGTTGTTAATTTCCTTATCCAGACCTATGAGATTTGCTGACAAATTAACAAAATCTGCATAATCTTTGTTGATAAGTTCAATCATGGCTGATCGGAGAATTTTAAGATAAACTCCGAGGTCATCTCGCATAGTTTCCAGAGAGCCAGCATTGCGGTGATTATGCAGAAATCCATCGACTGAAAAATTGTCCTGAAATAAAGGACATAAATAGTTATTGGAAGTAATAAAAAGAATTGTTGAGTTTGTTGAAATCTTGTATGTGAGATATGAAAAAAAAATTGAGAGTGAATTTTATAAAATCCTATAGTCATGGTTATTGAAAAATGTGAAAAAAAGACAGTGCGATATGTGTGTGAATAATGAAAGATTAAAACAAGTAAAAAAAAATCTTCTACTAGGGAAGTATATTTTGATGATGAAAAAAATATGATGAATCTGGAACGGAGTGTTGTAAAAAGAGACAATGTCAATACACCACATTAAAAGTCATACTTAAACCACATATCAGTACCAACTTTGATGTATGATCGCAAAATTTGGACATGGGAAAGGAATGAAATGAGTCGAGTTGAGCTGAGCTGAAAGGAATGAAAGAAAATATGTGTACTGAGCAAAATATGTGGTGTGTCGATGTATGACAGAATACGGAATGTAACTATTACGGATGACAACTTCAATGGGCTAGTTAGTAAGACACCTTCTTTTATCCAAACCGGAAGTTGCGGGTTTGATTCCCGCTGAAACTCGGTTTTAAAAAAAAAGGTTTAGTCTAGTTTTCACATAAGGCCTCATAAAACATCTTTCTGGTTAGTTGGAGGAGATTGCCACATAGCAATAATCCTATAAGGTTGTACTGTGTATAAAGAAAGTGTTATAGATGATTCATTCGGATGCTACTATAGCTGCCAGATATGATTTGTTTAGTATTAGTGGGCTGGAGTCCAGAGTTAGACCGCCCTTGAGGAGAGTTTGTTCTCTAAATAGCACGATATAAACTGTTGTCCTTTGAATTGAATGGATCAGTGACGAAAAAAATGACCAAATAAATCTATTATACAAAGTTAACTAGAAAGTGTGTGAGAAAAAGACCAAGTAATGTATGTTTGCAGGCAGTGAACGAAATTTTAAAATAATATTTAAAAGTAAAATTGATTGAAGGCGCTCGATGAGAAATGCCAACTGCGACATTTGGTCAAATGTTTGTATGTGGTCACATCTATGTATTTGTTGATGAACTAAGAATAAATTTCTTCAGGAAAATAAATATATATAAATGTTACTTATTTTTAGTAGTGGTAAGGTAAAAACTTAGATTTAAAGATGATTGATTCTCAAAAATGTACTATTATAATAATAAAATATAATATACTACTGAATGTACTAATAATAAAATATAATATACTACTGAATGTACTAATAAAATATAATATACTACTGAATGATATTACTCCCCTCATTTTTTAATCATAAACCGAATGTTTTTTCATAACAAAGTATTCCACAGTAACCTAAATTGAATAAATTATGTCAATATCTTGTTCTTGGTATTTTATTGAGGATTTTGAAGATAAAATCACAACCAATACATTATTTTCTTTCACTAACATTTATTAAGACAATTTATATTCATACGTGAAGATTATAACACTGTTTATGCCACATTATTATAAAAAAACACTGGTTTATGAAAATATATATATGGTTTAAAAAAATATTGAACAAAATAATTCTCAGGTTATTTGTTGAGATTTTTTTTACTTACGCCTAAAAATTGATTTTTGTCAAAACAGAGTCCCTTCGGACTAGGAGGGAGGGTAAAAGGTTCAGTTGCTTTAGACATTGTTTTATATTATCGAATAAGCATTTGAATAAAAATATATTCAATCAAAGGATATCAAAAACTGACACATCACAAATGTCAGATTCGGTAGACATCACCGGTTTATGACTTCTGTGTTTTGGTAATTCTGATATTCCATACGTTGTTCAGACTGTAGAATTGGAGATGTTAAACCAATTATCAACTCTAATTCGTCGACATCTAGTTCAAAATCTATTCAATTAAATTTTTTGTTACTGAATAACAATAAAGCTGTGCAGGCTGTATTGAAACCATTGTAGCTATCCGATAAATTGTTCAAATAAATTCTGTAGTACTGCGATAAAATATACGTTCAATAAAAATATAATGCAAAATTACAATTATTTTGATCTTTAACCGTCTTCCCTAACCTTATCTTCAGATGTTGGTGGTTTTGATAAGGAAAGTCAAATATATGACATTTCAACACGTGTGAAGGTACGGGTAGCTCAAAGGGCTATTTTGATTAGTCATAATATTAAATTTTTAAGGTTTTACTTTTTTCAAAGCATTGAACTTTTAATATTTTGTCTCCATTATCTTTTTTACGTTTCAGTTAACATTGAAGAGGAAATTCACTCAGGTAAATTATTTTCTCTCCAAAATGCAGTTAATATTGCGCTAAATGGAAACTTGTTCTTCAGATTGCGCGATATTCTTGAATGATATGTTCAAACTTTCGTTGTAAAATCTTAAAATAACCATTTTGCTTTCAAAATGATTTTATAGTTTTATTGTTATATTGTGTTTTTTTTTATTTTGCTTAAAAAAGTTTCAACTTTAATATATTATATTTCAATTGCTTACAAAACTGTATAACGGAAAATATTGTACTGCTTGAAAAATAAAATAAAAGACCTTGGTGAGAAATATGGACTAGGATTTTTTGGTTACCATTGGGAATTGGCCCTAAGACATTCCTACTGGAAACAATTGTTTTACTGTAGGCCACAAATGACGCTAAACGTTGACATTTTCTAAGATAAAAACCTCGTTTATATAATAGGGAGTATGTAAGAGTTGAATGGATAACAAGGCTCATAGCTTTTTATTTTCTTAAATTGAATTTTTATTACTATTCGCAAAGCATGGAATTTTTCGATTTAATATTTTTTTTACAAAAAAGAGGTTTTTCAATTCAATAATGAATTCAGAAATTGCATTCTATCTGTTTGACTCCCAGAATGTTGAAAAATACTGGTTGATAAACACGAATCAACTTCATTAAATAAATAATTCTGCTGTTAGGGAAGTATGTTCTCATATGTCGGAAAGATGGATCGAGATATTGAACGGCGAGCTGGAACAGGAAACAATTCCTATCAAAAGAGAACTAACAGACATACATTTAAACTAAGCAAAATAAAGATCTGCCAAATGGTTATTCCCAACAAGGTATAAGTACCAATATTGATGTATGGGGATGAAACATGGAAAATACGTTAAAAGAGCCGAGTAAATGCAGTGGGAAAGCTCGCACTGAGAAGTATATGTGCTGTGTCGATATGTGACGGAATATGAAATGTAATTATTAAGGATGTCTGTGAACTAAACACTAATGTGTTAAGTAGGGTGAAAACGAGCATGGTGAGAGAATTTGGACGTTTTAACAGATGACTTAACAAATATATAATGCAAATATAAATCAGAATAGCAAAATTTAAAAAAAAGGAAAGGTAAAGTGTAAGAGAAACATAGTCGCGTGAGAAGATGTATGGATGTGGAGGAGGTGACGTAAGTGTGTAGTGATAGGAGAGTTTTGCACTTAATTATCTCTGCCTACTTCAACATGGAAATAGCGTGATAGTATATGTGTATATATGTAATTTCTTTAAACACGATGTACAAAAAACTCTGCGTTAACTAAATATTCAACATCAACGAGCTCTTAGTTTTCCAGTTCTCTAAACAGAAAGGTTAAATTCTATTTGCTTTTCGTAACTGACCATCTCTAAGTAGAACGCACTGAAACACACATCGCTAGAGAAAAATAAGCTAACGTGTACGTCTCTTTTTTTTGCATTCAATTTTATATACAATTCGATTCTACAGAGTATCCCTTTCCTTGTTGCGCTCAATGTGAAAATGCGAACCAGAGTGAAGTTCGTATTTTCGATTTGTGACTTGTCTCGATCTGTAAAATATCAGACATTTTGTCAATAAGGTGGAGCGTTTGACAGGCGATATTTTAAATTGTTTTACTTAAATTCTGTTGAAAATAAACCATGGCAGACAACGAGCAAAAGGCGATGCAGCTCATGGCTGAGGCGGAGAGAAAGTTAACTTCGTCTAAAGGTTTTTTCGGCTCTTTGTTCGGGTGAGTTTTTCCTGATGATTTATTTTTCGAATTCATTATTTCAACAATCACTCCAATGATGACTTCAGAGGTAAGGTCGTTTTATTCTAATATCATATTAGACGTTTTTTGACGCTGTGTAAAGCCAAACATTCGAGATGCATACCAATTATGCGTTTTTGCTACGTTGTCTGGCGTCGCGTGATGAAATTTATGTATTCGATCTGTTTTCCTCCTTTTTCATTTTGACATTTTAGTTGTCATATCTGATAGTAACTTATTAATAATGAATTTTTTTTTACGTTGTTTTAATTTCAAAATTGTTGCAAGATCAAATATTTGCGATGGTTTTAATATAGTTTAAATTTTATTTGAAATTAATAATAATAAAATGACTTTATATAACACCCTTTAGAGAGTAAACTATCCCCAAGAGCGCTCTAACTCGGGATTCGAATCCACCTTTATTGACATTAAAAATATTAGAAAATATTTAAGTTTAGTGTAAGGATATGAAGGTAGTGGCTGCGACCATTAGATCAGATACTTCTCCGCATCTGCATATGTTCAGAAAAACATTTTGGTAATAAAATCTAGAAAACTTACCAAGGGAAGACAAACTACAAAGAAACCCATGTAGATCTTACAATATGTGGTAGTAACATATTGGGCTTTAGGTGGAGTGTAGTGTTCATATACCATCATAAATTTTGATAAGACCTCCCGAAAATGGTTGTCTCCAAGTGCTTCTAAAGCTGCACATGCCACCCATATCTTTAACATTAAGAACTAAACCATTCTTCGCCACTGGACCAGTAACAGCAAAAGCTGTGTTATAATACTCAGTCTATTGGATTGATTCAGAACAATCAATTTATTAGATGAAGAAGAAATCAACCTCAAAATTCTACTTGTCTCTGAAGAAATATCTATCAGACACAGATTCAAAATATACAATGGAGATATCTCATTAAGGGACTTGAATACAAAAGGTCAAGTTTGAAATCAATCCGTTTGCGACACATGAGCCTTATGTGTAAACTTTTTAAAAGCAGATTAATATGATAATATTAATGGCTACCATTTATCAGTCTAGCAGCTGCAATGAAAACATACTGGAGTCTAGAAATTTGCGAATCGCACAAACCAGAATAAATAGAATTACAATAATCCAAACGTGACAACAAATTAATCAATAAGAGTTTTTATTTTTCTTGTTGGAATACATCAATGTCCAAATTTCAACTCTTTAAGACTATAGAATCCCGAAGAAACCATATAACCTATTTGTCTATCAAAGGAGAGCTTACTATCAAGAAAGCCACCAAGAAATTTGATGCTGAGTTTTATTGCAAAAATAAAATATCATTGGTCAAGATAACATTATTTATTAATTATGCTATAAAATGGTTAACTGATTTCAATATAATCAAAATAATGTATCTTCATATTCTCAATAGGTTTTGCTCAATTTTGACTTGTTTCCATCAGAATGTTTTTAGATAATTCAAGTAAATATTTTTTATATGACACATTGCTTAAAAATCGTGAACTCCATTGTGCAATGTGATGTGATGAGAATGATTTATTCAATACTGTTTTCTGATCACTCCAAGATCACACTTAGAATTTTATATAAGGCTTATAATAATCGTCAGTACAATACGAGTATATGTTTAGATTGAAAATACCTAAACGGCACATCCGAATGGAATCTACTGTTAATCTTGATTTTCTGTTTCAATGATTGTGTATATTTTCTATCGATGGTGCCATATTCTTGCATATCAATAAATACAGAATAAATTAGATTAGAGACCCTGGAAATATCAATATTAGTGCATTGGGATGAACACCTGATAAACACATATGTTCCCAAGGTCTCACCACAATTGCCGAAGTTATCTACCACCCTCCACACACAATCACTCCGAATTTTTACTGTTAGATGATTAGTCTATCGGTGCTAGCCCGGGCATAATTCAGTCTTGTAGGTGCTAAACTGATGAGGTGAGAACCTAGAAACTGGCAGGATCATGTCATTATCCTTAATGGAAAACACTGTTTTATTAAACAAATCACAATGTCTTGAAACCTCCATAGTGTTAACACCTTAACTATAAATAATGAATAAAATCATTGTGTAAAAAATGTTGTTCGAGTTAGGTGCAACTCATCATGGTAAGAAAATATTAGATTTTTATTGTTGGCTATTATTTTCACAGTGGTCTAGTATTTTTCTGGCTTGCTAGGCAAGCTATCAAGGGTTTGATTTTGGCAATTTTGTTGAAAAAATATTTTCCATGTGTGGGCTACACAAAAAAAAACCAAGAACTTATATTGTACTATTTCACATCTCTGTTTGGAATTATACTGACCTGTGTACATCTGTTAGGCATTTTCTAGTTTAATTTGCTAACATGTTCACATAATGATTCACACCAGAATCAGTAGAAAACGTAACACTTTTAGGCATCTCATTTACATGAAGAATCATATTTCGATTGAAAATTAGGAGTTTTTGAATTTAAAAAATTCAATATCTCAGTAAAACCGGTCTGGACGTGGATCTCTCAGGAATCAAATCTATGGCCCTTGAGTGCTAAACAAGCATGTTGATAACTAGGTAATGGTACGAACTAGAGTGCAAGCAAATTTGGTTTTAATTTTGTTACTTTGGAATGCAAACGAGATTTATAGTGTTACAATGTATTGTGCAACATTTTTATTGACTAGAAATAGCAGCATGTAAACCTTGTTTTTTAACTATAAATCATAACCAACTACACATCTACAGGAGTGCTAAAGGAAATAATTTCACTATATAGCCTTAAATGAATATTTTTTTTATTACACTTAACATACTTTGTATTTGTGAAATACGAAGTGTGTATTGTGTAATAAAATATACAATATCACCTTAAAGTGAAGCTGTTCTTTTTGAAATAATAATGTAAATTTCTTCATATACAAGTAGAATATTTTATTTATTTATTTAATGTTTCTAGCTTTACTTTATGACATTCAAATTCAATGATATTACTAATTATTAGTAGTTTTTTTACTTTGTAAGTTTAACTATTAAAAATACGTATGCCCTGATTGTATATCAGTGATTGTGCTTGTTCTCTCTTCTGAGTATTTTGCTGACTTGGCAAATTTTCATGTTTGGTTCCTCTCGAATACATTTCAGGTCTTATTAATTTATTTAACTCTTCAATGTACAATTTGGCAGGTTTATTACCAAAGGACAATGCTTTCTAATCATCTTGGTTGAGGATAGTTTTCAAAAGCTTTCTTTTCAATTGTTCTTTCGGTACATAATTTACTTTTAAAGAAAAATCTGACTAAATGAGAAATAAGTTATTTTAAAAATAAAATTTTCAGATAGTTATTAGGACTTGAAATTCATATATATATGCACATACATTATTTCCCTGTTAGGGTAGCCATCTAAAGATGCATCTTTTGTGTCCTTGATATACATATATATTTTTTTAACCTGGCGAGTTTATTGCCATGTGGCAATCTTCCAACCAACCATAAAGATGTTTTTATAGGCCCTAAGTGTTAAACAAGACTGGAATGTTATTTAAAAAAAATCTGGGTTCCAGCGGGGATCGAACCCGCAACCTCCGGATCGGCAGACAAGTGTCTATTGTTTTTTGTAACGATCATTTAATTTCTTAGTCTAATTATCCTTATTATTAGTAATATGTAGATAACACATGATACTCTCTTGAATTCTTAGCTATCCAAGGTTGAACATTGAGTTGTTGAGACTGTTAACATAATTCAGATATTTTATTTTATTTTAACAACCAATTCTCTCTTACTTCCTGTAGTATGCAGTTATTTATTATTGTTGCTAAGACCTTCAAACTGTATTGAATATGCGGGTTAATTATTTGGAATATTTCAGAGCTTATTCATCGGGTCTTTGAAAATCATTTGTTTATTTAACCTTATTATTGATTAAATATTGCTGTGTCTTTCCTATTGAGATAACTTTATTTATTAGTCGATTTATTCATGGCCCAATCATAATAATGAAAGGACAATTTATATAGCACCATTTAAAGAGAGCAAACTCGACTCAAGGAACTCCAAATCGGGACTTGAACCCTTCATTATTGACAGATCAAATATATTACAAAATTAATACAGTGAAAATCTCACTATTCGTACACAATTTGTTCAGGTCGAATTGCGATTTGTACGAATGTTGAATAAATTTTTCCACAAATAAATAATGTAAATTGGATTAATCCATTCCAGATGATTGTAATAATAAACAATACTTAATGTAATCAAGATAAGAGCTGTATACATTTTGGATTTGTTCACTTAAATTGTTTGTTGCTTGGAGACTAAAAATCTCTCACCGAAAAGTAATCAAGGCATTCTTGAAATATCTCCATCTAAATTTAAGTAAATCTATTGTGTTATCAGCTTGAAAACATACTTTTCAATATTTTTCATTCAGAGAGAAATACAAATGTTATGAAATATGTTAAGAGGATGAATTTTTCTAAATAACTATGTAACATTCCCACTTGACTGTGGTTATACCGAAAATTGGCTTGTGCAAACTTTGCAATGATCAACTGATATAGTAAATATGATGGAGTTAGGCAACTGTACAATTTGACATGAAAAACTATCAGAAAAATTTATATACATGTCCTGTCATCCTGTGGGTGTGTTGTAGTCGACCTAAAGGCAGCTCATATAAGAATCAGGGTTTATTTTATTTTGGATCTGGTTTTTTCCACATAAACCAGGATAGTTACCAGATGATTTATTTATACAACTGATTTTGCTTGATTGATTGTTAAAATTTTAAATTTATATGTGTCCCTCAATATTTCCAGCGGTGCCAACAAGGTAGAAGATGCTGTTGACTGCTACCAGAGGGCGGCCAATCTCTTCAAAATGGCCAAGAAGTGGAGTCAAGCCGGAGGAGCCTTCTGCGAAGCGGCTGGGTTGCATTCCAAGGCTGGCAGTAGGCACGATGCTGCGACCAACTTTGTGGATGCAGCCAATTGCTACAAGAAGAGTGACCCCAATGGTATGTTAATGTATTATTTTTATGATTTATGATTTTTTTTATTTAAAAAAAAATCTATGGAGATATATTTTTTATCCATTAAAAAGTCATCAAATGTGTAAAAAATATATATACTATACGTATATTATTTTATTTTAAGATGCGTTTGGTCATGATTGCATTTTTATAATAATAATAATGATTCGGTAAACATTAGATTAACAAAAGTATCAGTTTAAAGAGATAAACTTCAAATATTATATAAAAAATATATTTTTCTTGTCACATCATGTTTCATTTTTATTCTCAGATACTATAGACCTGGTAGACTAACTAGGAATTTGTATTATAAGTCTACCACCTTATCACATGTGTCACTATATACTCTCGTCATTATATAATATACACTCATCACTGAAAACAAAATAGATGAGTTTTACGTTATTTATAAAAAACCAAACTAGAAATAGATGAGTTTTACGATTTTACAAACTATAATGAACAAAAAATAAAAACAATATCCTACTTAATAAGTCTTTAGCGTGTGTCCTAGTAGGACGTGCTGATGATGTTGATGTTGACATATCTGTATTCGCTTTAGTCGAATTCTGTGTTCCAATTTTCGTTCGGAGTCATCAATTTAGCGGTATGCTTTAGTCGTACGTCGTGATGATTTTGGTTTGTTTGTATTTAAAATAAAATACGTCGATTCAGGAATGCGGGAAGTGAGAGTGAATAGTCGGTAAATAATAAACAGAAATGAATGGTCAAGCGAATAATAACAAGTGCTTTTATTCATCGATAAGTAGGTATATATAGAATTTCAGAACGGGACGCGTGACTGCGTCCGCGGTATATCTCGATCTCACTTCTGCGCATGCTGAGGTGGTCGCAAGCGCTGCGGATACTACAGTGGGTAGGATATTTATTGTCGAAACGGCGAGACGGCGTGATATGTTCTCTTTCTACCTTGGAATGCGATGTAAATATTATTTGCGTGTAAACAGTGTTGACGTTTCTGGTATGTGACAATTGTACATATCCAGAGGTTGATTCATCGGTCGTTGACCCTGCATGTTGACAATATTTTAAGGACGTGGGTACCCTACAAGTCCTTTGCACGTTACAAGTTTCCCTGATTCGTGCAAAGAAAAAAAATCATCAACAAGTACAAAAACACGTATAAAACAATTAATAATTTTAAGATATTTGATAAAAATCATAATAAAAATGTATATGAACATTAAAATAAATTATACATAAATTACATCACGCCATCTCCCTCTCGGGGTAGGCAGAGAGGACAGAGTACCAGGCTTTCCTACCTTGACACATCCATACAATTTCTACGATTTCTCGGACCTTTTACATTTCCTACTTTAAATTTTTAATATGTCATGATAGTTTTAACATGGCACAAACAAAAGAATAACCCCATTCGAAATGGGCATACGGTGCATAAACATTAAAATTTCAACAGTAAGATTCCCATCACTATTACTTAATGTGCAACAACACTCTTAGGTTCAGCAATGTACTATGAAATAATGTGAGCAATACAATTCCTTCAGTGTGTATTGAGCTTTAAATAGTAAATAACTTCTTTGACGGTATATACTCTTTTACCAAAATAAAATATGTAGTATTTGACCAAACTTAGTGTTCATTCTTTTAACACTGTCTTTTTTTTTCTACTTTTATTTGTAGTCCGATAAAAATGATCCATTATCCCTATGAGCTCACCTTTGTGAAATCATGAGAATTATTTTCAATATTTGCCTTATGCTTAACCCTGAGAGATCGGCGCACTGCTATAGCAGTGGAAGAAATTTGTTCTACCCTTGTATTCTAAATGAATATCATTCATTTAGAATACAAGGGTACATATTCTAAAATATATTTATGTTGTAAAAATATATTTTTTTTGTTTTTTTGTTGTTTAAAATAAATATTTATCACGAACGTCCAAATCGTGAATATATCTCGGCACTAGATAGACAATTATATTTTTTTCTCGTAGCACTCTCAGGGTTAAAACTCCGAAATCTTTAAAAAGTTGCTCACTTGGATATCTTAAAGCCTTTTCAAGATAACTTTGTTGATTAGTGTCTGTGCCTTATATCAATTATAATTTTAGACGAGCATTAGAGTGAGGTGGTTTAATCTTCTCAGATAGCATGATTATTTTTTACGCCTAGTTGATACAATCTCACAAGATTCTCATAGGGAAGCTATTGCCAGTAAAAATATATGGTTGATGCGCAAATGTTCACAAATGAAACGGAGTCGAAAATTTTCACTCATCCATTTTTCACACAGAAAATGTTGATTCTATGTTCATCCTTATTTATTTATTTATTTATTTAACACTTTTATTGCAATACAATCTGGCGGGCTTATTGCCAGGCGGCAATCTCTTCCAACCAACCAGACAAAAGTAAATGAAGCAAGTTACGTGGTCGCATAAATCATTCAAATGACTATCCATCCCCACGAAATCCATAAACATATACGTGAGAACATGCCCACAAACCCCACAAAGACGGACAATCACCCGAACACTATTTTTCATATAAAGTGAGATATCATCAATCAAAAGGAAAGGAAAGGATGGTGGAGAGGAAAGGAAAAGAAAAATCAGGAATGAAACACGTTATTTTACTGACTAGAAATTAAGAGTTTTTTCAGTCGCTTCTTAAAGCATGCCAAGGACGGAGCGAGTCTTATATTGGTTTGTAACTGATTCCAGAGTCTCACTGCATGGACAGTAAAGGACGGACCTTATCATTATTCTTAGAAAACAGATTCCATATACGTAACAAGAATAACAAAATATATCATGTGATGACAAAAATGGGATTACCAACTTGTTACTCTTTTGAAATTATAATAAGATAAACAAAAACAAAGATTTTGCAAATAATATATGATTAATATACACATGAATAATATACGAGTATTATACACGTGTACATGCAGTTTAGTGAATTCCAAATCAAGAACATTGAACTTGTTTCAAATGTAATTAGAATTCACGCATAAATTTCAAAAAGGTTTATATTAACCATGTAACGTGTTGGTTGTGTTGCTCATGACTGAGTGCCGGGATTTCCTGATGGTCTCGAACTGAGCAGATGATTTATCTCCATGCTGATTGGAGCATTCAATGAGGAACTAGTCATCTCTTTGATTTGGTCTATCCTCTTGCTCACTGTCCCTCAACACTCCAGTCGCTACCAACTTCTTCCGACTGTCTTCATCTCTTCTAGCGACATGTCAGAAGTATGACAGTGTTCTTTTTTATGTCGTTGATCTTTCTTTAACCTGTAAATCCCGGAGGATGGCACACATCAATGTCTTGTAGTCTAAGATATTTCATCTTCATTATCGGCGATTAAAGTTCTATCATCTACGAATCTTATGATATATTTACAGCTTCCTATCTTTATTCCAGTTTTCCAACCATGTAACTTATGATGTATTTTCCATATATATAACATATTAAAAAGGTTTGGAGATAAAAATCAGCTCTAACCAACTATTCTGTTGTTTGAATATCTTGAAAGATCCTCATAATATGGTTGTATTTCTGCTTTATTACAGAGGCTGTATCCTGTCTTCTGAAGGCCATTGAAATTTACACAGATATGGGGAGATTTACAATGGCAGCTAAACACCACCAGGTTAGTTTTCATTTCTTATTCTAGATATATTCTTAAGTGTTATGTTGATATTATATTAATAGTATCATACCTTGTATTTAGGCATTTAACATACTCTAATTTTAAACACCCTGCATTCTTTATTGACTGATAGCAAAGCTAATTCTTACACAAGTAAAGCTAATTTGCCCATGATAAAGTTTTCGTCATTTCTATCTCTATTGCTCGGAAGTCCCTCTAATATTATACCAATCATCAACTTCAATTGTTGTATTACATATTAGAAAACTTCCAATTTCTTATTGACTACTTAAGAGAGATTTTTCAAGCTGTCAATAAAGAAGGAGTCTTGAGTATTAGACAAGAACAAATGATGTACGGAGATTCCAGATGCTCTTTACAAATGAAGCTTCAAAGATGAGGCACAGATATAAAAAAAATACGCTTTATGGACAATCAGGTGGAAAAAGAAATGTCAGAAAACCCCAACTTCATTGGGTTGATGAAGTGAAAAAAGATGCTAGAGAGATACTGTGTAAAGAACTGGAGACAGCTACACAAAACCAGTGTGATTGAAGGAAAAAAGAGGATGCCATGGCCTGACTTAGACTGTAGCGCCATCACAGAGAGTCCAGTATTGAAGAGAAATTTAATTTATGACAGTGTTTCCCAGCCTTCTTTATGCCATGCCCCACCGTAGTCTTTTCAATAGTCATATGCCCCACCGGCCTCTTTTTTAATTGAACAGTAGGTAAATTTTCAAAATATATATTATAACTGAAATTATATCTTTGGAGGTAGTGGTGCTTTCTAATGATTTGCAGAATAACATTTCTTCAGCAAATTCTCCTTTATCTATATATCTTACGTAAGCTAGCAAAATGGCTTCACTGTTTCTAAAAGTTGATTCATCCATTTGTAATGAAAATTTTCTTGTTTTCAGCTTTTCAACAAGTTGTATTTCAACATTTTCACTTAATTCGTCTATTCTTCTGCAAACAGTAGTGTTGCTGAGTGGAATAGCCTTCGCGAGTTTTTCATCTTGTTGTAGAACTGTTTTAAGAAATGCTGATATTGATGGCTTGATTAGATCCTCTCCTATAGTATGGTTTTTTCCACATTTAGCGATGAGCAATGAAATTTGGTAACTAGCCTCAAGAGTACGATCGACACTTGCAGTTTGTGCAGAAAATAAATTTCTTAATGTTGTTCGTTTTCCAAATTTTTCCTTAACATTTTGAAAGAAAATAATATCTGAATTAATATGAGTACTATGTTTCGTCTTCAAATTTGCTTCAAGACGACCTCGTTTAATTGTTTCATTGGTAAAGGATTTCTCACACAGAAGACAAAAAGGTAGGCATTCGTCGTGCACAGCAGGTATAAATCCAAATTTAATAAATTCCTCCGAGTACTGACGATTTTTGATTTTGGTTGATCACTCATTTTGCAATGGACTATAAGAAATAAATAATAAGATAATACTGATTTATTAATGGTCAAGGATTGAAATATGTAAAAAGAAAACAATAATATTACTCTAGAGATGTTAAGGGTATGTGTTTTGCGATAGAGAGCAGGTCTTGGTCACACATGTAGCCAAATGAAGTAGCTGTCAAACTTCGATAATCAGTATTGCCAGTATGCAAAAATAACGGTCGATGAAATTGCTGAATGCACTTGGGTATATTTAGTCGTGAATGAATATATTATATTATAAATTTATATGTGGAATAGTTGATAATTTTTTTTTTTTTTGAAGAGTTGTGCTAATGGGCAACCTGGCTTATGACGCACCAGGTTTATAACCCCGGGATTGTGTTTGGACTCTCTGAAGTGGTTCTATGGAGACCCACTTCTTTGCCTGTGCCCTCAGTGCATACCCCAAAAGTGTTTATCATTTATTGCTCTGAATATGTTTAATGTGTTTCGAATGTTCAGTGTTTGGATAGGACAAGGAATGCGTCCGCGCACGACTTTTTTGGGAGCGCCCCGGCATCTGCCTTACAACAGGATAAATCACGGCAAACTCCGTCGGGACGCGGCTGAAGGCCCTTCAAAGAGACCTGCCCTTTGGTATTATTCCCTTGTTACAGTGTTCATGTGCTTTGTGGATTTAACTACTTCGGCGATATATACACATATGGCGGAAACATTCTCCTTCATTAAAAGTCCCTCCTTTAGATGCTCAAGCAGAAGTCGGGATACCCCCAGCTCGTTCTCCAGTTTCCTTCGTCTGATGGCCTGCGCGGGACAACTCAGCAGCACGTGCAGCACATCCTGCACCACACTCTCGTCACACGGGCAGCTCTCAGACTCCGCAAGATGAAATCTTTTTAGGTACTTCATGAAGCATCCGTGTCCTGTGAGTGCCTGCGTCACTTCGAATGTGGGGACCGCCTCCCGCGCGAACGTCAGCACCTCATAAATGGTTCTGAAGAACATCTTGGTTGTCCGTCCCGTTGAGTTCGAGACATATTGCTCGTTCCATAGCATCAAATATCTCTCTCTAAGAATTCTTGCTGCGAAGCAAAGCGGGTACCTGCTGTAGATCGGAGCCACTCTCAGTTCTCCCGCCTGCCTCGCAAGCTCATCTGCTCGGTCGTTTCCAACATTGTAATTGCCGATAATTGATAATTGTTAATTATTAATTGATAATTGCCGATGTGTCCCATCTCTGAAGCGTGGTGCCCCACCTCTGAGGCATAATGCCCCACCGGTGGGGTGTACGCCCCACCGTGGGAAACACTGATTTATGAGGATTTATTTTGTATTTCTAGAGTATAGCTGAAATGTACGAGACTGAAGCTGTGGACTTGACCCGTTCTATCCAGCATTACGAGCAGGCAGCTGACTATTTCAAGGGAGAGGAGAGCAACAGCTCTGCTAATAAATGTATGCTCAAAGTGGCTCAGTACGCCGCCCAGATAGAGGACTATGATAAAGCCATTCAGATCTACGAACAGGTGATCAATTTTATATATTTTTTTATACCATAAGGTATAGTAATCCAAAGAATCCTTTCATCATGAAGTAGGGGATCTATTTGTCATTTGACCATAACTCCCTAAAGGGTGCTTGACTAGTTCTAAAATTTGTATACAATTTGCCAATTTTGATGTTACTGTACAATATTTTTGAACACACTAATGTATAATCAACCAATAAAATAAAATTTGGCTCTCGATTTGTTCTGATTTTTAACTATTTGGCTAAATACAGGGTTATGGCACATGCATTATCTAATACATATTCAATTAGTTAAGCTCTTTTAACTGTATCTTATTCTTTCAATCCCAATTTTTCTTTTTCAAGTTGTATCATTAAACAATTTAATAATGTTGAATAAAAAAGTGGATAAGATACTATGCCAGTCACATCAATGTTACAGTTAAAATTTGATACCTCTACCCCCAGTAGTATGTCAACTAGAGTCAACAAAATATATGTTGTTTCGGTATATTCTGTAATGTTGAAAATGGAATATTGTGGGGTTATCAAGTTTCCTTCAAAAGAAGAGAAAAGCCTGGCAGAATTTTAACAAAGTTTAGATGCAATCTATGAACAATCTTCTTTGTCATATTCCACAGTGAAAGATTGGGCTAAATAGTTTCTTTAGACAGAAAATCAATTGAAGATGGCTCTCTTCAAAGCAGACCAGCAGAAACACTCTAGAAACGGTTGTATTAGTGCAAAAGCAAATGTTACAAGACAAGACTAAAATCAAAAGAAATAGCAGCAAGGTGTGGGCTTTCCAAAACTACAGTGCTTTGAATTCTACATGATCATCTTGGCATGAATAAGGTGAGCGCAAGATGGGTAACAAAACTCTTGAGTGCGGTCCCCAAATGCAACAATGGTTGGAATGTTGCAATGAATTTTTAATGATCTGCGATGGGAAAGAAACATAAATAATTAAGCAATTTTCTCATTGATAATGATTAGTAATTACAGAATAAATTAAAGGATTTGTTAAGGGAGATTTGTGTCCATAGAGTCTTTTTTCAAATGATCTTTTTGTCTTTCTTATATATAAATTATCTCACCCAGCACGTAAAACTTTATACACGCCACTGTTCTCCATTTTTGTCTTTCTCATTAAATAGAAGTTTTCGATGATTAAAATTAGTATAAAAAACTGACTTTTCTATTGATGTTAAATTCTTGCGTATCAATAATAACAGAAATAAAATGGACAGATTAGAGGTCCTGAAAATATCCAAGTCAGTGCATTGGGATCATCTGGTAAATACATACATTCCCAAGACCTCAACACTGCTTGCTGAAGTTATCTCCTGCCTCCCTCCACCCACAATCCCTGTATCGGACGTGTGCCGTCGCTCGTGTGTGTGTGTATGTGCTATGGAAAAGACACCGTGTGTAGATCTGTATTGCTGGACCTTTATGTTGTAGTCCTATTATATGTGTTGCAATAATGTGTTCGTAATTCCATTTGTTCCTGTATTTGTACCTGTAAAATGCTATGTTCATGTTAAATATATTTGTATGTCATTATGTCAGGTAAATCTGCTATAATGCTGTATGCGAATCTATTATATTTCAAATGTCTAGTTCCCAAAATGTATGTAAAGATCGAAATATTCCTTCAGGAAAGAAGGAATATTTTCTATCTGTTTGGCTCCGGTCGCGTTCGCGACCGTAATGTAACTGCCTGATATGGACGGTGGCCGCCACAGTACATCCCTGACCCGACGTCCTAAGCGGGCCGAAAAACCCGTAATTCGCGGGATGCGAGGGCTTACTGTGACCGGATGACCGTTCATATATGGCCCCAAACTTGACCGAAATTATACTTCTCTTCAATCGTCTGACTTCGTTTTCATTTCTTCACCCTTCTCCAAGATCTACAGAGGAATCTCTACTCTACAAATTGACTTCGCTGTATTTCTTCATTTCGCCGGAGTTATCGCCCCGAGTCCGTCCCTGGCATCGCTCTGAATACGCCGGAAACAAGCTCCGCTCACCAGTTCAGAGGCGGATTCGACGCAAGAATATTTCGCCGAAAATTAATTAATTAATTTTTGGTGATTTACGCTTGACTTCGCGAATTGGATTCTTCGCGCGCTGCAGCAACCATCCAACCTATCTACAGTCTTTGTACCTGTCTGGTACAATCCCCAACCCGATATTTTACCTTTAAATACATGTGTGTGCTGGTACCAGTTTGAATATAATTTAATCTTATTCGTCCCTGATGATGAGATGAAAACCTTTAAACTGGTAGGGTTGTACTGTGATGTTAAGTGGAATAAACAGTGTTTTACACTAAACAAATTACAATGTCTTTAAACCTCCACAGTGTTAATGCCTTAACTATAAATAATATAATCATATTTTTAACATACAGAAGTAAGATTTTTTTGTTGGCAAAATAATGTCTTTCTCACTACAAATATTAGAATATATGTGTATATATAATATATACAAATTATTCTATGAATTTCATTCTGTTTACAGATTGCCACATCATCTTTAGAAAGCTCCTTACTGAAGTACAGTGCAAAGGAGTACATGTTCCGTGCTGCCCTTTGCCACCTGTGTGTGGACAGCTTGAATGCTCAACACGCCATAGAGCGCTACCAGGCACAGTATCCAGCTTTCCAGGACTCTAGGGAGTATAAGCTTGTTAAGGTAAGTTTCATTCATAATTGATGTTTTTATCCTTTGTATTGGACTAGATTTTTAATGAAGGTAAAACTAGAATCAAGAATAGAATATTGCACATGATGAGATATCTTAATGTACCTGAATGTATAAAAAACAAAAGGTATGTATTTGTTTACAGTGTAGGAATCTGTTTTACCCCACTGATCTCTCTGTCTATCTCACAAAGGACATGGTGCGAAAGTATGTATTATTTTATAAGCATTTTACTGGAGTTCTCAAAATCAAGTCTCAGCCTACCTCATTATCAAAGAAAAATGAAACCCATTGCCATTTTAATGGTGTGCTAAATAGGCAGATTTGCCAACATAATTAAAGCACCAGTTTTAATTATAGTATGTTGTTACAATTTATTCCACCTTAATTTATCTAGTGTGTTTTATTAACTGCTTCAAATTGAGTCTTATACGAGTATGCGTTAAGATAGTTTGAAAAGTTGGGTGAAAAAACTAGTAAAATATTTTTTTTTTTAAATCTATTTTATTTTTCAACAGTCTCACTTGGTTCAGTGATTTTAAAATTTTTTCATCCCGTCTGAAAAATAGATTTTGTCCAACTCTGCGAAATAGTAATTTATTTATTGTGGCGATGACATCCTGAATTGATGAAAATTTCTTTCTACCAAGTAAATTTTTTCAATTTCGGAAACAGGAAGAAGTCGCACGGGGTCAAGTCTGGGGAATAAAGTGGATGGGGAACCAATCCGAAGCCCAAGTCATGTAATTTGACCATTGTGATGGTCGGTTCGTGGGACAGCGTGTTGTTCTGTCGGAAGATAACTTTCTTGCGCACCAATCTTGGCTGTGTTTCTTTCAATTAGTCTTTCAAACTGTCCAATAATGCCGCATAATAGGTTCTCATTATTGTCTTGCCCTTTTCCAAGTAGTCAATCATGATTTCCTTCGTGATAGAGGCAATTGAACATCCGGAGCGCCATCTTTGGGGCATGTACATACATATTTAAACTCATTGATTCAGAGATAAACATTTATCAACACTGGTGCAGAGCCCCCGTGAAATTCATCCAATACGACTTTGATCTGTCCAGCTTTCTTAAAAAAAAAAATGTTTTATAACGGCACGGAACTTGGTTTTTTTCATGTCAGTTTTGTGGCACTACCTCATGGAAATTTTAATTCCTATAGATTTTATTGACAGATCACAAGGAATACTGCTTCAATCCTTGAACCTCCTGCACACATAGATCTGAGTTATAGTGGCAGTGGAGTGGAGACAAATAAAATAGCTCCTTATGTACCATCAAGCAAACCTAGTGCTCACTCTTTGGATATCAAATATTCACCCACTTACACTCACTTTTTGGAGTTGAGTAGTTAGAAATGTTTATCCCTCTTTTAAATAAGATAAAATAAAAAATATCAGAATGGTATAAATTTTTTTTTGATAAAACACATTTAATATGGCACATAATAAGAATGAAACTGAACTGAACTGGCCTCAAAAGGTTTAAGTTTATCCCTGGATCAAAACAAACTCCCAGCAGTGGAATTAGGTTTGATCCAGGGCAGTCCTCACATTTCCAATATTTCCTGTCCCATATCAATCATTCCCATGTTTTCCTTTATGTCAAGTATCATTTTCGTACATTTTCAGGTTTTGGTTGAGCATCTTGAAGATCAGAATGTAGAAGGATTTACGGATGCAGTGAAGGAATATGACAGTATTTCAAGGCTGGACCAGTGGTATACAAGCATACTCCTTCGCATCAAGAAGCAGATCAACGACAACCCCGACTTGCGCTGATTGCCTCCGACTCAATCCATCTTTGTGGCTCCTCAATCTAAAGTCAATACTGACCCATTCTTTCGTTTAGTTTTATTTTTGATCATTGTGTATTATTCGCTAACATTTTATTTCGGAATATCAGCGTTTGAGAAGAGACACAGTATGGAATGTGTTGTTTTCTTTTTTTACTCGTTCAACATTTCCCGCATGTTAAAAGGCTTCGTATTTGCTATAACCTTGTTGGTGTTTTTAAATTTCAATTATCACAAGTTTAAAATTAAAACTTATTTTGATCATATCAAAAGTTATGTAAAAAAATAAACAAATATAATTATTTCCTTTTTTGATATAAAGTATTTTGATCGACGAGCCTATATTAGATTTTGGATAATCTCTTTGATGAGTTATGTCGTTTGATGAAAATTATTAACCCGCTGATTATTTTCAGATTTTGTTGAATATAACAAGCTATCAGTTTTTTTTCACAGTGAAAACTTTTTCTGTGAGTTTTAACAATTCAGCACAAAAATGTCATAATAGGATTGTAAAAATAATCAACTTCAGTTTTAACCGTTTTATTGCTGGACATGTTTTTCAATACTATAAAATATATAGACTCTCAGCACTCTTAACGGTTAATATAGAGGGAACAAGCAACGAATTTCAAGTCAGATAAATCCTCTTTGATATCTTCACTATCAGCGAATGGTTCAGTATTTTCGTTTAAAGAGTCATTTGATTTTGGATTTAATTTTAATCAATCTCATATCTAAGTGCTTTTTTTTTGTTATAATGTTTTTTATACGTGTCCTAGATATTTTATTTAAAAAAATTGATTGTTGATTTTTCTCATTTTAATTTTTATATTACCGTTTAGCTTGTTGATAGTGACTTAATATAATAATAATGATAAAACTGTATTTAAAGTGAATGATTATTCCTTACAATTTTAGTCATAGTTTATATGATTATTTATGTGTGATGGCGTACACAATGGTGGGTGAGTTCATTTTTACCAATGTGCAAAAATAAGATTGGTGGAATAGAATGTAAGATTTTTAATGTTTAAAACAAGCACCATTGTTATTGACATACATTTCTAACTTTAAGTAATTTTGTGATAAATATTTGGAAAATATTTCAACTAGATGGCTAAACAACATATTTAATTTTTTTTTAAATTTATTGTTTATTTTTTTTGTTATCTATATTAAAATATTTAAAAACATTTTTAATAGTTTTATTTCGTGCACCTTTTTTGATGCAGCAGTAGATTCACAGACAAAAGTGTAATTTTCGGAAAATAGCCTAGGTGTAGACAAATAACTCATTTATATATGATTTTTCTAAATAAAAATAAATCTATATCACTAACTTTTTTTTTTATATTTCCTCAATTTAAAAAAAAAAGTTTGATAGATTTCAGATTGATAAATATTTCACACAGAAATAAACAGTTTTTTTTTTCAGTATACTTAATGTTATTCTGTGACCCCATTCTAAAATGGCTATATATATAATATAATATTCTAGTTACGATAAATTCAATTCCAAAAGATCAAAAAAATATTATATTTAAACTTAACTATCAGCATTTATTTTTAGTGTGATTAATCGTGAATCAATCAATTTAAAAATTAAATGTGACATTAATTATTTCACAGATGAAATTAATTTTCTGTTTATTCATATTCTAAATATTGTATAAACCATACATAAATTTGTTGCAATGCTCCAATTACATCTTAGTGATCAAGTTGTCTAACATGACCTCGACAAATTTGGCATCCCACAATTATTTCTAATTCTGTGAATTTTGAACTGGTTTCAATTAAGTCCTTATTTCACTTGATTTTATGTTTTACTGGCACTAAGCAGTGCCTTACAAAAAGTCATACATCGCTTTTAGTGTGGATTCATCACAATTTTTGAGATGATATTTTTCAGTGGCCCAGGAACCGAAATTTCATTATTATTTTAGTTTTGATGCCAATTGGTTTGTATATTTTCTGAGTCAAGTACGGGAAGAAAAATAGTTTAACATAAAAATTGTGGCATGAATTTCACGAAGGACTGTTTTATTCCTTTTTATTTGTCTTAATTATTGTGAAATTAAGTAATTTGTTTTTTTTTTAATTAATGTTGTCATTTATTTTACAACGGACAAATAGTGATTTTTTTGTGATTGATATTAATTTTTCACATTGTTTCAAATAAGGAGAAAATCTCATTCTTTATGATATGTTTGTTTGTACAAAGGGATTTTAACTCTATTATGTTTTTAATATCAAATTACAATACAGTAATATGTAATGTTTTTTTTATTTCACATAAAAGGAGTATAACACCATTTCAAACATAAAATATATTTGGATGATTTTTCTTATTGTAAAAAAATTAAATCTATAAATTGATTTAAAAATTTCTAGCATCTGTAAATATAGTTTTGTTTACAAAAACTAAGTGTAATTTTATCAAATGTTCTATAAATGGTTAGTTATATTTCATTCATTTTTACTCTGGATTCCATCAAACTTCGAGTTGACTTAAAACTGACAAAAGTCATTGGCGACAATGATACTTATAACTTTGATGTCAAAGTAAATTATCACTACAATACTGTTGGATCTGATCATACCAACTTTAATACGGTATCAGCAAACCTTACGTCATACGTAAATTCTATCTAAAATAGACATATTTTCATTGTAACATCAATATGAAGCTAACATACACATATATACAGTTATATATACATTTTTTTCAGTTTTCTTATATAAAATCATTTCTGTTTATACAAAGACCTATTTTGATAATCTGTTGAACTGCAAATGCTGTATTTTCATCTATAACAACATATACAAATATTTCATTTTTAAAAGTGTGAAAAATACATCATGAATTTGTTCATGTCAAATTTAACTGTCTCTGTGTTATAGTTAGAAAACATTTTTAGTGATTCAATTTTCAAATTGTATGTACAATTGAAACATATCTAAAGAAAAAAATCATATAGAGCAGATTTCTTAATTTATTTTAGATTTTCATTATTTCTAGTTCAGTGCTTGTCAAAATAATAAACTAGGATAGCCTTACTTTTTAATCATTATTTTTGTTCGAGACCTTCACTGCCATGATCTAATATTGTACATTTTTGTGTTTGAATAATTTTGGTAACAAAATTAGATTTAAATATTTTCTTACACTGTGAATTTTTTTATTTAATATTTCAACTATTATTCAATCTATCACTATATGAATGGATACATTATGTATCAACAACTTCCATTTTTATCAGATTAAATGCTACAATTTATTTATAATGTTGAAGAATATTCTCAATGAAAGGGGTGAAGATAGTAAATTGAAATTTAATAATGGTGGTTGTATTATTAATGAAAGAGAAGATATATTGATTAAGTACTATATGTAAGATGAATTGGAAATATAAAAAAAATATCTTATGTCAATAGTGATTGAGGAAGACTAATGCAGGAAAGGAATAGATACCAAATTATGATTGAAAAATAAAGGTGGAGATTATGCTGTATGGAAAAAAACAATATGTTTCGCAAAAAGAAGCTGCTCACTCTTTATTTAATGGAGGGTACCGTAAAATATGTTAAATATGTATTTATTTTATTACTCATTTGGAAAAAAAACATTGAGAAAAGGAAAAAAAAAGTTTATCCCGCAAAGACTGTTGTTGTTTACTTTATGACATTTTTGAGAAGCACTGAATTAGATATCGGGAAATTCTATTAAATTAATTAATTAAGTAAGTACTTTTAGTTTGATAAAATGTTTTTTTTTTTAAATCTAGTGTTTTCTGTTTATATTTTTCCTGTTGATGATACTTCATTATTTTTCTAGAAAATGAAGATAAATTAAAGCAGTGCAACCAAAATTGTATATTCCATTACGATTGTTAGAATAAAAACTGAAATCTACACAACACATGGATAGTTTTTGATTATTGGACAATTTTGTTTAAATATTATTTTCTGATACAGATTAGTTAATTTTCTGAAATTTTCATAAAAAAGTAAATACTATAAATTATGAGTAATTGATTTTATAAAAATGTTCTCAGTTTTTACTTTCACAAGTACGTAATTTATTGGTTTAAATAATTTTTTTTTTCATTTGATAAGCTCTTGCCTAGTTTATTTTTTGTTGTAAGTAACATTTTTTGAAATTATCCAGAAAATAATTTCATAAGACGTCTCTTTTATATTTTTAGCTTATTCGATATTTTTCCAATTTGAACTTCTATTCCTTGCGTTGATGAAGCAAAAATTGAAAATTCATTGTTCAATGAGAATGTCTTAACACATTGTAATCGGGTACTTTTCGCGACAAGTGATGACGCAATGCGGGTACTTTTAGACTTTTTTGCGCCAAAATTAGACTTTCGTAAAAAAACCATATCTCTCAAACTAATTAGTATGTTTTCGAAAAACTTTTTGTATCTTACTAAGAATAGAACTATCTATATCTTTATTATGCAAAATATGGGTTGCTCTATTTTTTACTCACACAAAATTACTACATTCTAGGTAAACATAGAAAAAAATACTCTTTCACCATCAAAATTATTTTATTCACATAAAATTACAATATAATTACGAAATTTTGAATAGAACTATCTATATCTTTATTATGCAAAATATGGGTTGCTCTATTTTTTACTCACACAAAATTACTACATTCTAGGTAAACATAGAAAAAAATACTCTTTCACCATCAAAATTATTTTATTCACATAAAATTACAATATAATTACGAAATTTTCAATAGATCTTATAAGAATCTTATAAGATCTTATAAGATCTTATAAGAATCTTATAATAGATAACGCGCAGTTCCCACCCCATTTGGCGACCGTGTTTACAAGTTTCCCGCATACCACCGCTTGGCAAACCAAAACGAGTAAACTCGTCTCCCGCTCTCTATTATAAGACGGGATAGAACGAGTTTTATCGTTTCCCGCAAACAATGTGTTAATACATCTTAATTTTTTTTTATGGCAACAATGGTAGTATTGATCTTGTGAATCACTTTAATTAACTTGCCTAAATTGATGCTATTCCACTGGGGTGAATGGTGTCACCCAGCTCAAACTGATTGTTAAAATCGACTAAGTAAAAATACCATGCATAAAATGTATTATTTTTAAATAAAACAACCCTGCTCTGGTGCAAAATACAATATTTGAAAGCACATCATCACCCCTGTTCTGTACTAGGAGTATTAATAATTATTAACTTCATAACCATATTAAAAATTAAATATCCGGCGAGTCTTTAACTTTCGAGATATGTCTGGAGTTATCCAGTGAAATTTAATATAACAATGACATTGACAGCAGCTTAAAAAAAATCCAACTTTGAGGCTAGGCAAAATAGCTACAAACTTTTGTTTTAATTTTTTTACATACATAGTTGTACATTGAATCGGTTGTTTAGAATGCAGAAAACATATAAAAGTGGTATCATTCTTGGTCAAATAAATTTCTTAATTGAATGTGAGAGTAAAATTTAAATTGCCCACAAATAATTTGAACAATGATGCAAATACTACCTTGATCAAAAAGTTTTAGGACTTTATTCATAAAATCGAAAATACAAGTTTATTCATCAAAATCGATATGGTCCCCTTCAAAGTACTCCCCATCCACTGAAACGGACTTACGCCAGCGCTTGATCCAATCCTCGAAACAACGCTTGTACTCAATTTTCGGTATGTCCATCAGAGCCGTCTTCGATTTTTTCATGACATCCTCTCGGGTGCTGTAACGTGTTCCACGAATCGGTTTTTTAAGTTGGTTGAACAGGAAAAGGTCGCAGGGAAGGCTGCTGGATAGTAATCGTGTTGTTCATGGACTCATGGAAACTCATGGAAATCATGTCTTTCGCGATTTCAACACGGTCCTTTTTTTTACATGAAATTGAGGTCTTTCGGCACCAGTTTTGCAGCGACACGTCTGAGGCCCAAATCACTAACCAAAATGTCTTGAGCGGATCCATAAGCAATTACCAAGTTTTCTGCCAGCTCTCTGATGGTCAATTTGCGGTTTTCGGCCAACATTTCTTTGATTTTATCGGTTTTCGACTGCCACTGCGTTCGTCATCCTCGACCGACTCACAACCACTTCTGAAGCGTTCGTGCCACCGAAAAACACTTCTCCAACATTTCCAAGGTCTGCGGACCGTTAAATCCGTTTTTCACACAAAATTTAAAGCAAACTCGTTGATGCACAGTTGATGCCATTTTCAAACTTGTAAAAAATCGAAAACACGCACAAAAGTAGATGTACTCAGTACAGCGTAACTTTTACAAATGTCAAGCTATGACACTGAAATTTGAAGGGAAGTGTCAATGATAGATGTGGTAACCTAACAAAAAAAAAAGAATTCCAATCGGGTGACTGACAGCGCCACACGGTGGCCGGTCCTAAAACTTTTTGATCAAGGTAGTATATCTAATTCTATGTTAATCAATGGCATAAGAACTGCAATTATATCTAACAGGATCAGGTGAAAAGTTTAAGACAAGGTAACACACCGTATCTTGACATCAATATTATGTGACAAATTGTATTGTGAGCAACATAAGTACAGTACCCGGCAGTAAGTAATACACATAGTTTGTAGAGTGTCGTTTCTGTCGCACGATGCGCTAACAGTCCGGTATCGTAGTCACTATGCGGTTAGCGCATCGTGCGACAGATGACGCTCTACAAACTATGTGTATTAATTACCGCCGGATACTGGAAGATGTTTTTCTCATGCCAAAAATATCACTTACAACGCAATCTGCCACACTAATCTTATCCAGATATAATTTATTGTACTGTTTGTTTGTCTCCAGACCCAGCCGGATATTGGGGATTCAAACATGAAATTAAATATGAATAAAATATTATATGTATAATATATTGAGTGATGTCTTATTAATTATTTTATGGTACTATTTATGAATTATAGAATAAAACTTTTTTATATCCGATTGTGTTAAACACATTTTGTTAATCAAAGTGTAAACTAGATACATATTTCAGTTTAGTGCTGTCATTCCATTAGTAAAATATTACATGTTGCTGTGTCTTAAAAATATTGTAGTCTATGCTTAAAAATATCACCTAATTTTTAATATATGAATAATATTAAGAACATTGGAATTTTTTTCATTTTGGATTATATCACTAGAAAATAGAAATAATTTGAACCAGTTCAAATAAAATTGCTTTTTACTGTTTTACTGTCATATTCTAAAAAAAAATCATTGATATTATTTAATGGTTAGAATGCTAGCTGAGTATTCTGGAAACTCAATTTCATTCTAGTGGATCTTCAGCTGGTTTCTCTTCAAGACTTTTCTTCATCCAAATTTACAATTGTACACTTACTATCTGCGTAAATAAATTTTGAAGATATATTCTTGAAGCTAACTTTTTAACTAAACATAGATATTTAAGTTGGAGTTTTTCGTAGCAAACCAATTAAGTTTTACGTACATTTCTACAAAATAAATTACAGCATGGTAAAGATAATAGAAATAGCAATATAATATTTCAGTAAAAGTGACATTTTTCATCTCGGCATATTTAAATGAAGGCGTTTCATCTCTGATCCCTTTTTTATCATTTACAAACTTTACCTAGGCAATGCCTCGAGAACTATAAAAATTGTCACTTTATTCTGTTCACTTCAACATTTCTGACTAGTACGTTCCGAGTGATACTTAGATATTGAATGTTTAGGGACCTGTAAGAATTTGCAACCCATAGAGCACTAGTCGTTTGAGCATGACTTGTATTTTATCATATATATATATATATATATATGCACTTATGAAAATGCCTAAAACTTACTTTCTGTCACTGTCCTTGTCAATAATATCGAAGAATATGAAATGAGGTTAGATATAATCTAATAATGAAACACGAGATGTGAGAAAGATGTTGAAAATCAGTGTTCGAAATCATTTTATTGAAATGTGTCAATTGTGGGAGAGACTTTTCAATTCAATGTGTAAAAAATGTATCATTTATGGCTTCGAGTGTCTTCCAAATTTCGTTTTGAATTAGATAGTATTATTTTGTTTGAACTGGTTCAAATTCTCAGGTTCATAGTATTACATAGGTATTTAGGATGTTCCTAAGCCTAGCCTAAAGCTTACTCGATATAAAATAGCAGTTAAACTATTGTCATAATTTATTATGTAATTATTATCTGTGTTTATGCAATAAACTTGAATAATCAACTAAAAGAAGTGTTTCATTTAACCCTATCAAATGTTGATCCAAAACAACACAATGTAAAAAAAAAATAGAACTAATCGATCATCTAAATTTTTTTAATATTGCAAACTTCAAGTATAATGCATATATGTCTTATGTAGACTTAAAACCCAACGCTTGTAGAAAACATTCAAATATCACTGAAAATTCCATAGAGAAGTTTATCCTGCTTACTAATAGATAATTCAGAGTCAGAGCTTGACATCTGCTCGTCGAAACACTTTGTATTGAGAATGTTCAATCCACACAAAAATAGTTAATGATTGTTCATTTTCTCTTTCTTAGATATACGATAAAAGTTCGTTAATTAAAACAACGATAACTTGTTATTCAAATTTTTCACCATTTTATGGATCCCGAAATTGACTTCGTAATAAATTCTACCGATAATTTGAAAACCCGTATATTTCGTAATGTTTTTCGCCAAAAAGCATCTGTGAATTATAATAATTCGAAATTTTCCACGTTATTCACGGATCTATCATGAGCTGGTGAGTGGTAAAATTTTCGAGCCTCCCCCTACATTCAAAGATTCAATATCAAAATATCTCAAGATATTTTCGAAGTATTGGGAAGTCTACCGAAAAATAAGGAAACAATGTAAAAAGGATATAATGAAAATATGATTTCATCATTTTTTGCATAACTGCTATTTTTAATCTTTCTATAAATTAGTAAATTTTGTCTCTTACGAAATCTTAATTTTGAGATGAAATTCAAGTGGCGCAAACTTGGACTGACTAAACCCTACTATGAAAAGTTATAATCCTAATAAAATTAAAATAAAAACCAATGGTTCACTCTGCTATTAACCCCGTACCTCGTGGATATGTCCTGCCTGTACCATCACTATCAGTGTCATACGAAACATTTTCATCAGATTCGGAAGTTGAATTACATATCAATGAATATGTAGCGACTATACGTGCGGTCACTGAACCCACGAGACGACCTTTGCCCCACCTTAACAATGCGAGACAAACAATGGACAAAGTCCACGCGGTCGGTCATTCAACTCACTACTAGCGTAGACCGCATTCCATGAGGAAAGGAGAGAGCAATACATCTTCCGCGCAGTCTCTCAAAACAAAGGATACCTACGCATCGACAATAAACATATTGTAAGCGCAAAGACGAGACAGCGATATATCTCGTACGCATTCCCGCACACGTCCAAAATATTATAAATACCGACGTTTATCAATGAAATTCTTCTTTGCATATTCCGATTTCGACAAGTTTTTATTTATCAACAATCATCCTCATCATCTCTCCTTTAAGGAACAACCGTTCCTAAAAATATATTGAACTGTAGGATAAAGATGGAAATACTAAATAACCACAAAAGTTTACACAAAATGAATTAAATTAATAAAATACTTAAGTATGCGGCACAAGGTATTGAAGCAAAAATGTTACCGACAATGGTAATATTTTTGCTTCAATGTCACTTGCCCACTCAGTTTATTTAAAAGAAACTTATGAAAATATAGAATTTGTTCTTAATAAAATAAAATATCAAGAATATTATGGTAAAATTGGAGGCTTAAAAATTTTGAGCATGTTATTAGGGCAACAAAGTGGTTATATTAAAATACCACATACACATCATCCCACCATTTATCTGTCGGGGTAGGCAGGGAGAGGACAAAGTGCTAAATTTTTCTATCTTGGCACACATCTCACTTTTTCTGCATCCATACACTTTCTCATACGAGACTTTCCTTGTTTATGCTTCCTTATTTCAAAACATTCACTTGATCCTACTATACTTTCTTTGATCTTCTTCCACCACGCCTTCCACTCACATTTGCACTGTATATTTGTTTTATTAGTCTTTCTTAATTCATTCGTTCCACATACCCAAACCATCTCAGAGTGTTCTTCTTCATCTTACTCAACACATCAGTTCACATTTGTCCTTAATCACTTTATTCCGTATCCGTGGTTCATAGTCACCTCACTTATTCTTCGCAGTGCATTTCTCCAGCATTTATTCAGCTTCTTTCAGTCTTTCCACGCCCATGTTATACTCCCATACATCAAACCTGGCACTAATAATATTATTCTGTCTGTTTGTGTATATAGTGTCCCATTGACTTCGTTTCCTATCAATACACGCGAGACTTTCCTATCTTAACAAACATATTTATACAAATTCTCATATAACATAGCTCCTACGATTTATCTTACCTTTCCTTCTTTCAAAATATTCATTTGATCCAAACATACATTCCTTGATCTTCCGCTACCACGCCTTTCACTATATATTTGTTTTATTAGTCTTTCTTAATTCATTCAATCTACATTCCCAAACTATCTCCGAGTGCTCTCTATTCTCTAATTATAAAGTAAATATACTAAAAGTATGTAGTACAATTTTATAGGAAATTGAAGCCCGAAAATTTATTAAGGATGTATTCTACTCTAGAGGCGTGAATTTCGAGCATTTTTTCAGACCTAATAAAAAAAAACTAAAAACATTTTTCCTATGCTTTTCTTACAGTTTGTTTGTTGATGATTTGAGAATGTACAGAAAAATTTAAAAAAAAAAATTTAAAATTCAAAATGTTATCAGCTGTTATATCTTGTAAAAAAAAAAAGGGGGGTGAGGTGGTCGACATGGTTAAAGCTCTTTCGTAAATTTGAAACAAAAATCATGCACAGTTTACGCACAAATTAATCAGCACAAATAACGTCGTTATAGTTGGTACCAAAGAAAAAAAAAATCGTAAAATGATTACTGTCTGAAAAAATTTTTTACCCTTTTTTTTCAAATATTAAATTTTTTTAAAAATAGTAGACAAAATACTTTTGAATTTTTCAAGGTAGGGACGATGTAAAAACATTTATTCAAGTTTTATACTAAATTTGAAGGCATTCAGTTTAATAAAACTTGAGATTTTATGTCGACCAGCTCGAAAAAGTAGTTTCGAGAAAAACGCGTTTAAAGTTTTAAGATTGAGTCATTCCGGTGCGGCGTAATTGCTGCCTCATTTATAGCATATAACTTCGTTAATATTCAAAATTTTAAAATTCAATTTTGAGAACATATTCTTAAAGATCTAAACTTTAAAAATATGCAAAAAATATATTTTAATTTCTAGAGTAGAAAACCCCTTTAAAAAACAAACACACACCTTATGCATTTTCCCTCTCTTTCTCTTTGAATAATGGCCGTGAACTCCTATATTGAAGGAGTATACGCCAGTGTCAAGTGATGGCCGTTTCTCTTTAGAGATAATTTTGATGTGAGTGTTAAAACAAATATTTCGATCTTTAAGTGTAAATCGTGCTGGATTGGAATTCACTTTGTTCGTATAATAGCATGGGTGGCGGTGGGCTCGAACATTTCACTATGATCCATTAACGGGAGAAGAATCATACTGAGTGTGTACCATAAATGCTAGTAGTCAGAGGATTTAATTTTTGTCAGTTGGCATAATTGCAAGGCATATTATTTCAAAATATACCAACTTCATGGTGTTTTCTGTATTGTGCCGTTTTTCAAAATCCATGAATATCATATATATATGTGTATATTACATACACATACATACACCATCATGCCATTTCTCTGCCGTGGTAGGCAGAGAGGACAGAGTTTCCTATCTCAACACGCATCCTTAGCCTCTTCTACATTCATATACCTTCTCATACGACTATTACGATTTCTCTGACTTTCCATGTTTCCTTATTTCAGAATAATCATCTCAGCGTGGTCTTCTTCATCTTACTTAACAAATCAGCCTCATGTTCACATTTATTCTTTATTACTAAACTCTGTATTCTGTCATACATTGTCGCTCCATGTGTTCTTCTCGATACACGCATTTCTACAGCATTTATTTGGCTCCTCTTAGTCTTTTTCCACGTCCACGTTTCACTCCCATGTATCAAAATCGGCTCCAAAATACTATTGTGAACTTTAACTTAGTTATAGCATAATTATTAATTATTAATTTTCCAGTTGTAGTTGAGTGTCACTGTCAGGTTGATGAGAGCGTGCAACGGGGTTTTGTTTTTGTGTAATCAAAAATCGGAAAGAAGTATCGATTTATTTTTCTCATGCTAAATATCCTCAGTGAGATACAGGCAAAAGCCTAGTTTACTGGGGATACGACAAATGAAAGGCAACAAACCCAGATCCATTAAAATTGTATGTCCAAATCAAATTATCTGTTGTTTTTCTTAAATTGTGTATATTTCTCGTCATGTGTAATAATAAATAAATAAATTAATTTAAATATGTATTTACAATTTTCATTTGACATTTGAGAAGTGGCGTGTCGTGATTTTGTTTAGATCCTCATTCTGATTTCTGCGAAAGGATTTTAATGGAGTCGTAATTTAAAAATGTCAGCTTAACAAAAAATGTGAAACCACTCGGTAAGTTATAAAAACTGGAAGGTGTAACCAATATAGCGAGAAGTGGTAGGTAATCGAAAAGTTTAAAATTGTATCCTGATCAATATTTTGGCTCCAAAAAATTCATTGTTCATACATACCAAAATCTAATGAGCTAGGATACTTTTTTTATTATTTAAACTAAAAGGTTAAAGTAATTTAAGTATTTGAGATTAATTTATGGTTTTAATTTTGATGAAGGGGCGGACTGACAATAAATACATCCGGGAAATCGGTTGAGACCGACCACTTTTGATGTCAAATACTTCGCGTACCAAAAGTTTTTTTTAAATTTAAAATTAGAGATTAGTTATTAAATTTCTAATTTTTATTGCATTTTTCACAAGATTTCCATTTCTACATACGATTTGATAGATTTTGAAATATAAACATAGAGATACAATTAAATTCTATATAAAAAGATACTTTTGATATTCCTACTGACCTATTTCAGCCACTATCAGCCTGTCGCGTACATTCTATTGAGAACGAACCAGTCTGCAGTGAACTGCAGAACACGATCCCCGTGCATTCTCAAGTCTGGATACACGTCGTTCTTCTGCTTCCTCGACATTTTGATGAACTAAAGCAGATCGATTGCACTGAAAAAGAAGAAAGAAAGTTATAGCAAAAACATATAAAATTGTGAAACTTTAAAAATGAGTGAAATTGTGAAACATTAAATTATGAGACAATGAAATTCGTCCTGAGGTCATATCAACCTGCACCTTTCCGTTCCCAATTTCCAGCAATTGATGTGAGAATATCTCAGCTCATCGATCGCTTTGCAGCTGGACACGCATTTGTCAAATATTTGTCCAATTGGAGTATTGTTAAGGAAATACAGAGATAATTGGAACTAATTAAATGCTAAGCAAAGAGAGAGATTATTGGAATTAATTAAATGTTAAGGAAAGACATTGCAAGCATTGCAAACTACGCACGAATTTAATTTGGATGTGACATGTTTGGACGCGTCATTATTGAACAATAAATATCGATTCTAATAAATAGCAAGTTATTTAGGTAAATACATTACAAAAAATGCGTTTGTCATCATGAACGATTTGAGATGTCATTGCTTTATGGAATTTCGTTATCGGATACATTTTAACTTGGAAAAATACCTCTCGAAGGATACCTGTGTTAACGAAAGAGTTAACAATTATGTGTAAGCCATAAATTTGTGATTATATGCCAATGAATGCAAGTTACACTTCTACAGAGCGTAGAAACAATATTCTGTGCAGTTTTTACATTATTGTAGCCTAGTTTAATTAATTACATTATTCCATCCCAGTTTAATTAATTAATGTGGATTTCATCATTAAGTGTACAGATAAAGAGTTCCCTCAATAAATAACTGAGATTAAAATTGGATTTTTTATGGAAATTTAAGTATTATTTGACGTTCTTCAGTGCCTTTATTACTCAATTCTATCAGTGCCTTTATTACTCAATTCTATCAGTGCCTTTACTACTCAATTCTATCAGTGCCTTTATTACTCAATTCTGCTCTTTGAACACATACGTCGGCAAATCTTTTTAATTTTCTTTACAAACTAAATTTGGTTAATACCTCTATATTCATTTATCATAAAGGGGAAAAATGGTATGAGTTATTTGGGTATAAAGTCATTTCGCTGATCTTTTTTTGTAATTTCCGCCGGTGTGATATTACGGGAACAGTAGATAAACAAACGATCACTAGCGTTTTCGTGATCTTTTCTTGCCTGTGGAGGGTTGAACAAATTATGTCTTCTATTTTATATACATTTTTGTTTACTTTGAAACTGTACACTGGATATTTATGTCCATTTGTATTTCCACCCGCTGATAAATTTCCAGTTGATCATAATATGAAGTGTCTTTTATGTTATTTACGTTTTGTTTACTTTGAAACTGTACACTGGATATTTGTGTCCATTTGTATAATATTTCGACCCACTGAGAAATTTCCGGTTGATCATAATATGAAGTGTCTTTTATGTTATTTACGTTTTGTTTAATTTGAAATTATATGCTGAATATTTTAGCCTATTTGCACACTGGCTCACTGGGAAACTCCCGATTGATCAAATGAAGTGTCTTTTGTTTTATTTAATTTAAACCTGTACACTGAATATTTCGCCCCATTCACACATCGACCCATCAGGAAATTCCCGGTTGTTCAAGTGAGTTCTTCGAACCGAGTTCTTCAATAATCAATCGATCATTTCATCTGGCAGTCCATGGAGTGCGCAAGAGCCGCCTCGAGACATAACTTACGAGTATTTGTCTATCTCGTGTCTTGGGTGTCCATGTATTCGTCTGCACCATTTAATCTGTCAGTCCGTGGAGTGCGCAAGAGCCGTCTCGAGACATAACTTATGTGTCTATCTCGTGTCTTGGGTGTCCATGTATTCGTATGCACCATATAAAAATGAGAAAACAAAGGTTTAACTCATAGGTTCTCAACCTTATTTTGCCACCGCCCACTTTGAGAATATTTTTTTTTCTAAAGCCCCAATTTTTTTTACTTGCGAATCTGAAACAGCTATTGCCACGATTATTATTTAAACGTGTTATATTATATACTATAGTCGTAAGATAGGATATGGTATGGCCCTAGCCTATTTCTGAGTTTAAAGAAGACTGTTTCAATGAGAACAATTAAAACACAAGCATACTTAATTATATTGAAAAGTATTTTTATTAACATTCAAAAGACATAGAATTTATAACTTATCTAATGAGAAGGTTGAATTTGATGCATTTGTGAATTTTTGCACACGTGATAAAAATGATTAAAATACATACAATAACAAAAATTGCCCAATATTAAAGTTTACTTTAGTTAGTACGCGACTAGCGTGTTTTTTTTTGTCTTTTTTAGACTATATTTTTTTAATCTGCCCACGCCCCTCCGTGCCATCTCAACGTCCCCTAATTTTCTCTGGGTCTTCTACTGCCCCCCTGAAAGTCTCAAACGCCCAAAGGGGGGCGTTATCGCCCACGTTGAGAACCTATGGTTTAACTCAATCGAGCCATGGTTTTTGTAAAAAATATATAAATGATATAGTCCTGTATCAAAATTTTATATTTCCGTAATGACATTTTGTTTTAATCAATTCATAAAATACTTACGTATATAAATACAGGACCGGCTTGAGGCACGTGCAAAGCGTGCAACTTCACATAGCCCCGCGTTTAGCGAGTTTAGCGCTCATAACAAAAAATGGAATTTTGCTAATTTATTCGGTCCCAACCTATTGAAAATAGGAGGCGTCTAACTCATTTTATTTGTATATTTAGAAATTTGACTGATCTGTTGCATTCACTGCAATAATTTTGTGAAGTAAATTAGTAAATTTAAATAGTTCATTTATGGGTGAAAATATTTGTGCAATACTTACCCTGTTTTCACCCTTATGCAGACGTAGGTATAAATAAATAAGAAGGCCTCTTGCCCAAACTTTGCACTCAACCCCGCAATTTTCCAAGCCGGTCATGCATAGAAGTCTTGGAAAATGAACATGTAATTTAATTTATTGCAAATCTATTTACGTATTATTCATTGAGTCATACATTTCGCTATCGCTAAATATAAATGAATGCCCTATGGGAGTTGGAAATCACAAGAATTGTTCGTATTTATCAATATACGGGCAGTTAGTCACGTCATCATTATTCCTGCAATATTGCATTCGACGGATAAACCAAGAATTATTAATAAATATTTTATTTATAATATTACAAGGAAAAAATAAAACAAAAGACGATTTTTATTATTTTTAGATTAATTTCGTTCTAAATTTAGCCCATGGTCGGATTTGATCGCAACTAATCGAGTCATGGTTTACCACGAGCTTGATTTAACGAACTTGACAACGATAAACCAATAGTGAAAAACTCTGCAGGCAGACATCTAAAAAAAATTACTTCACAAGCTGTCAAAATTGATCTAAGCCCTGTCAAACTAGTCTTCACGTGAGCAGCTCGTGGTACGATGGCGGTCAAGATGAAAACCAGCCTACGTTTGTGCCCTGGTTGGTAAGACACCTGTCTTCCTACCCGGGGTCATAGGTTTGATTCCGTACCATTTTTTTGTAGAGTGTAAGTCTGGTTTTAACTTCAGGCCTCTTAAACATCTTTCTGGTGAGTCGTAAGAGATTACCGCATGTTAATAAACCCCCCAGGTTGTACTATATACAACGAAAGTTTAATACAATAAAATATACTATATACGGACAGTATTATACAAAAATTATCCAATTCACATTTTCTTGATTTAAGATACTTGATAAAATATATCTCAGCTTTGTAACATACTACCTTGATCAAAAATTTTTAGGACCGGCCACCGTGTGGCGCTGTCCGTCACCCGATTGGAATTCCTATCCCGCAGACCTTGGAAATATTGGAGAAGTGTTTTTCGGTGGCACGAACGCTTCAGAAGTGGTCGTGAGTCGGTCGAGGATGACGAACGCAGTGGCAGTCGAAAACCGATGAAAACATCGATAAAATCAAAGAAATGTTGGCCGAAAACCGCAAATTGACCATCAGAGAGCTGGCAGAGAACTTGAACATCGTTTATGGATCCACTCAAGACATTTTGATTAGTAATTTGCGCCTCAGACGTGTCGCTGTAAAACTGGTGCCCAAAGACCTCAATTTCATGCAAAAAAAGGACCGCGTTGAAATAGCGAAATACATGATTTCCATGAGTTTTTGACTAAAAACAACACGACTACTATCCAGCAGCCTTCGAATTCACCTGATCTGGCTCCCTGCGACTTTTTCCTGTTCAACCGACTTAAAAAACTGCTTCGCGGAACGCGTTACAGCACCCGAGAGGATGTCATGAAAAAATCGAGGATGGCTCTGATGGACATACCGAAAATTGAGTACCAGCGGTGTTTCGAGGATTGGATTGGGCGTAAGTGCGTTGCAGTCGATGGGGAGTACTTTGAAGGGGACCATATCGATTTTGATTAATAAACTTGTATTTTCGATTTCATGAATAAAGTCCTAAAACTTTTTGATCAAGGGAGTATGTATGTAAGATGTAATTCAACAATAAAACGCCCAATTGACAGGTCTGATATTTGTATGACATATGTTACATGCATAATTGATGTATACTTTTTTGATATTTTAAACAAATAAAAAATGTATTTTGTTGATTGGATCTTTTTATCATTATTATGTCAACATAAAATATATCGTCAATGTACATACGTTATTTAACATAGAACTGTATGAAATAGATAGATACATGAACCATGAGAAAGAAGGAAAAAAATATAATACTTATAGATATCGTCGAGATGTAATGTTGGAGACGGGTTGGACCGCAAGGCGCACCAACTACTCTATCATTCAAGAATTATTGATAGCCGAAAGGTTTTCGACTACACACAGGAAAAATTGGTAATCACAGGTACAGTTGAGGAAAACTGGTAATCACAGGTACAGTTGAGGAAAACTGGTAATCACAGGTACTATATAGTTGAGGAAAAACGGACAAGCGGAACGTCTCCTACAAGATGGACGAACAAAATAAAGAAGTTAACAGGTTCCTTTTTAAATGCTACATTCAACATCATCCAGAACTGGGAAGGATAAGACAAATGATTCACCAAGTTCCAGACAAAGCAGAGGATCATGACGCTCAGCATTGAGCGCGTGGTGATGAAGATAAAGATCCATAAAAACAGTAAAAACATACTATATATCCCTGGCCGGCCGGTCTCTGCATGCGCAAAACTCCCGAAAATTGTGGTATCTCGCGAGGTATATTGCGTTTTCTTTAGAGCTGCCTTTAGATCGACAATTGGCCTAAGCATGCCTGCTTACGGTTTATTCAATCGCATGGTAAACCTCAACATATACGAATTGGAGGTGTGAACATATTGAAGAGTGTGACCGGGAGACAGAATTGTCTTCATCTCCTTAATCAAATCTTCGTGTTTAAAAACACGCTGACGTTAATCTAGCCTTCGAGTTTGAACGCAATTCAACCGCACGTGAAGAAACAACAATTATCGCACACGTCTAACACGCGAGGATTGTTACTAGATACATTTTTTAACTAGACTGGTGCATTTTTTATTTTCTCGGGTATTATTGGGAATTGAACTCCTATAATGAAAGTCAAACGTCTTACAACTAGGCCACGGAGCTGGTACTATAGGGCATGGTTATGTAGGGATCCACGGTCGTCGCTGAATATTGTCGCATACATACGGTCAATGACCGATGAAACGACCTTCGGATTCCTCGATAAATTATAGTAAACAGTCCAAAGGTCACATGCCAACCATTGACGCCGGCCGAGCATCGCGCCGCATTCCATACTAGAGAGAGAACGCACCACGCTGTCTCGCCAGTTTCGTAAATAAAATATCACCCACATACGACAATAAACCATTTCTGCATTCACAGAAGCGAGACAGAAGCATATCGCGAGTGCACTCTCGTGCACATTCCAAAAACATATAAATACCTACGTTACTATAAAAATAAACACTCACTCTCTTTCCGCATTGCGATCTAACGTGTTTTTATTTATTTACCAACAACTATCATCATCTCTTCCAATAAGAACCATTCTGCTAAAGTTACAAGAATTTCGATCATAATAGATTTTTAGGTTGCTTGCTTACAGTTTTTGACAATTGATTAATCCTTGTGAATATCATGTACTCGTAGTTTGAACGCGGTGAAGTGTAAAGGTTAAAAGTTGCAAATTAACAATACTACATAAAACTACTAGTGCCGTATGATATAGAGTCGTTGACCGTGACTCCAATTACAACTTCGTGTCCTATAGTTTGATAAGCTCTTGCGGTTTATAAGAAGTCCCCGACTAAGAGATATGTCAAATACTCAAATACGATGAAGCTGTATAGAGATGCGTTTCATGTCCGAACAACTTGAAACAGGATAATTAGCAATATACTCGTAGTCTAAACACTTTGATGTCGTCACTAAGTCCGTCCAGAAAACGACTATTGGGGGTGTGTTTACACATCTGCCGAGGCTGGGAGTATAGGGTAAAACGAGGTATAGGATAGAACAGGGGTTCCCAACCTTTTTGTACTCTAGAGCACATTCTAAAATATCGGTAGGGTGGCGGGCACCACCTATTTTTAATCGACAAACTCCTTCCATAACTTCTCATTTTCCCATCATTTATTTTCTTATATTCATAATTTATTAATAAATAATAAACAAAAATGTTTCAAAATAATAAAATTATTATTCAAATTGCATACACACAGAGAAATGTATTTACAGAACGTAAACAAAGTAAACAAAAAACACAAATACAAAGAAAACATTTTATAAAAAAATATAATATCAATATGTCAATGTGATCTTTGGCATTGCATATAATTGGCCAGTGTCTCATAATTAAGAGAGTATGACGATAGCAGATAATCCTGTTAGCAAACAATCATAAAGATGCTCATCGGTGAGTCGAGATCTATATCTTGATTTTATTAAGTTCATGTTTGAAAACAATGATTCGCATAAATATGTCGAACCGAAATATGATTCAATTTTATATGCCGCTTTTTTCAAAAATGGGAACTTTTCTCTGTCCACTGTATTTCAAAAGTCCTCTAATATTAAGGATTTTAGCAAAATATCATTCTTAAGGTCCAAAATTTCTAACTCTATTTCTTCTATCTTACCTTGAACAAAATCTGCAATACATGCGGCCATTTCCATTACATTTATTTGGCAAGTAAAATGATTGATACAGAAGGAAACAATTGGCTCGATATGTGTAAACTGCAAAAATCTCTCTTCAAACTGTTTTTTTAACACTTGAAGATGCTTAATAAATAATGACCCGTTTAATTCATTGTTACCTAGCATTTTCTTCATATGTGGGAAATGCACGAGAGAATTGATCTGCATACGTGATATCAACAAATCCAATTTAGCTTTAAATGACTTTAAAGAGCTTATCATTTCAGCTATGTTTTTGTCTTTCCCCTGCAACTCCAAATTTAAAGAATTCAATTTTTCCATGATGTCTGTGAGAAATCCCAAATCAATCAGCCAGCGAGAGTCAGCTAGTTCATCATAATTTTCCTTTTTATCGTTTATAAATATTTTTATTTCTTCAATTAAACTCACAAATCTTGTAAGAACCTTTCCTTTACTGAGCCAACGTACTTCAGTATGCAGAATAAGATCATGTTCTTTATCTTCAGTATCTTCTAACAGGGCCTTGAAAAGTCGGTGCTGCAAAGGAGCTGCTCGAATAGAATTGATTATTTTTGTAACTATTTTCATAACGTGTTCAAATGGCAATATTTTACAACACAGAGCTTCCTGGTGGATAATACAGTGGTAGGACATAAAGTTTGAAAATGATTCATCCTTCTTGCAGAGGGCAATAAATCCTTTGTTTTTACCTACCATTGCTGGTGCCCCATCGGTGGTTATCGCAGACAGCTTGTGCAAAGGCATATTTATTGACTTGGCGTATGTTCTGAATGTATTATAAATATCCTCACCCCTTGTCTGTCCTTTCATAGGTAATATTTGCAACATCTCCTCTTTTACTGTGAAGTTACTAAATACCATTCTCACCATAACTGCTAACTGTGCGGTGTCTGATATATCTGTTGACTCGTCAAATTGTAGCGAGAACCAGTCACATCTTTCTAAGCCAGTCTTTAACTGAGTTTGTATGTCTGTTGAAATTGCATGTATTCTTCTTGTGACGGTGTTATTTGACAACTGTAAGTCTTGTATTGCTGAGACAATCTCACGTTTGTTAGAAAATCCATCAAACAAACAATCGGCACCAGTCAAAAATAGTTCTTTAAACAACTCACCATCAATGAAAGGTTTCTTCTTTTTTGCGAGCATGTGAGACAATTTGAAAGAAGCAATGGTGGTGTAGCGAGATGCTTAACTTGATACGTCGTGATGATTTTGATATGTCTTGTATTTAAAATAAATACAAAACTCAGGAATGCGGATAAAAGTGAGAGTAAATAATCAATGAATGGTCCAGTGAATAATAATGTTTATTTGTCTACAAGTAGGTATTTTATAGTTGTGCGTGAATGCGCCCGCGATATATACTTTGTCTCACTCCTGCGCGTGCCCTAGTATAGCGGGTAGGATATTTATTTGCCGAAACGGCGAGACAAAGCGATGCGCTCTCCCTCTACCGTGGAATGCAGCGTAAATAATATTTGCGTGTACACGGTGTTGACGTTTCTGGTATGTGACAATTGTAGATGTCCAGAGGTTGATTCATCGGTCGTTGACCCTGTATGTTTGACAATTTATTTAGGGACGTAGGTACCCTACAGTGGCCTTTTTAGAATTTTCCACATGTCTAGTGGAAACAGTCTCTTGTGCAGTTAGACTTAATTTTAGTTGACATATTTTTTTCTTTCTTACTTCAGATTTAAGTGGATAATTCACATCAAAAGTGACATGAATTGTCTGAAAGTCTCGTTCAACATTATGTTTTTTTCGGCACTGCAATACTACTACCACACAACAAACAAACGCATTTATTTTTCAAATTAACGAAACAATATGATTCCTCCCAGTCAGTGTTAAAATTATAGGTTCGTTGTCTTTTACTCGGTCCACTCATTTTAGGACTAAAAAATTTAAAATAAATAGTAATTGAACTGCAATATAATATCAATGTTATCTACATTATATGCATAGTCTGTTCTACATTATATGCATAAATGTATTATAACAAGGACTATAACTATCCCCACAATCATAATAGATTATCGCTTATTAATATAATAGATTACGCACCTCGCTTTTAGCCCGTTAAAAATTTTCAGAAGGAATATCAAAACTCCTAATTCGTGTTTCGTCAGACGAAGATGTCTCCTAGCTAACTGTCGCGGCCCGAACGGGGCAGCAATCGCAATCACAATGACAACAACGCGGTTCCAGGCGGGGAATGCTATTTGCACATCACTCCTTGTACACGCCGAAAACCCGAAGTGAGCCGATGATCGCCGAAGCAATCGGGACGGTACGAGTCCGTGACTACTGTCAGTTTGGCTGTCGGGGCCATGCTTATTGCTTTCACTGACATACAGAGCTGTCAGAGTCATGTGCCATGTATTTTGGCGCGTTCGGCGTTCATCGGCTCTGTTCGTGGTGTTCGTTCACTTCGGGTTTTCTGCGTGTACAAGGAGTGATGTGCAAATAGCACTCCCCGTTCCAGGCTAGCGTGAAGAGTGCAGTCTGGCTCGCCGCTAGACAAGTTGCGACAAGTACTGTCAGCAAAGGAACCACTCATACATACAATATCGCAAACATACGAACGTATTTAATAAACCTAGGCACTCAAAAAAATTAAAACTCTAACAAATAAATAAAAATAATTCACATTTTTAATTAATGTTTATGAAAAAATTCTGTCTCTGTCGAATAGTGGCGGGCACATACGAATCGTTCCGCGGGCGCCATGGTGCCCGCGGGCACGGGGTTGGGAACCTCGGGGATAGAACATAGTCGACAAGGAAACAGCGTCAATGTGGGGTTATTCCGCTTGCGTGCGGGGTTCATATTATATTTATGCTTCGAGACAAAAAAAACTATTATATACAGTATTTATTCTATCACTAAATGAAAAGGGGATTACATAATTGTCTATTTCAAAATCGAGTTCACGCAATAATTGTATCGTATTAAACTTTCGTTATATATAATGCAACCATGTGACAATCTCTTACAACCAACTAAATAAGCCTTAAGTGAAAATTAGACTGAAACTAACCCCAACTCCCGGATTGGAAGAAAGGCGTCTTAATACATAACTAAGCCACAAAAGTATTTTTACCAATCGATTTTCTTCAGTAAAAGACATTTATGTGTACATATTTTTGAACCAATAAGTTGTCCAGAAATCAGTTTTGTATTTCTCGGATAGATGTCGTTAGGACCAAACTTTCGTTGCTAACTTCATTTCAAACGTGTATGTATATTATTACGAAATGTAATAATTAAGTTAATTTTATCGGTCATTATTTACCCAAATTATGTTAGATTTTTGCGTCCTTTTGAAGATGAAATACAAATTGTTTTTTCGGTGCTCGATGATTTTTTTAGTATCGTAAAGGAAAACATGTGAAACAAAACAAAAAAATTTATATGTACAGTGTATGGCGACGATGCAGTAAGCTATTGTGTGTATCAAATGTGTTTAAAAATTTTCTGTAATAGTGATACGACACTCGAAGTTGCTGTCGTCCACTTTGGAAGGCCAATCACCACTGACGACGACTAAATTAAGGTTTTGATTTGAGAATAATCAGCAATCTACGACAAGAGAGTTTGTTGAGATACTGAAAATATTGAAAACCTCAGCGAAAAGTCCACAAGAATTGGTTGCAATTTTGTGGATGAATTTGATTTAAGGAATTTCTTCCCAGAAAACCCAATGCATATAAATAAATGACTATATATTGAAAAAAAACCCACTTAATTTAGGTTTTAGTCGAAATATTGACATTGGATACAAAATACGAGTATTTAAGAGGAAAATCTTTCTTAAATTTTTATTTTATTCTCTAACATTGCGTCATTTTATTGCCTCATTCCTTAACAAGTTGCATACTAAAAAAAATATTTTCTTATCGAGAAATCTTAATTATATAAAAAAATATGGTATTTATTGTACATTTGTGACAGTCTTGTATTAAAGGTGCGATTTGTTCGTTATATAGGCGGCCCTCGAGTTTCGCACATTCTACTTTCGCACAATTTGCTATTTCATACATTTTTAAAAATTCACTTTTTTAGATTTTTGTCGATAAAAAAAATTGTTCGCTTCCATACAATCGCTCCCACTTTTTTGGAAGAACTATAATATATGGAACGCAATAAACAATATTGGAGAAATAAAATAGTGAACAATGAAAGGTTCCTGGAAACAATTATGCCCACAAATGATGAGTGATTATGTAAGCTAGTTTTCGACATAGTCGCCATTCCTCTCAATGCAGGTGGTGAAGCGGGGTGTCAACTTTTTGATGCCTTCCTCGAAGTAGTTTCCCGCCAACCCCTCCGTCCACTTCTCCACCTCCTCCTTTACCTCCTCGTCGGTTAAAAACCTTTTCCACCCATGTGCAGCTTCAGGGAGGTAAAGAGATAGTAATCTGAAGGTGCTAGGTCAGAGGAATGCGCGGGATGGTTCAGGACATCCCATTTAAACGAGGCGAGCAATTCCTTCGTGGCGTTGGCCGTGTGTAGTCTGGCATTGTCGTGCAGCAGGCAGACTCCCTTTGTCAGCATGCCTCTCCTCTTGTTCTGAATCGCCCTCCGCAATTTTTTTAGGGTCTCACAGTATCTTGCAGAGTTGATGGTCTCCCCTTGAGGCATATATTCAATTAAAATTATGCCTTGACAGTACCAAAACACGGATGCCATGATTTTCTTGGCTGAAATTGTGGTTTTGAACTTTTTGGCGGAGGGTGAAGAGGTGTGACGTGACCGTTTTTAAACTCGCGACACCACTTGTACACACTCGTACGATTCATAACTTTATCACCATATGCAGTTTTCACCTCATTATAAACCTCAACCAGAGGTTTTCCCTTCCAAACGAGATAACGGATGACGCCGCGTATTTCGCACTGGCGGGAGATGATTTTCTTGGCTGAAATTGTGGTTTTGATTTTTTTGGCGGAGGGTGAAGAGGCGTGACGTGACCGTTTTTAAACTCGCGACACCACTTGTACACACTCGTACGATTCATAGCTTAACCGTACAATTCATAGCTATCACCATATGCAGTTTTCACCTCATTATAAACCTCAACCGGAGGTTTTCCCTTCCAAACGAGATAACGGATGACGCCGCTTATTTCGCACTGGCGGGAGATTGGATTGACATTTTTCACGAAACGTGTTGTCGCGTCGACACTTCTCAACGTACTGACCTCGAACCGGTCTCGTTGCGGAGGGGAAGGGTCAGGCTACACGGAAGTGTAGCCAACATGTCGAAAATAAAATCCATCCGATCGTGAGAGTCTCAGTACACTTACTTTCTGGATACGCATAGTACATTATTTTAGTGGCATGTCAATAATTCTACTTTTATATCAATTTTTATTTTCGCTTGTCAATTATTTACATAATTATAGAGTTTACATTTCAAAAGTGCCATAACCAACATTCACATATTTCAAAAATAAATCATATATTTTTCACAAACTTAAATACTATATAATTTGGACATATCCTATTTCTTTGGTTCACATTAGAAATCGAAACCTTAAACAAAGAAGATTTTGCCACTAGGCCACTAAGACTGCCGTCACGTTTAACTGATTAGCTGGTTTAATTTTTCATTTGGCAAAAATCCGTCAGATTTAACTATTAGTAAAAAAAAGTATAATACAAAAATTAAGTTGAAAACTATTTTATATTTCAATTTGACGTAATATTTTTTCCACTTAATATGAAGTCATTTTGGGTAAAAGGTATAAAGCATTTTTCTCAAAACCTCTTTATTAGATTTATTTCATTGTTAGCCCTCAGAAAAGTAGTTTTCAGTTAAAAAGCATTTGATTGAATTTGAAATGATGATCAAAATTAATGGAAAAAAACACTAAGCTAAAAATATGTTGATTTTTGTAGTTAAATTACAATGATTTTTGTCCCATGTTAAATTTTGAATGTTATGTATTTTTGTCAAGATTGCGACAATGTTTTAATACATTGACAGCTGAATAATTTATTTTAAAATCATGGCAGTTCTAAAAAAATTACCGTTATTAAAATTATTTAAAAACTTGAAAAAATTTGACAGCAGGTATATCGTAAAAACTCGATCAGTGCCGTTAGACCACTCTGGGCTTATTTGTTTTTGTATACATTCAAAATAATTGGCAAAAGAATGGTGATAAGCATTTGGAGTACCCAGCTAAGTTAATATGAATGACTTTATACATTTTGAGCTCTAAATTTCTTAAAATCTAAATCCAATAAGATTTCTTTTCAGGTGGCGAGTTCTTAAATAGAAATTCACCAGTCAAGTTTGTTGCTAACAAACCTTTCCTGTACGTTATTGTTGAGAAAAAACAGAAAATTGTGGTCTTTGGAGGAACATATGTTGCACCACAACAATTTTAGTCTGTAAATAAAAATATTTTATTTAACTTTTAATCTTCATATTGAGATCGCTTATGGATATAATAAGCTACATGAAATGCAAGCCCATCACACAGCAATATAAATGAGAGACTATACGAACAGAATGTTATATGTACCGGACGGGTACAAAGAATGTAGATAGGCACGTTGGTTGCCGCATAGCGCTCAGAGAATCGAGGTAGCGAATTCCGTAATGAAGATCCAGTAGAAGACGAAGAAGAAGAGCAGGGAGAGATTCCTCTCAGGCAGTCAAAGTAGGGTAGCGGGTCTCAAGTAAAACACGGTATAGTCGGTTGTTACTGAGAAGTATTATATTTTTCGCAATCGGGGGGCCCTCTATATTAATGGCCAGTCGGCCGTCACAAGTGCCCATTGCCCGCGAAATACAACAACTTTCGGGATTGGGCCTTGCTTACGCCGACTGGGCCCCGACCTACTCCGATCGCACCGCCTCGCAAGTCACTTATTTTCAGTGCGGTCGTGAATGCGATCGGAGTCAAACAAACATACATTTTACATAGTTTCCAACATGATTCACAAATACATAGAATAACACAATACATATTTCCATAGTATAGTTTACATCCATAATTAAGTTTATATTATTATAACAGAGTTCATACATAGATTTACACCAGTTTTATATATACAGATCTACACATAAATGTCTTTTTCCCTTATACCACATATACACACACAAGGGTGACGGCACACGTCCGATACATTATATTTGGTATAAGGTCGATTTCTTAAATTTAAAAATTACATTTTACAGTATCTAACTATTTTATTTGCAAAATACGAGTACATATAACATGTTAAATATTTGTGTTTATAAAAAGTTCAGAAAACTTTCGACTCCTTTTAAATTTTACCAAAGTTACATCTATTACAATTTGTCCAAAGACCATAGATATATAAAAATGTGTTTATAATTTTTTTTATTGACAAGATTCCAAAGATGGTGCTAGAAGAGTTTTTCTTATTGGATTTAAATAATTACATTAAGAAAAAAGATATTGAATATTCTTTAATAAATGTATGACAATCGAAGAAACTCAATTTATTATTTTTGATATGATTTTTATGTGTTATAAAATATTTGTATTGAAAAACTGAAATAATATTTTTTTAAATAAGATCCGTGTTTTATATTTTTATGAACCTAATGTGTCATAAGGAGACTGAAGACAGATTATCAAATTTCAGGAGACTAATAAGAAATTCCAGAAAAATAATAGATCAAATATTGTAGAATGACATGTATATTAAATACTGCTATTTAACTATGCAACCCTTTTAGAAGAGGGTCTCAGGTTTGATTCCCAGAATGGAAAAATATCTATATATTCATAAACATAACTATTGTTACTGAATTTTTAAGGGATAAAAAGTTAACTGATTGAATTACGAAAAAGGGGTATAAATATATTGACGTACAAATTTAACTCATTAATTGATTATTTAGTGAATAACTGTTTCCCTGTTTAGATAAATATAATAGGAAATATATAAATATATTTTGGGATTAAATTAAGCTAATTAGATCACATAATCTTTCTTGTGTTTTTTTTAACATTCAAAACTGGTTTATACGCAAAATGTCTGCTTGTTTGTATCAAATGTTTTTTTTTCGGGTTCAGCTCCCGGAAAAGGAAAACATATTGAAAAATCACTATAAACAATGAGTCTACTTACAAGTATCGTGTGACAACATCCTTTGACAGTTGGTTGGGGTAAGGTTTGCAATAATCATTTCAAATATATAATTTATTACTACCCGCTTGACGGGACGTAACGTTCAAGAAGAAGACATCTATAGTAATGATTTTTGCGGCCATGATGAAGATAGGCTCTCACATCACGACAGTAGTGGGGAGGTACTCTATCTTACTGGATATAAGAGTCCTCATCCCTAAACTCTACATGAATGCGCAGTATGACAAATTTCTGTATCAGGTTCAGGTAAACAGCACTGCAAAAATTGAGGTTATATTTTTTGCGACACCCTATTGTTATAAAGTGGCTTAAGACCTGGATTTTCCAGTACTTTCACAGAACGAAGCAGCCCAGCAAGTTATCAGTACTTTCACAGAAAATTTTGAATGCAAAAAAACTATTCTTTGACGCCACTAAATCAGAGTAGCCAATCGTTCCGAAGATATTTAATACAAATTAATCTCAAAATACTTTATAAATAATAACTTGCCACTAACGTTGTTAATACCCACAAAAACATTGGATACATAAGCCATGGCCATACTTTGACTTGCGAGTCGCATGCGGCTCTTGATGATTTCAATGTAACTCGCGTACATAAAGCGAAATAGTAAATGTATTTATATAAAAAAAAATAGCAGTGGTCAGATACCGTTCGTATGGTAACGGAGTACCTTTATGGTCCGAGGGTCTTAAATTGGTTTAGTGACTTGTGCAATTCACTGTTTTCTCTCGTGTCGTCGTCATATTATATAAGTACCTTGTGAGATTTTAAATTCTGAATCGGTTTGATTAACCCGAACAAATATGAGACGTTTTTGAGATTCTAATATGTGGCTGGGCGAGGAGGCGGACGCCGGAACCTGACAATGCCACCAAGGCCGTTGACGTACAATATAATCCCGTTTGAGATATTTGCCACGCACAACTGTGGTTGACCCGAGTGACGCGATATAGTGAGGCCCATTAACAACTGAAAGTCAAGATAAACACACAAAATACTTATTCTAAGTAAGTATACACAGATAAACAATACAATCACACACAGGACACAACGGTGAAATAAGTAATCCTCAAATCATTGACATAAAAAGACGATACATGTATTTTTAAATTTGAATGTTAAATCCTTGAACTCTCTCTCTCGATGCTTTCGAGATTCTTATATTTGGCATCTGATGACATAAAGTTTGACTACCCCTGGTATATATTATATTTTAGTGATAGTTATATCAATTTCCACAAAAACTTAAAAACGCTCTTCTTTAAAGGCGCTGAAATATAATGTACTAGTTTGTGCTGTGGAACTTGGTATTTTTATTGGAAAGTTCAAATTTTCTTATAAAACAATTTAATAACTAGACGGTCACGTAAGTTATTATAGATATATTGGATAATCTTGTATGCTTCGTATATCATTTTGATTTCATCGCTCATTGAGTGAGGGGATTTTTTGTATGGGGGGACCTTGGATCGATCCCGAATACGACCTCTTCCATATCACATATTTCTTTATCGGCTTTTCTTATGACATGAAAACAATAAATATATGTGACATTTAACCCGCCTATCAATTCCAATTATTGTAAAGGGATTTCTTAACTATGTAAATATTTATTATTTGCTGTATATGAAAATCCCACCAGGATACAGTTGAAATTTAAATGGAAAGATCAGGAAGACGTTTATTTATCTAAATTTGTTTTAGAAATCGAAAAACAATGGAAATTTTTTATTCCAAATGGTTACAACTTTGCTACAAAAATCAAAGCGAATTTTCAACATATATTTTTAAAATATTGCAATTTGTTTTTCAAAGCAAGTGTATTTCTGTAGTAAATTAAATCTTCTTTTATTTTTAATAATTTAATATGTTATATTTGGATTATAACCATTATTACTTGCAATACTTGGAAAATTTAATATGTTATATTTGGATTATAACCATTATTCCTTGCAATACTTGGAAAATTATTACCTTCTTTATCTCAATTTATATTATTTATAGGAACATTTAACAGCTTCTGGACCATACAATTAATTGCAGATATTTAATAAATAATAGTATGATTTGAAGAAGAATAATTTAATGTGTTAGTATAACATTTCTTATCTAGGTATATATACTGACACCAATGAGAACAAATACGTTCATCATAGCCGAGCTCAAAATAAAGGATCACCTCTCATCATTGTGTATGCGGCGTGTTCTGCAGTATTTCGGGCACATCTTGAGAAGAGATACGAATAGCCTGGAGAAACTTGCGCTCGTCAGAAGCGTCGAAGGAACGAGATCTCGAGGAAGACCTGCTACCAGATGGATTGACTTGATCAGGACTGCGACGAGATCTTCAATATTGGATGCTCTCCGATCAACCCGCGACAGATCCAGATGGCAGGAGACCATGAAAAGGGTCATTGAAGGCTGCCGCCATCCTCAGACATGAGGGACAGGACGATGAATTATTCTGTTTGGAATAAGAGGAAAAGAAAATAACAGTGAACCACTATATTCTATATAGATTCTATATACCATGAAAATGGACAGTTGAAACAGCTACGAGTACAACTGGAAAAGCGACTATACTTGGACAATGGAATATGTATCCTGTGAGAGTTATTTTAAATTAATAGATACTAAATTAATAAATTGAGTACCAGCGGTGTTTCGAGGATTGGATCAAGCGCTGGCGTAAGTGCGTTGTAGTCGATGGGGAATACTTTGATGGGGACCATATCGATTTTGATGAATAAACATGTATTTTTGATTTTATGAATAAAGTCCTAAAACTTTTTGATCAAGGTAGTACATCAAATTCTAATATCGGTATATTTTTTTGTTGTATAATAAATCGTATATTTCTCATCAAAATGTGTTTTATTTGTTATTAATTAATATATCCACTTATATAAACTTATTAAAAAATATACAAATTAAAAAAAACTTAGAATGAATAAATATACTACATATAATCTTCTACGAGTATATAAATAAAAATGTAAATGTTCGTTAATAGAAAATCTCTAATCTCCGTAAGTTCTTCACCGATTGCTTTGAAATTTTGACAAAAGGTTGCATTCGTATACAAGCATGTTTATAAATTTTTTTATACACGGTTGGATATAAAAAAGTATATAAAACAGACGAAATAATGGGAGCGCCCCCTGCAGTGACACACGCAAACTAAACAATTATCATTGGCAGTTATGTCACATTGCATTTTCGATGTCTCAGAATTAATATTAAATAATTAAATAATAAATATTAAATATCTATATAAATAAAAATGTAAATGTTCGTTAACTAAAAATCTCCAATCTCCGAAAGTTCTTCACGGATTGCTTTGAAATTTTGACAGTTTCATTTTGATTTCGAATATTAAATATTAAATAATTAAATAATAAATAATAAATATTAAATCATAAATATTAAATTATAAATATAAAAAAGTATATAAAACAGACGATATAATGGGAGCGCTCTCTGTTGAACGTAACGGCAATCTAGCTATACTAAATATTTTATGCGTCATTTCGTCAAGTGTGCGTTGTTGACATCTCGTTGTTTCACTTCGTTTTTTCAGTGCAATTAGCGGTGAAATTGAATTGTGTTGATTAATTTTCATTTGAATTCAACGCATGTGCCTCAAATTCGTTTGAATTCAAACCATTTCACGGCTATGCCCCTCAGAACCTTCAAAACCTCTCAAGAAAAATTAAAATTAACTGTGTAAAAAAATCATTAAGTGTTAAAACTTCTTTTTCTACATCTTTCCAGTATCTAAACAGTTTTTTTTTCATAACATAAACATAAATAAATGGCCAATACAATAAATCAAACAAGGTAAATATTTTCAATGAAACCAGTATTTTAGATTTTATAGAGAAAAAAATCGTTTTTCTCCATAAAGTCTAAAATGTAATTAATGACTTTTCCCTTAACAACGACGATATGTATGTTTTATACATTTATATGTTTATACATTTGAATTATTAAAAGTTTCAAGTGTTTCATGCAACTAACGTAAACTTTTGACAAACGTCACATTTTTGCAAATTTGTAACAAGATGTATTAATTTGTCATTATTGTTAGTTTTTTGTAATGTATTTACCTAAATAACTTGCTATTTATTAGAATCGAGCCTTATATTAAAGTCGATAAAATAATTAAAATTACTGAACGTCGTTACAAGGTTGTATTGGGGCAAATTTGTCAACTGTCATAGGACTCGTCCTAGAGTTTCCGAAACATTATTACATTATTCAGAAACATCAAACCGAATATGTGATTAATTTGATCCCTTTCTTCCAGAGACGCCAAGAAATGTACTGAGGGAATCCACCAAGCCAAAGAGAAAAACAACTGCCTTTGAAGGGAAATACGAGTATTTCGTTAATATTTTTTTTTTGTTTTTTAGTTCGTGTATTTTATTTTTTTAATGTTTCGCAATTTTATATGTTTTTGTTATAACTTTCTTTCTTCTTTTTCAGTGCAATCGATCTGCTTAAGTTCATCAAAATGTCGAGGAAGCAGCAGAGCGACGTGTAGCCAGACTTGAGGATGCACGGTTGCGAGCACGGCGATCACGTTCTGCAGCTTCAGATCTGCTTCGTTCTCAACAGAATGAACGCGACAGGCTGAGAGTGGCTGAAAGACGTCAAAAATATTGTATGCTCAAAAGCATTGTGAAATTAAACATATTAGAAACGTGTGCTTTCTCTTTTCTTTCTTTTCCATTTAACCAGACTTAGCCACAGCAACGCGTGGCCGGGTACAGCTAGTTATTAAATAATTTCTATTTACGTGGTTTTCTATTTATGCGCTGTTTTAATATAACGCACTAAAAACTAATCTTGTTTTGCAACTAAGAAATAACCTTTTTATCTTTATTTGTGTGAACTTTAGTAAACGTGGTTATCAGACTCATAATCTCATTTGTCGCTCACAAAGAAATAAAAAAACTCAAAGTTTATTTCTCATGAATATGCAATTCTGCGTATGGTTTGTGATTAACCAGACTTATAATCTCATTCATCGCGCCTAATGAAATACAAAAAACTCCAAGTTAGTTTCTTATGAATATGCAATTTTTAGGTTTGTGATTAACACTTCCCTTACTGTGCTAAAAAATTACGCCAGTAACGGTGTTGGACACTGAGGGTACAGTAAACATGTATGTTTTAAATTCAAATTATGCAAAATCTATTAGTTTTTTTTTGTAATTAGCTATAAACATCATTTTATTATGTAATAAAATGTCGAATAATATAAAATAAGTGTAAGAAATGATAAAATAAGAGTTGAAACAGAGAGGTGACATTTCTATAAGAATATAATTTTCCAACTGCGTCGTTCGGTCTGCGCAACGTTCAGAATGCGCATGACTGAAAAGAGGTCTCCAACCTTTTAAAAAAAAATCATAAAATTATACAATAAAATGTAGCGTGTATTTTTGGCAATAAAAATATAATTCGAATTAAGACAATAATTAAAATATTAACAAAATATAAAATGAATATATAAATTCAAAAATAATAATATAAAAACAAACACGAAATTCAAATCAATAAAATATGCCATTTGGAAAATATAAACACTTTGAAAATAGGTCAAAATTTGAAAATAGGACAAACATATCATAAAATCAAAATTTAATCCTGTGGACAAAGTCTATCGCAATTGGGGCACGAAATAACTTTTGTTTCTATTCTATGTACTAAACACACAGGTGTTCGATAAAACTGGTAACCAATCCCTGGAACGAATGTACTCGTAAAATATTAACTGTCAAAAAAGAATGAGTCATACGGAGTGTTTTGACATTTCGTCAATTCTCGATTTAATGTCATTCATTTCTGTTGATATTTATTAATGATTTTATTTCGTAATGACATCATTCAAATCATAGAGGTTTCGATGAGGAATACATAAAGTATGAAGACCCTGCAAGCAGTATATTTCGAGAAATTAAATAAAATATACGTCTTGGTCACTCTTGTCCGTTCACAGATTGGCAAGGGTTAATCAGTCGTAATCTCATTCATTGCTCACAATGAAATAAAAAAAAACTGAACGTTTGTTTCTTATCTTATCCATTTCTGCGTTTGTGGTTAAGTTATATATTTATAAGAAACGTTACTAGTTATTCTTATGAAACATTACATAATCAAGTTGGAATAACCCTCGAAGCTCTTCGGCCATCAAACAATACAAACATGTTTTTGTATAGACGAATGAGTTCGCTTCAGGTTATCTCAACCTTTTTCTTATTTAAGAATATCTCTTTTAAATCAAGTTTCAATCTCTTGACTAAAATAGAATATAATTTTTGGGTGTTCCATTCGACAGTCGCCTGTGATTTGATGATCTAGAATATAGATCTAGTCAGTTCAAAAATGATTGGCCATCCTGCATTCTAATTTATGAAGTCAGAACTCTGAGAAAATAGTCTTTGTAAAATATGTGGTCTTCGCGAGAGCTCCTTTCAAAAGTCGGCCGGCCCATGCATGCGACAACGTGTGAGATACGTAATATCTCGCAAGCCATGACGGCATGCACGGGCGAAAATAGGCCCTTACGATGAGCGACTGGCCGCACATAAGGAGCGCAAAACGTCAAAAAATACATGCTCAGTTTGTTGAACGTCAACTGTCTTTTACTTACAACCAACTTCTACCTGCTAAAGAGGAATCTCTTCACCCTGCTACTTTTCACCGGAAAAGCATAAAGTGAGCCGAAATCTCCGAGTATTGAGCGGCGCTATTCACCTATTCTACAGTATTTGTACGGTGCTGTACAAGTGGTCCTTCGAGACGGATGTGCTGCATTACTGTGCCGTACAAAGTGGTCCTTCGAGCCGGATCTGCTGCATTTCTGTGCCGTACAGTTTTTGTTAATGTGTGACTTTAAATTACAGCTTGACAAACGATGAAGATTATGGGACAAACAAAATAAGTTGTTTTTCGGTACTTGATGTTTTTTTAATATCGAAAAGAAAAATTTTTTTTTTTAAATATAACATATATACAGCGTAAGGTGACGATGCAATAAACGATTGTGTGCGTCAAATTTGGTTTAAAAATTCCCTAATAGTGATATGGCACTTGAAGATGTACGCTGTGAAAAATTGATACCCATTGATGACGACCAAATCAAGTCTGATCGATAATAACCAACATTCTATGATACGAGAGATTTCTGAGACACTGAAAAATCGAAAACCACTATCCACGAGGATTTGTGCAATTTCGCGTTTTAGTTTTGCTTAAAATAACAAATTGAAATGTTTATCAAACTACCTCGGATTACAAATACTTAATAGTATTTGTAATCTGAGGTAATAACTCTCACATTTAAAATCACTTATATAGTATGTACTAATATTAAACGCATATGCTAATAATTTTGGGTAGGCAGCGATTAGGTAGTGAAGACAATAAATTCTGATTACAAAGTCTTAAAATGAAACCAAGTGTGAACCAAAACCGAGATGCCCTATCGCTTTTCGTTTATTCGTTATTTCTTCCACGAACTACAAAAATTACTTTCCAGACAACCCAATATATTTCCCTTATAAGTTTTATGGCTCTAGTTTTACAGATAACTTACTATATTAAAGATAATATGAACTTGTTGAGTTCCTATTTGTTTATTCGAGTAATGTGCTTGGACCAGTTTGTTAAAGCTGTGACTGAATTGATCATGATCTCGACTTATTTTATTTTTTTCGTATGCTTCTTAATTTAGTAAGGCAAAGCCTTTAATGTTGCATGTGTCAACGAATATCAATTAATAAACCTTTTGAAATAATGATTTCATCTAACTCACTTCCAAAACTTTTTTGGCTCACCCCCCCTTTTAAAACATATTTTTTTGATCGCCCCCCTGGGGAAAACTTTATCTCTATCTCAACTAATAATAAAGTTATAAATGTAGCTGTGTCTGCATCATTTTATTTAAATTTTACCAATTTTCAAACAGTCTAATAGTGATTTAAAACTTATTAAATTTCTATAGTATTGTACAGTATACTTAACACAATATGCACAGATTCCTGCTGCTGCGAGCTGGACTTGTAAGAACCCGTGTAAGTCGAAAGTGCGCGCAACTACAAACATGCTGACATTCGCTTTATATGACTGCGAATGGTTGATATGTATCAGTCTTGCGACGATGCATGACTAAGTGTGTCTTAATAGTCAAATGGATGTGTTTGCTTAAAAAATCTTATGGAAAGAATTTTTTAAGCGTTTTCTTATTGCCCCTGGAGCTAGCAAGTCTACTGCTCTTGCCTACTGCCCCTGGGGCTAGTAACGCCCCCCTCTCCCCCCAGCGCCCATTTTGGGAAAATATGATCTAACTAATAAAGAAATAAGGAATAAACGATAAGCGATAGGGCATCTCGGCTTTGGTTCACACTTGGTTTAATTTAAAGACTTTTTTAATCAGAATTTATTATCTTCACTACCTAATCGCTGCCTACCCCAAATTATTAGTATATGCGTTTAATATTAGTACATATAAGTGATTTTGTATGTGAGAGTTATTACCTCAGATTACAAATACTACAAAGTATTTGTAATCCGAGATGGTTTGATAAACATTTCAATTTGTTATTTTAAGCAAAACTAAAACGCAAAATTGCACAAATCCTCGTGGATAGTGGTTTTGATATTTTCAGTTTCTCAGCAATCTCTCGTGTCGTGGAAGGCTGGTAGTTCTTGATCAGACTTGATTTGGTCGTCACAGTGGTAGTTGGTCTTCCAGAGTGGACACCATCTTCGAGTGTTGTATCACCATTATGGATTTTAAAAACCATATTTGACGTACACGATCGGGTATTGCATCGCCACCATATACTATATAAAATATATTTTTGGCTAATGTCGCATTTTTACTTTATGGTAGTAAAAAAATCATTTAACACTAAAACGACACCTTTTGTTCTATCTTCACTTTGACACAAAAACCACTCGAGCAATTTGGGTACATAAAATGTCTGTAAAAATGCGCTTCACTATTTATTACCTTCATAATAATATACATTCAGCATGTTTGGAATGAAGTTACCAACGAAAGTTTCGTTTTAACGAAATCTATCTGAGAAATATGAGACTACATTCTGGATAATATATTATTTACACACAATCGAAAAATATGTGCCCAGATGCATATATTATTGAAAGGAGTTACACATTTTAAATTGTAACATTTTAGAAATTGTCAAATGTTTGTTACGAAATTGTGGCAAAATTCCGACGATTAATGAAAAAAAAATATTAACAATTTATATTGTTGAGAAGATCTGTTCAAGATTATACACAGCCAATCGTGATTCACTATACTCGTATTGACATTGAAAGAAAAAAATACTAAGTCGAACCTAAATGATTTACTAAAATGATACTTATATGTTGTTATAATAAGAACATTTTTGAAAAACTATAATAACAGCAGAAGCATTTTTTTCATGACTTACTATAAAACAGTATCTACCATCTAAACGATACGGTATATTTTATCTTGAGCTCATTTGAAATAAGAGTGGCTTTAGCATTTAGTTTTGAACGTGCATGTTTGTTTTTCTTTATTTTTACTGTCGCCAAAGCAGATGAACACTGAATACAGCGTCCATTTAAAAGCAGTCGCCGATGAAGTTTTGCGCGATGATGTTGTGTTTAAGAAGTGAGTCTGCTGGAAATTAAATGTTTAAAACTGGTTTTACCCAATCAAAAATATAATTGTTACATTCTCTATATTAACTTTTTGAATATTTCATCCTTCAATAAAGGGTTTTATTTGAAATTCTGTGATATTTTGAATATTTATTAGTGTTATTAACGACTATTGAGGAGCCGAGAAGCGTCGTTTCATACTAAAAAAAACATAAAAGTGTAAAAAAAAAACAATATTCTAAAATTGTGAAATATATGAGTTCACATTATCTACAGAGAGGCAACAATTTCACAGCTTCAAAATGCTTTTAGCAGGTTAGTGTTTGATTTTGTTTTCATTTGTTTGGATAGAGATGTAACAACAACTGACAACAGTCAATTTATTGGTAACATTCCAAGTTTATGAATGGGTTGTAATATTATATTAGTTTCGTTGTATTCAGTATAATCTAGCGGGTTTATTGCTATCTGACAATCACTTCCAACCATTGAAAGATTCGCAAGTTGCAGTTTCTAGGTCACATGATGAGGGGCTCAAAACAACAGATCATCCAAGGGAAAATAAATGGCAAGGCAGAGAAAGACGCCGTATCTTTTGGCTTTAGAACTTGTAGAAGTGGTTTGGGTGCGGTTTTACCAAGTGTTTCGGTCTGCGTTGAAGATAAGTATACCTCTGATGGTGGCCAACCTCCAATAAAACCTCAAGAAAATGAAAATAATGCCCAAAAAATAATAAATTCTGTTGGTTGGAAGAAAATGTAATATACCAATTAGCCATTGTATAATATTACAACGAAACTATACTACAATACAAAGGTCTTTGACATTTCGTGAATTTTCTGGAAAGTATTGTAATTTTGAGTTTTTAGGTCAAATTGAAATGCAAAGTTAACCAAATACTCGTAGATGGTTGTTCTCAATTTTTCAGTATCAGTATTTTTCATAAAAGTCTTGATTTGGTCGTCATCTGCGGTAATCAGCCTTCCAGAGTTGTATCATCATTATATTCGAGTGTTGTATCGCCATTACGGATGTTTTTATACCATATTTGATAATTTTTTGCAACATCGCTATACATTTAGTAAAAAATACATTGATTTAGTCTTGGAGGACTGTTATCAGAAGTTGTTAGTAAATTTGACCCCATTTTATGTAAAAATGTATAAATTGCTGTTAATATAATTTTTATTTTCGTAATCGCTAAATAACGTTGCTAGTATATTTGTGAAATATTGAAACAAAGTAATAATAGAGATATAACAATTATCTCAATATGAGTTCTAATGCATTGAATAAATATGTTAAAAATAAACTTAAGGGGGTATTCTCATTTCATGGGACGAAAAATGAACGATTTTTGAGTTTTTTTTTCAGTCAACGACTTATTCTTTAAATTGTTTTTTTAGACATATTTATTTATCTTTTAAGAACATTTTCATAAAAGTTCATGATAAAATAAATTAATATTTTTGTTGTTATGAAGTCGGAACTAATGTCCATTATGCACGTAATTGTGGCAGTTGTATTCGTCTGAATTTAAAAAAAAATCCGTGTTACTCAGAAAGCACGTGGCTATGGCCGGTACTAGAATAATAAAATAATAATAATAAAAAAAAAATGGCGGCTTGTTGGAATTACATTTTTTTTTGTCTTTAGAGGAGTGAAAACAATCGAAAAAAATGAATCGATTGAAATAATTCTAGTACCGGCTAAAGAGAGAAGTATAACAAAGAGAATAAGTACTTATTCATTAAAATCGGTTAATTCGTTTCGGAGTTATTACGGGGAATAGTTTAAAAAAAGGGATTTTTCAGGAAACGCTTTTAAAGAGTCAAGTGCGATTATTACACGAATTAAAGTAAATATTTTCAACTTACTGTTAATCAGCAATTCCAGGGCCATATAAACTTGTTTAAAAATCCCTTCTTTACACGACAAACTAAATATCAATTCATCATTACAAGAAATCCTATTGAACGAGAATTCTTGGAAAATAATGCTACTGCCATAACAATAGAGGATCTGTCAGCTGCGAAGCTTAGGTCATTTTTCGACCAGCGCGCGCTCGACTATAAACCCTCATAACTTTTCGAATTTTCAAGATTTTTGAACAATTCTTACTGGAAATTAAACCAATTAAACCCCCCCCCCCCACTCTGTTATGGGAGACAAAATATGTATTCATTCAGCGCGATCAACAGAAGATCGAAATCTTATAATACTAGCCCGCTTCTAAAAAGTCTACATTGGCTTAAATGTTGCGAATGGATTGATTTCAAACTTTGTCTGTTTTAAAGGGATATCTCCATTTGTTCTTTTGAATCTGTGTTTGAGAGATGTTCTTTTGACTCTGTGTCTAAGAGATATTCCTTTGAAGATGGGAAAACTTTGAGGTCGATTTCTTCTTCATCTAATAAATTGATTGTTCCAAATCGATTCTATAGGGTTGGGTATTATGATCGAACTTTTGAAGTTGTTGGTTCCGTGGCGTGGAATGATCTGCCTTTTAATGTTAAGATATATGGGTGGCGTGCGCAACTTTAGGAAGCACTTGAAGACATCCCTTTTTGGGAAGTCTTATCAAAATTGAGGATTATATACGAACATTACACACAATTTCTTACTTTGGTATACTTTCTGCGTTTTTTTTAACCAAATTTGTAAATGATGTTTTTCTTAACATATGTAGATGCGGGAAAATGCGTAATTATTTTTGTAGTACATATTTTTAATTTGTGAATAATACTGGGCTCGAAACCCTAATTAGAGTGCATTTGAGGAAGGTCTGCTCTCTAAATTGTCCTTGTTTTATTATTATTATCATCATGATGGCGTTGAGAAGATGTGTACGGTCGAGAGTATTATAAATTTGTTCGTCAACTGTGCCTTAGACCCGAATTTAAAGTACGACCTTAAAACTAAATACTAAATCGTAACTATTTGAATTTCTAAATAGCGTTTTTAAATAAGGGACTTACTTGGTTTCATTACTTCACTTTAAAGTTTATAGCGTATGCGGTCTGACTCTGAATACATTTCACGATATTTTAAGCTTGGAAGTTAGTATTTTGTTTCATATTTAGGCCGGACTATGAATTCGCGCGTATTAGTAAAAAGAGTGGACTGGCAAGAGTAGTTGTTCATAGAAAATAATTTTCTTAGATTTCACGGTTTTTTCTTAGTTTAACAACCAGTTCGAGTCTCGATTTTATGTGTGACTTTTAGAAAAGGAAATATCTGTCATTAAAATTTTAAATAACAAACATAATTCTTTTTTTGTAAAACATCACAAGTAATTTACAGTAAAATGTGCAATTGGTTTTTCCGGACGAATTTTTTGAGACATCTGTTATATTTGACAACTGTTTTTTTTTTTATATTTCAATATTTTTCCTGAAATTAAGTAAAGGACCGTAACTAGAAAATGTGCCGCCTTTAAGCTAAAATATCAACACGAACATATCGTAATGTTTTTCATTCTTCTTCAATATTGCGTGATATTTAATATCTATTATTCAGTGGCGGACTGACAATGAAAATATACCAGATAAATATTTTGAAGTTGTCCCCTTTATTTGACATCTTGCGTCGGCCGGTCTCGCCCTCTGATTGTTGAGGAGTGTATCTCGATTGGGAGAATGTTACGATATGAACCTATTTATTTTGATAGTTTATCTCTCATATGTATTTTTCTTTTCTGTTGTCGTAATATATATGTGTATTTTCAGGATATATTATATATCCTGAAAATACACTTTTTTAATATTAATTAAATTTTTTGTGTAATATACTTTACGTACCCCTCTACCCACTCCTAAATGTTTGTTTTTTTATATTATACAAGCTCAGTTTCCTCCCAATCGTAGCTTCTCACAACGCTAATTAAAATTTTGCCTTCGAGCTAATATGCATTTTTCTTAATACATACCCATATCGGTCCACTGGGAAATTCCCGAATCCGTCGGGAAATAACCTATTGGTCCAGTACGTCACTGCCATAATGTAAGTTATGGTAAACTTTTGCAGAACGTAAAAGTAACATGTTGGGCGCTTTTTCCATTATACTATGCGTATCCAGAAAGTAAGTGTACTGAGGCTCTCACGACCAGATGGATTTTATTTTCGACATGTTGGCTACACTTCCGTGTAGCCTGACCCTTCCCCTCCGCAACGAGACCGGTTCGAGGTCAGTACGTTGAGAAGTGTCGACGCGACAACACATTGCGTGAAAAATGTCAATCCGATCTCCCGCTAAGTGCGAAATACGCGGCGTCATCCGTTATCTCGTTTGGAAGGGAAAACCTCTGGTTGAGGTTTATAATGAGGTGAAAACTGCATATGGTGATAAAGTTATGAATCGTACGAGTGTGTACAAGTGGTGTCGCGAGTTTAAAAACGGTCACGTCACACCTCTTCACCCTCCGCCAAAAAGTTCAAAACCACAATTTCAGCCAAGAAAATCATGGCATCCGTGTTTTGGGACTGTCAAAGCATAATTTTAATTGAATATATGCCTCAAGGGGAGACCATCAACTCTGCAAGATACTGTGAGACCCTAAAAAAATTGCGGAGGGTGATTCAGAACAAGAGGAGAGGCATGCTGACAAAGGGAGTCTGCCTGCTGCACGGCAATGCCAGACCACACACGGCCAACGCCACGAAGGAACTGCTCGCCTCGTTTAAATGGGATGTCCTGAACCATCCGCGCATTCCCCTGACCTAGCACCTTCAGATTACTATCTCTTTACCTCCCTGAAGCTGCACATGGGTGGAAAAAGGTTTTCAACCGACGAGGAGGTAAAGGAGGAGGTGGAGAAGTGGATGGAGGGGTTGGCGGGAAACTACTTCGAGGAAGGCATCAAAAAGTTGATACCCCGCTTCACCACCTGCATTGAGAGGAATGGCGACTATGTCGAAAAATAGCTTACATATGTACTACGGTAACCACGTAATTTTTTTGTTTAAATAAAAAAAATTGTAACCTACAAAAATTCAGTACACTTACTTTCTGGATATGCCTCGTACATGCTCAGTTTCCTCCTAATCATAGCTTCTCACAATACTTATTTAAATTTCACCTTCAAGCTAATTTTCTCTTAATACGTACGTGTATGCATATCGGTCCACTGGGAAATTCCCGAAATCATCGGAAAATAACCTATTGGTCTAATGCACCGCTCCCATAATGTAAGTTAAACTTCTGTACAACATAAAAGTAACATGTTGGGCGGTTTTTAAATTATATTTACCAGCTCAGTTTCCTCCCAATCGTAGCTTTTCACAATGTTAATTAAAATTTCGCCTTCTAGATAATATGCAGTTCTCTTAATACATGTGTATATCGGTTCTCCGGGAAATTCCCAAATTCACCGGGAAATAACCTATCGCTCCAGTACGCCCCTGCCATCATTGTAAATTTCATGCCATCTTACAGAAAATATTACAAGGTCATAAACTTTGGAATTATAAAATCGCATTATTGGAAAACTTGTCACACATGGGAGAGTCACTTTACAAAACTTTCAAGGCCTACATCCTATAATAAACTCACTATCTGAATTGATTATCTACAATGTAACCTCTTTACATCTTTAAATAAATATCTTTTGTCTAGGTTTCGGCTATCTTATTTTCAATGTCTATAAGAGATAAAAATGCTTCGTGAGTTCTTTAACCCTTCAGGCACGTATGACGTGCACCGCACGCGCATCAAAACCATAACTCCCCACAGGGACGTATGACGTGCACCGCACGCGCACCAAAAATCCCACACAAGGGTGGACGAAAACAGTGCCCTGTTTTATCATCTATTTATATGAGCAATAGTTTAACGATTTCGTTAAAAACGATCTCCATAAAAAAAATTAAACGTCCCTGGGACTGAAACAATGTTTTAGACATACGGACCTAAAGGGTTAAACGTCATAAAATGAAGTCGTATAGTCCCTAATGCCAGTTTGATAGGTAACTTGAAAAAGAAAAAGAAATATACAGATATACTACCTTGATCAAAAAGTTTTAGGACTTTATTCATAAAATCGAAAATACAAGTTCATCAAAATCGATATTGCCCCCTTCAAAGTACTCCCCATCAACTGCAACGCACTTACGTCTTCGATTTTTTCATGACATCCTCTCGGGTGCTGTAACGCGTTCCGTGAAGCGGTTTTTTAAGTCGGTTGAACAGGAAAAAGTTGCAGAGAGCCAGATCAGGTGAATTCGAAGGCTGCTGGATAGTATTCGTGTTGTTTTAGGTGAAAAACTCATGGAAATCATGTCTTTCGCGATTTCAACGCGGTCCTTTTTTTGCATGAAATTGAGGTCTTTCGGCACCAGTTTTGCAGCGACACGTCTGAGGCCCAAATCATTAACCAAAATGTCTTGAACGGATCCATAAGCGTTGTTCAAGTCCTCTGCCAGCTCTGTGATGGTCAATTTGCGGTTTTCGGCCAACATTTCTTTGATTTTATCGATTTTTTCATCGGTTTTCGACTGCCACTGCGTTCGTCATCCTCGACCGACTCACGTCCACTTCTGAAGCGTTCGTGCTACCGAAAAAACACTTCTCCAACATTTCCAAGGTCTGCGGACCGTTAAATCCGTTTTTCACACAAAATTTAATGCAAACTCGTTGATGCACAGTTTATGCCATTTTCAAACTTGTAAAAAATCGAAAACACGCACAAAGGTAGATGTACTCAGTATAGCGTAACTTTTACAAATGTCAAGCTATGACGCTGAAATTTGAAGGGAAGTGTCAATGATAGATGTGGTAATCTAACAAAAAAAAAAGAATTCCAATCGGGTGACTGACAGCGCCACACGGTGGCCGGTCCTAAACATTTTTGATCAAGGTAGTATGAATAGTACATTTGATATTTTGCAACCATTGAGTCATCAATGATAGACTTTAATTGAATTACTGATCAGTTTTGTAAAAGGTTAATTAAGTAGATCAGATCACTTCTGCTTCAGTAACCTATTTCCATAACCTACTCTTCAAATGCTATGGACATGTTATGTTATGTTTTACTATGATTTTGTACAACTTTTGTAATATAATACAACAAATAAATTCAAATTAAATAAAAAATATGTCATATGTAACACAAAATAAAAGGTTGCCAGGAAAGTAATTTATATTCTAAGGTCAAATTCAAAAGCAAAACTGAACTAAATGCTTGTAGTTTTCGACATTTTCAGTAAGTCTGTAAACTCTCTCATGTCGTAGAACGATAATTATTTTCGATCAAAGCCTTGATTTTGTCTTCATTAGTGATAATTGGCCTTTCAGGGCTTCTTCAACAGTATCTTTGAGTGTCGTATTACCATTATGGATTTTTAAATCCACATTTGAGACACACTCGATCGCTTACTACATCGTTGCCATATACTGTACATATTTTTTTTATTTACAAAAACATGTAAAAAAGTGTCAAGCACCGAAAAAAAAAACCTATTTTGTTCCATTTTCAAAATTACGCTAAAAATTACTCAAGCGTAAAAAATACGTTACAACTATTAGTTACCATAATAATATACATTCATCACCTTTGCGATTATGTTAATTACGAAATTTTTGTTCGCAACTACATCTATCCAAGAAACACGAAACTACTTTCAGGTCAAGCTAATTTTTTGCGAATTTTGAATAGATTTTCATTACAGTAATTTTCAGACCTTGAACTGACACCATTAGCGCTTAGTCTTAATTTTATAATTTAGATCGGTATTACTATTCATAGGGACCGTGTCAAATTACATAATTGTTTCATTCACAGGGACTGTGTCAAATTACATAATTACAAAATATGACACCCACCACCCAATTCTTATATTTGCTATACAAGTGTCATATTTCCGTTCTTAGTATCCGATATGTACAGAGAACTTAGTGTTCATCCTCAATGATCATATCAATCATGTGTATTTAGGCTATGTGTCAAATAATTTAGTTAAACCTTCTAACAACATCTTGTGATTCGTATAAAGATAACAAAATTATCATTTTTATATAGAAACCTTGTTATTTGAAGGATTTTCAATCATGATGTTTTATCGTTATCAACACTTGAAACCCGATATGTGCAACGACTGCTAACATAGTTCATAGCCAATTGATTTAATCAATAGTATTCCTCCAGTTCGTTATACCCAGAGGGCAATAGTATTATTTTGTATTACACTTTCATTGTATGCTTTATTAGTTTGTATTGTACTATCAGAGGTTAAACAAGGTGTATTTGCGCCCGGGTGTTTAATAAAAATGCGCCTCTTAAGTAATACGAAACTTGTATTGGATATTGTTTTATATATCCAATACAAGTTTCTATCATATATGCATCAAGTTGAACAATACTCGGTTACGATTAACAAATTAATAAAAAAATAAATGAACCCTATAAGTGTTGTTTGTTTACTGTTGATCTAAGTTGAAAGTTGAAAATTTAAGAAATTTATTGCTTACTATGCAATTATATTGGGTGTTAACATAAGTTGTGTCCGTTTTTTTCAAACTTAAAAATGAGCACCAACAGTAAAACAAAATGCTAAAGGTTATACGTCATTCGAAAGAAAACATTATGCTCTACGAGATATTGTGTTTGCTTTTACGTTACATATATTATTTTATTTGATTACAAGCCTTCAAAATGGAATGTCAAGTAGACGAAAGTGAGCATTTTCGACATCTCCTTCTGTTCGCGTTCAATCGAGAGAATAAAGCTGCCAAAGCTGCTTGCGATATTTGCGAAGTGTACGGTGAAGATGCTATGAATAAAAGTACAGCTCGTTGATAGTTTTTGCGTTTCAAAAACGGTAATTTCGACCTGAAAGACATGGAGCGTTCCGGACGACCAGTGGACTTCGATGAGGACTGCTTAAACCATATTATTCATGAAGATCCCCTTCAAACCACCGTACAATTGGCTTAGCAGATTAATTGTAGTCCCATGACTGTATACCGCCATCTTAAATCAACGGGAAAAGTCCAGAAGTTCGGCGCTTGGGTTCCACATGTTTTGAGTGAAAACAACAAAAATCAACGTTCGACAATTTCTGCTGGTTTGTAAATTGTTCCAGCCAATTCTACGGTGGTTTGAAGGGCTCGCTCCATGTCTTTCAAGTCGAAATTACCGTCTTTGAAACGCAAAAACCATCAATGAGCTGTCTTTTCATTCATAGCATCTTCACCATACACTTTCCAAATATCGAGATCAGCTTTGGCAGTTTTATTCCCTCAATTGAACGCGAACAGAAGGAGGTGTCGAAAATGCTCACTTTCGTCTACTTAACATTCCATTTTAAAGGCTTGTAATCAAATAAAATAATATATGTAACGTAAAAGCAAACACGATATCTTGTAGAGCAGAACATTTTCTTTCGAACGACGTATAACATTTACCATTTTGTTTTACTTTTGGTGCTCATTTTTAAATTTGAAAAAAAAAACGGACCCAACTTATGTTAACAACTAATACTTTTTTGGAGTCTCGTTTGTGGCGTCGACTTTTCTTAGATATTTGCGAAAGTTAAAAAAACGTACACACATTTGGTAACTTATATTCTTCTGAAGGAAGTTTCGTAAATCAGTGGATTTGAACATTAAATTACCACTGGTTCTCAACATGAGAAAATTACAATGTTTATTTTTTGCATATTCAACGATGCTTCTGTGCCCCAATCTGGAATGCACCCGGGGCAACTGACCCTGTCGCCCACCCAACGTTTCGCTCCTGTATACAATATTACACTTTCTATGTATACAGTAAAACCTAGTGGATTTATTGTCATATGTCGATCTCTTTCAATCAACCAGAAATAGGTTAACTAGGTCATAAGTGCAAGTCTGACAAGGATCGAAACCAAATACCTAGTATGAAAGTAATCGTTTTCCTTGTTATAAAGTATTAAAACGTTTTTTGAATTAACACGTATAGTTTAAAAATATTTATGGACCATGAATATTTTTATATTCTAGCAAAAATAATACAATATGTACATAGTTATTTTTAGATATACAGATAAAAAAGTTCAAGTTTTACATGGTTAATCATGCATCTAAGTGTTCTTGAAATTACACCCGGCCCTCTGTATTCGCGGGTTTCACATCCGCGGATTAAACCAACTGCGGATCGGAAATATTCGATAAATAAATTCCAGAAAGTTCCAAAAAGCAAAAATTTTATGACACGACGAGCATATTTTCTATATTTTAATACTCGTATACCATTTTTTTCTGAAAGATACAACTTCACCTGCTTTCAATAGAGTGTTAGAGCAAATGCTGCATGTGTTAAGAAAACATTTATTTTAGTTGAACAAACTTGAAATCAACTTATCTTGAAGAGTTTGGAATATTTTCAAAAACATTTTAAGATAATTATGAAATATTTAGTTTTAGATAGCTCAAGTGGTCGACGTGTGCAACGTTCTATATCTAAACTTCTCGTTTATGGGTTCTGTTGATAAGATATTATCGGCAAATTATTTAACGACTTTTTAATGCCGCAAATCGGAGAACACCGCTTGAACAATGTGGTTTCAACAGGACGGCACAACACCACATACAACCTGAGAAATTATTCTATAGGTCGATTTATTTCTCGTTTTGGTGATTTGCATTGGCCTGCAAGATCATATGATTTAACAGTTCTTGGCTTCTTTTTATGTGGTTATTTAAAAGAAACGGGTATAATAGATTAGTCAATAAGTTTTGAAAGCGTAGAAAAACAGAATCTATGGAGCAGTAGAAAAACCAAAATTTCTACGCCATTTTAATATTTCATCTTTCATAAGAACGTACTCAAAATTTCATTTCGATCTGTCGATTCATTCTTTGTTTACAAGCCATTTGAAGTTGACGTGTCAGTGTATTTTTTAACAATGGAAAAATCCGAATATCGTGCAGTGATTAAATTCTTTGTTTTGGAAGGTTTATCGGCTACTGAGATCCATAAAAAGATAGTGAAAGTATTAAAGGAGTCTTCTCCTTCATTTCCAACCGTTCACCGATGGGTTTTGGAGTTTAAGCGTGGCCGTACAAGCGTTGAAGACGATCCATGCTCAGGACGTCCAAAAAGTGCATCAACACCAGAAATCATAGCGAAAATACAGGATATGGTTTTGAAAGATCATCGATCGACTGTGGATGTGATAGCTGACACCATAGGCATCTCACATGGAACAACATGGCATATTTTGGCTGAAGTTTTGGGTTTCAAAAAACTGTGTGCACAATGGGTGCCGCATTTGCTAACAATGCAACAAAAACACGTTCGAATGCGACTTTCTGAGCAACATTTGGAGCAATTTCGAAAGGATAAAAAGGATTTTCTGCGTCGATTCATCACTATGGATGAGACTTGGGTCTACCACCATGATCCTGAATCAAAACAAGAGGCTAAGGAGTGGTGTGAACAAGGCACTTTGGCTCCGAAGCGAGTTCGTGTCCAGAAATCGGCCAAGAAGGTGTTAGCGTCAGTTTTTTGGGATGCAAAAGGAATTTTATTGATAGATTATCTCCAAACTGGTAAGACAATCAACTCTGATTATCATTGTGACCTTTTGGACCAGTTGGATGAAAAAAATTGTGAAAAAGGACCCGGTTTGCAGAAGAAAAAAATCATTTTTCATCAAGACAATGCACCTGCTCACACAGCTCAAAAAACCATCGCGAAAATCAGTGAATTGGGGTACGAATTGTTGCAGCATCCACCCTATTCGCCAGATTTAGCTCCCTCTGACTTCTGGCTGTTCTCACACCTCAAAAAATTCCTTCGTGGAAAGCATTTTTCATCAAACGAAGAGGTTATAGCCGTCGTAGAGGAGTATTTTGCAGGCCTTCAAGAAAGTCACTTCCGTGATGGGACAACAAAGTTGGAAGATCGTTGGACCAAGTGTATTGAGATTATGGGAGACTATACTGAGCAATAAAAGTGATTTCCCCCCAAAAAAATGTATTTTCATTTCCGCTTTCAAAACTTTTTGACTAACCAGTACGTAAAAAAACTACAAACTATTTACCAACTGAAAAACAATATGAGACATATTGTGAACATATCGGTTGGAACATATGTTTCAAAAAGTGATAAACATATGGAACATATGGTTCAAAAAGTGATCAACATATGGAACATATGTTTCAAAAAGTGATAAACATAGAAACGTATGTTTCAAAAAGGAAAAAATCAATAAAAATAGCTAATCTGTGTCAAGCCGCTACGGGTGGACATTTATTAGATATAATTTAAAATATTTAAATAAACATATCATTTGAAAAGAGAAACGAAATTATTATTTTTATAATAAGCAACCCACACAAACTAGGATGATTTGTGCCACCAAAATATAGTTATTATGCAATTATATGAGTTAGTATAATACAAGTAAATTTATAATGACAAATCTAGATATTTTAAAGTTTCAACTGGCGAAGCTTTAAAAATTTAACAGTAGAACTATAAGTGAAAAAGTTTCACGAAGAAAGTAGAAATGAAACATTCATTGGAAGCGGTCAAGATATGGATTTTAGTTAATGAAATCTGTCTCGCAAAGGACTTCGATACGTGGTCTATAGTTTCATCATCCAGACCACACTCGCAGTCGGGATTCTCCACAATACCCATTATGTACCTAAAGGGGACTGGTCACCACGCAGTGGGCCGTCCACAAAAGACGCATGACAGACACTTTCATCTTGTTCTTTCATATTATATAAAACCGTGGTTTCAAAGGCATTGATTGTTGGATTGATTTATATCTAGGACCAATTTATTTTTAAATTGTTAACAATCCAAACCAGGAAGTTAATATTGCTCCACCTACATACTCATGAATTTTGATAAGACCTGCTAGAAAATGATGTTTTCGATTGCTTCCTAAAACTGCACATGCCACCCATATTTCTAATACTAAGACGCAGACCATTCCACGCCACAGAAATATAAAATATTTTGGAAATAAGTCAGTTTAATGCGAGGGAAAAGTGATACGGGTGGTATGAGTGGAATTAAATATAAGAATGAAAAGATTTTGCCAGAAGAAGGAATGGTTTGTTCGAGATGGAAGGAATATTTTGAAGAATTCTACGAGAGGGGTTATAGAAGAAGAGACAGCGGTGTGTCTATAGAGGTGAGAATGACGAGCGACTGGAAAATAAAACAAACGACTGGAAAGCAAAAAAATATGAAAAAAGGAAAAGAATCAGGTTGCGATGAAGAAAGGACAGAACTAATTGTGTGTGTGGTGGTGAGCGAATGATCGAGTAGCTGATACAAATTTTCAACACATTTTGGGTATCTGAATATAAATCGAAACACTCGAGTAGTGCAGTGATTTTTCCGTAGTATAAATGTAAGGGTGCAAGAATGGAGTGTAGAAGTTATAGAGCCATTTGCTTACTGAGTGTAATAAGTAAACTTTATGGTAAAATGTTGATAAAGGTGAAAATAAAGACTGAAAAAAAGTGTGGGATGCTCAGGGTGTCTTTTTAACTGGAAGAAGATGCGTATATCAGTTTTTCTTTTTACGTATGGTTGTAGAAAAAAATATGGCAAAATATAATAGACTGTACTGTGTGTTTACGGACTCGGAAAAAGCAGTGACCGAGTGATAAGAGAACAAAACCTTCGAACGATTTGGGTGAAATGCGCTTAACTATTACCTAACTTTCATAATAATGTAAATTCTGCACGTTTAGAATGAAGTTAGCAATGAAAATGTTGTTCTGACGAGATCTATCCAAGAAATACGAGAATACTTTTCGGATAATACATTAAAAATAAAAATAAAACGTGTTTGTCAACGTTATGACATATTACTTAAGTTGAATAAACTCACCTGAAAGGGACATAGTGTGTGTTATATTACGCATAGTGATCGCTGAAAATATAATCGAAGAAAAGGAAATTAAGTGATTTATGTTGAATCCATTAATTATGGATTTCCATAAAGTTACGCCTTAATTATTTAAACAGATATTATGTTTTTCGTTAATTTCGATGTTCAGAATTGTTCTGCTTTGAAAACAGCACGTCAGCAATTTGATGAGTATTGTCATTATGCCAGATACCGCGCTGGCGAGATATGGCCTGACCTCGGTCGTTGGGAAATACCCAAGGACCAACTTTTTGCTCGAAGCTATCACACTCTTTCGTTAGCGTATACGCTCCTTCCAATCATGCAAGAACACAGTCCGTTGTATTTACTTATTCTATTTAATACACTGTCTTATATTTCCGCAGCATACGTATATATGTATTTCAAATTAGTAATAAACTGTTATCAAGAAATTATAGTAAATTCTGGTTAGTTGGGACATCTGTTATTTGGGACGAATATTAAGGGGGTATTTTCATTTGGAATTTTTAAAAAATCGATTTTAAATTTTATTTTTATATAATTTTTTTGAATAATTTCCAGTAAGAAATGTTCAAAAATCTTAAAAATTCGAAAAGTTATGAGGGTTTATAGTCGAGCGCACGCCGGTCGAAAAATGGTCTGAGCTTCGCAGCTGTCAAATCGTCTTTTGTTATGGCAGTAGCATTATTTTCCAAGAATTCTCGTTCAATAGGATTTCTTGGAATTATGAATTGATATTTAGTTTGTCGTGTAAAGAAGGGATTTTAAACAAGTTTATATGGCCCTGGAATTGTTGATTAACAGTAAGTTGAAAATATTTACTTTAATTCGTGTAAAAATCGCACTTAAAACTTTAAACGCGTTTCCTAAAAAATCACTATTTTTTAACTATTCCCCGTAATAACTCCAAAACTAATTAACCGATTTTAATGAATAACTACTTATTCTCTTTGTTATACCTTTCTCCTTAGCCGGTACTAGAATTATTTCGATCGATTATTTTTTTCGATTTTTTCCATCAAGACAAAAAAAATGGATTTTTAATATCAACAATCCGCCATTTTTTTTCTAATTATTAAGAAAATAATGTCTTAGTGAGTACAACAGCCACAATTAAATGCATAATGGACCCCTTCTATGTACGGGCGGCATGTATTCCGACTTAATAACAACAAAAATATAATTCAATTTTTTTTTGTTATGAAAATGTTCTCCAAAGATAAATAATTATGTCTAAAAAAATAACATTTCCAAAAAAATTATTCGTTCACTGAAAAAAAATCTTAAAAATCGTCGATTTTTCGGCCCATGAAATGAGAATACCGCCTTAAATATTAGAAACAAACCTAAATGTAAGTTGAATTTGCGTCGCATATTTGGGACATACGGCCGCTTTATCGGGACACTGGTCAGAGATGACTGTTAACAACGATACTAGATGCAAGAAGACAATAACGACAGTCCTATATCTGCATTAGGTATCGGAGCGGTTTTCTAGATAACTGGGTATATACTAATTACATACGAGGTATGCTAACAAATGTTAATTTTTGAACTGGTTATTTTTGATTGAGCTCATATTTTGGTCATGTAACAAGGGGCATCCAAATTTGATCCAAAATTGTTGAATTTTCAACGAAAGCAAAAACATCGCTTAGCAAATGTAATCGAAAAAAGTTCGATCAAATGTCAAGGAATCCTTACTGTTTTTTTTTCGATTATAACGGCATAGTCCACTATGAATTATTACAGACAGGCAATATAAATTCTTACAGTACGGTTAATAAGAAATATTATCTTAAGGTTTTGCGCCATTTTCGTGAGGCAATCCGAAAAAAAAAAACGATTAAAATTGTGGGCAAACAACTTCTGCATTTCGCACCACGATAATACGCCGGCTCACTCTTACACAAAACCAATACCGTCGTGATGTCAGTTATCGTATTTACCATATATGACCCCTGCGACTTTTCCTGATCCCAAAGGCGAAAAGAACACGTTTTGCGACCATAGAGGAAATAAAGGCAACATCGCTGGGTGAGCTAAAGGCTATCCCAAAAAGTGCGTTCCACAAATGTTTTGCAGATTGAAGAAAAAAAACGTTCGCAACAGTATATTTTATCCTATGGGGACTACTTTGAAGGAGACAATATAAATGATTAAATAAATACTTATTGATAAAAATGAAATTTATCGTATTTTTTTATCAAACCAAACACATAATATAGTATGTGTATTCTGTCTACACAGGTCTAGAAGTCAAACAAACACGTTTTCCTAAGCAATTACCTTGAAGAATTTTTATCGAGTGGATTTTGATGCGTTCTCTTCATACTTTGCAATTTAACGAAATCCGGATTTGTTCGGAAAGTATTCTCGGATGCATTTCGTCAGTAAAACATCAAACCTTCTGTTTATCAATCGTCATAAAGAAATAAATCGAACATTTTGTATATAATCAAACAATCCACTTACACTAGAATGATTTGAATCATCAGCGTTAATTAAGTAAAAAAAAACACAATGTTGTGTCATTTAAAGCTTAAACTGATAATTTTTTTTGAATTAGTCGATCTTTAAGTGGAAACGTTTCTCAAAAAACGGAGAAAAGCAATATCCATAGGATGTGGCAAATGTGTAATATTTAGTAATATGATCTATACTATAGTCTCATCATGATCTATACTATAGTCTCATCATGATCTATACTATAGTCTCATCATGATCTATACTATAGTCTCATCATGATCTATACTATAGTCTCATCATGATCTATACTATAGTCTCATCATGATCTATACTATAGTCTCATCATCCAGAATTCACTCGTCGGTGTCGCCGGGATTTTATACGATACGCATTATGTCAAGGTGACTAGTCACCTTGCAGTGAGCCACCTCACCTTTGTGAATTTATAAAAAGTTCTGATCTGTTTAGCCGTGTTGTTCATGTTTGAGCGTCGTGTTGTCCTGAACTGGTCTGGAATTGATGAATGATTCGCCTCCACTCCTCCTGGTTTTGAGCCATGATGAGTACACCACTCCTTGAAGAAGAAACATGTAATCTCTTTTATTTTATCTATCCACTTTGCTGGATACCGTCTTCTTGCTTGCCGCCTCTCAACACTCACCGTCACTGCCAGTTTCCCCAAACTATCTTCATCTCTTCTAACGATATGTCCGAAGTATCGTTGACATCCATTCTTTGACCTGTACATCCTGGATAATGGACACATTGATGCGTCTAGAAGATATGAGATGTGAAGTATTCTGAGCCAACACCATCTATCATCTGATAAGTGCCACAAGTGTAATAGATTCAGCTGGAATGATGTCTGTTAAAACCGGGAATCTAATAGTTAATAACCAATTACTTTTCAAGACACCACATCTCAAAAACATATGTCGTTTGCCATCTATCATTTGATAAGTGCCACAAGTGTAATAGATTCAGGTGGAATGATGCCTGTTAAAATCGGGAATCTAATAGTTAATAACCAATTACTTTTCAAGACACCACATCTCAAAAACATATGTCGTATGCCATCTATCATTTGATAAGTGCCACAAGTGTAATAGATTCAGGTGGAATGATGTCTGTTAAAATCGGGAATCTAATAGTTAATAACCAATTACTTTTCAAGACACCACATCTCAAAAACATATGTCGTTTGCCATCTATCATTTGATAAGTATCACAAGTGTAATAGATTCAGGTGGAATGATGTCTGTTAAAATCGGGAATCTAATAGTTAATAACAAATCACTATTCGATAGACACCATATCTCGAAAACATATATATATAATACGAGTAGATTCAGGTGGAATAATATCTGTTACAATCGGGAATTTAATAGTTAATAACAAATCACAATTCAATAGATTATACGCACAGGTAATATTGCCTCTGATATAATACTGACGACCTCCGTGGTCTAGTTGGTAAGACGCCTGTCTTTCGATCCGGGAGTTACGGGTGCGATTCCTGATGGTACCGAATTTTATTGAAAATTGTATATATCTAGTTTTAGAGCCTCTTCAACATACGAGTATTTCTGGTTAGTTGGATGTGATTGCCACTTGACAATAAACTCGCCACATTGTATTGTATACGATAAAGTGCAATAATACCAACGGGAATCGAGCCCTAACTTGCGCGTCGGAAAACAGATGTATTCTCAATATACCATGAAGGTTGTCAACTTACTTTGATATGAGGTCAAAATCACTAGGTTGTACTGTATACAACGAAAGTGTAATAATAAAAGAATGTCTTAGTGAAGCAATTATTAAAGACCGTTCCACTGATTAGTGGCTAATCTTTTAGTTTATTTCTTATCGTTAATATGCGCAAGCAAATCAGAATCCGAATGAGTTAGATCCGTTTCCACTAGAATGAATACGATGTATTTTATTTTTTTGTAGATTTGATTCTATTCAATTGATTTTTATTAATATGCGCAAGCAAATCGGAATGCGAATGAGTTAGATCCGTTTCCACTAGAATGAATACGATGTATTTTATTTTTTTGTAGATTTGATTCTATTCAATTGATTTTTATTAATATGCGCAAGCAAATCGGAATGCGAATGAGTTAGATCCGTTTCCACTAGAATGAATACGATGTATTTTATTTTTTTGTAGATTTGATTCTATTCAATTGATTTTTATTAATATGCGCAAGCAAATCGGAATGCGAATGAGTTAGATCCGTTTCCACTAGAATGAATACGATGTATTTTATTTTTTTGTAGATTTGATTCTATTCAATTGATTTTTATTAATATGCGCAAGCAAATCGGAATCCGAATGAGTTAGATCCGTTTCCACTAGAATGAATACGATGTATTTTATTTTTTTGTAGATTTGATTCTATTCAATTGATTTTTATTAATATGCGCAAGCAAATCGGAATGCGAATGAGTTAGATCCGTTTCCACTAGAATGAATACGATGTATTTTATTTTTTTGTAGATTTGATTCTATTCAATTGATTTTTATTAATATGCGCAAGCAAATCGGAATGCGAATGAGTTAGATCCGTTTCCACTAGAATGAATACGATGTATTTTATTTTTTGTAGATTTGATTCTATTCAATTGATTTTTATATACAGAACTAGTGGTGGCCATTCATTTTATGTAATTGTGTGTTCATCCGTAACAAAATGTCAAGAGTATTTTCATGCTGCTAATATGCAATTATAAAAAAATTATATTTTACAATTAGCCAAATTCATGATATCGTTATAATTTCATACATTTTTTAATACACAAAGAAGCAATAATATCGAAGCGGTAAAAAATACTGGTATTTGATTGGTTTAACATCCATTGTTTAGGCTTCTTTTTTGAAGAATGTTTTTGACCTAAGTTATATTCGGTATTCGTATAAATACTACGCTAAGCCCGGTTAATCGTTGCCATCGACCTCAACATCAACACCAAAACCGAACATACATGGTTCGAAGATCATGTTCTGTATCTGGTGGGACCAAAGGGGTGTTGTTTACTATGAGGTGTTGAAACCTGGTGATTCCATTACGGGCGATCGATATCGGCTACAATTAATTCGTTTGAGCCGTGCACTGAGAGAAAAATGGCCGGAATACGAGCAAAGGCCCCCGATTACTAATATATCCCCGATTACTATAGGTGGAGCAAATGTCTGTGTTATTCGAGGGGAATAACACAGTGCCGGGTTCGAACAGGAGACCTTCCGTACGGAAGTCTTAGAAGGAAGATGCACCTCAATTAACTTCGCTTTACAATAAATGTTAACAAAGTTACTCACATTCAATAACGAGCATATTTACGCTTTCGATATTCACAAATATGTTTAATGTAAAAAAATTAAAATAATTTATCACGTATTTCTACCTCCTATCCCGAGGTTCTATTCAGATGGAATGCGTGACATTCTGCCTGAAGAGAGCCTCAGGATATTGAAATAACTCACGTAAAGACTTTAATAAAAAGTTCATATTCAGAATGACAAGTGACAAAAAATAAACTAAACAATTTTGGATTATGTTGACAATATTAATTTATTCAGTTTTTAACAAAGTTTTTAGATAAAAACAACTTCACTTTACTCCTGTAAGTAGTCCAGTAGTATAAACGTCCATATAATGCACATATTGATTGCACAATTTGTGCAGTCTTGTTACGCAACAATTGTACAAATAAGTTGTTGCAACTATTTCACTACGGAACATTGCGACCTTTAGCCAGGCGTACAAGTACAAGGAACGTGTAACAAGATAAGCTAAGTTAGTTCCGGACTTAGATAATGTGACGTCAAACATTTTTCTTCTGACAGGTTGTAAGACCCATCGATTTCAACTATAGAACATATTCCAACTCAGATCTTGGGATCAGCAGTTTCAAGTTTATAAAACGTAAAACTGTCGGCTGTATGCGTTCAACTTTTTCAATATGGACATCGTAGCGGGGTGACTATATTACCGAATTATACATATTTTGAATGGGATTGTAGCGAATATTTATAATCATACTTAAATATAATTTTTATTGTATTAAGTATTCTTTTTTTGTTATTTCATACTACGATTTCTGATTCACAAATCCGACTCATGTATTTTGGATGTTCGAGTGTTGTCTGTACCGAAATAATGTCCTGAATTAAAGTGTATTTTTTTCATGTATTGAAACGACAATTACATCAGCTCTATAAATTAATGTTGACATAATTTTAACTATACTTTAATCAGGTTAAAATAAATTTTAACTTATTTTGTCACATTGTACAATTATTTTGTAACATTGTACATTTATTTTGTCACATTGTACATTTCACTCAGCGTTTTAATTTTAATTCAGTGCGTTTTAATTTTACTTCAATCTATTTCTGTTTAGTGTTTTCTTATTGGTTTATCAAAATATAGCAACGCATATCCAGGGACGGTTCTATGTCCTATATGACCAATTGTAAAATACGAGTATATTCGAGAGTAGTGTAAATTATGAGGTGCATGGCCGCGCGGTTACGCACACATTCGGCCGCTCACAGCCGACTAGGACGGTCGCCTGCAAACACCGCTCTCCGACGCTCTCTCCACCTAGAAGCGAACGGAGACCGCCACCGTCGCGCAAGCCGGGGTTTTGGCTCGTCAGCACGCTAGCTGGCGAGATTTTTACCCGTAGCTGCCATCATCAGTATCAACACGTGAGTGTGTGTATCAGTCTCCTCCACATCTCTGAAGCAACCATAACAGGGGCTTTCTTGCTCCTTTTTCAAGCCTCTACGCCATCGAGTGCCACCAACCATCACTATCAGCCCGTACGGACATCAACATCATCACAAAGAAGGAGGGAAGAAGAAGGCCACCCGTCACCGCAGTTCCAGCCATCACCGGTGCTCGAGTGTCACGCCCGACGACGTCACCGACGTCTCCTCATTCGGGTGAGTGAACGGACTTTTCTCTTCCCTACCCCCCTCACTATATATTTACTAATATCTATTTTCTTATATATATTCACTTATTACTAAATGACAATGCCCTCTAGCGCGGACATTGTGCACTGGCGCATTCGAAAGAAAGGATCCCAACGAAAAATCTCGCGGATCCCCCCAACTAAAGACCCTCCGGTCTCCCCCAGCCCACCCATGTCTCTCAAAGAGGCTATAAGCCAGCTTCGCGAGGACGCGAACAAGCGATCTATTGCGAAAGCAGTAAAGTTTCTATCGGCTCTCCTCAAAAGAGGAGAACCCAAATTCATAGACGAAGACACAGTCGTCTTCCCACGCCTCACTCCATCAACAACAGTGTCACCCCCCGCCCAGCCCAAGGTACCACTGAGGAAGCCCATCAACTCCTCACCACTGTCGGCCCCACCCGCCAATAAAAACTGCCCGAATACGGCCGGTGTACCCACCGCCCCTATTCCCAAAAACACTGTCGTGCCTGCGACTCGCCCCTTTTCACCTGTCCAGCCGGATGGTTCCGACATGGACTGGCAGACGGTATCAAACCGTCGCAAGAGGTCACCGGAGAGCCCTCCGAAAGAGCTCTCAGCTCCACCAAAAATGACCTCTGCCAAAAAGCAGAGGCTTCCAAGCCCGCCGGGCTCAGCATCTCCAGCCATATCGGCTCCCTCCCAAACAGCTCCGCTCCCGATCAAGTCGGAACGCATCCCGCCGATTATTCTGCGGGATGCGGAAAAATACGCGGAGCTAAGGAAAATGCTCCACAATGCCAACATGCCCTTCACATCGAAGGCAATGAGCAATGGTGACCTCCGTATACAGACGAAGTCTGTAGACGCGTACCGTCTGCTGGCGAAAGAAACCAGCCGGCTCCAGGTCCCCTACTACACCTACCAGCTGGACAGCGAGAGACCCCTCCTCGTGGTCCTACGCGGCGTCCACACCTCCTTCGGAGTCGAGGAAGTCATAGAGGAACTTAAATCCCTCGACTATCCGGTCCTGAACGTCTTCAGGATGAAGGACCGGAAGAGGAAATCACTACCGTTGGTCATTGTCAAACTGACCAAGTCTCAAAACGGACGTCGCATATACAACGACCTCCACAGCATCTTCGATATGAAGATCTCCGTGGAGGAGTTGCGCAAAACCTCCCCAACAGGACAGTGCCATCGCTGTCAAAAATTCTTCCACAGCGCTGGAAGCTGTCACGCCCCTCCCGTATGCGTTAAATGCGCACGAAACCACAGAACAGCCGACTGTAAAAAGCCGGCTGACACCCCCGCAAAATGCGCCAATTGCGGTGGTCCCCACCCGGCCAACTACAGAAGCTGTCCCTCTCACCCCATGAGCAGAACGGCAAATCACACCCACCCCTCTGCGCCCCCACCAGCCAGAGAAGCCCCCAGGACGTCCCCCCCTCTGGCCAAGCCAGTGTCGAGAGTCGCATCCCCCATGGTTTCATACGCGAGCATCGCAAAAAATGCCCGCCCTCAACTCTCCCCCCAACCAGCCCCCCAACTAGCACCCCCAAACCCGCGTTATCCGTCGCAGGCTGACATTTCTACAGTTTTGAAGACCCTCGATGAGGCCATGTACATGGCCCGCGAGGTCTTCAACTCCCTCGCAATGTGTGTCCCCTACAATGGCTAGAGTCAGCAGACCCTGCCACCTAACTGTCGCGTACTGGAATGCAAACGGCACTTGCAGAACCAACAAGCAAGAAATCGAGGACTTCATCGTCGAGCACAACCTAGATGTGATGATGATTAACGAATCCTTCTTAAAACCCAGCCACCGATACTCTCTCCGAAATTATTATGTTTACCGTAATGACCGCCTCACAGGCAGAGGAGGCGGCACAGCTATCATAATAAAGGCGAGCATCGATCACTGCCTCTCCGCATCCGCCCCCACGGACAACATTGAGAGTACCAGCGTTGTGATTCAAACCCTCAACCACGGTCCTCTCAAGCTCGTGTCCGTGTACCTCCGACCGTTATTACCGCTTCTCGAGTCAGATTTGGACTCACTCTTCGCGGACAATCTTCCCACTATAGTAGCGGGAGACCTCAACGCCAAACATCCGCTTTGGCACAGTCGTGTCAAAAACACCCAAGGCCGCGCACTAGCCGAGATCTCCTCCCGCAAAAATTACTTTGTGGACGCCCCCGCCACTCCAACAAGATCCTCCCAAAGAGTAAACGACTCTGCAGACGTCTTAGACATCATCATCAAAAATGACATCCCGTTTTATAGCGACTTGCTAGTTCTAGAGCAGTTGCAGTCCGACCACTACCCGGTTTTATTAACACTCACCGACAACAACCCTCTCCAGGATCCGTTACCTTTCAGGAGGCATATCACCTCCTGGGATGATTTCGCGGTCACTCTCGAGTCAAATCTCAGGGTGCCGACCTCTCTTCCTGACGCCGAGGCCATTGATGCAGCGGTGAGTTATCTCACCGACAACATCAAATCGGCCCTCGAGTCAGCCTCAAAACTGAGACCTCCCCAAAAGCCGGATCCCCCGCTCCCCGTCGATATAAAAGTCAAAATCGCGGAGAAGAACAAGATCAGAAAGCTATGGCAGAAGACCGCCAATCCCACGTACAAAACACTGTACAATCGTCTTGTGAAACAGATCAAATTCGACCTACAGCGCCATCGTAACGATCGCTGGGGCGAATTTATCGAATCACTAGAAGTCGAGGAACACAAAAAGTGGAGGCTGACTCGTTCTCTCCGCACAACCCCTCAACGGCCCACCCCCCTACAGGGCCCTAACGGAACAGTTTTCTCGGCACGCGACCGCGCTGAAATATTTGCCGGCTCGCTCGCCATCACTTTCACCCCAAATTCTGACCTCAACAACCCGACGCTCTCCGCCTCGGTTGACAAAAAGGTCAAACAAATTGTCGCTTCACGACCCCCGCCGACTTCGGATTTCTTCACCCCGCAAGAAATCCACAAGATCATCCACAACCTCCACAATAAGAGAGCTCCCGGTCCAGATTCAATAAACAACTTCACCCTGAAGAAACTCCCGAAAAAAGCCGTCTGCGCCATAACTTCAATCTTTAATGCCTGCTACAGGCATAGATTTTTCCCTTCCGCTCTCAAATGCGCAGACGTTATAATGTTTCCAAAACCGGGTAAAAAATTAACACTCCCCGAAAATCACCGCCCGATCAGCTTACTGCCTACCCTAGGTAAAGTGCTCGAACGACTTATCCTCGATCGCCTATCAAGCGAGATAACCTCGCTTAACATAATTCCAGACACGCAACACGGTTTCCAACCGCGACACTCGACCTCTCATCAACTTCTTCGCGTCGTAGAACACATAGTGACTGGTTACAACAGAAAACATCAAACCACCCTCCTCTCGCTGGACGTGGCGAAAGCCTTCGACACGGTCTGGCACAACGGACTGCTCTTCAAACTACACAAGGCCGGAATCTCTCTCCGCCTCGTGCAGATCATAGCATCATTTCTCAGAGACCGCACCTTCTCCGTCAAGGTGAGCGGTATAAATTCATCCCACCGGCCCATACAAGCGGGGGTTCCGCAAGGAGCCCTCCTCTCCCCCACTCTCTACAACATATACACCAGCGATATGCCCTCTCTCCAGACCAGTCGATCTATCACCGCACAATACGCGGACGATACGGCTTTTCTTTCATCCTCGAAACACTCTTGCGATTCTCACTCTCGCATTCAAAACTTCATTCCTAGACTGGAACGCTGGTGTAGAAACTGGAAGGTCAAGATAAACCCTTCCAAGAGTGCAGCAGTCCGTTTTTCTAGAAGACGTCTGGACTTCATCCGACCACTCAGACTTTTCGGCCAGAGCGTTCCGTGGTGCGACGAGGTGAAATACCTCGGCGTCACTCTAGACGCGAAGCTGTCCTGGAAAAAGCACACCACCAACATCACCGGGAGGGCGTACGGCACTCTGAAAGCCCTCACACCACTCTTGGGCAGACACAGTAAGATGTCCCCTCGTATCAAGTTAAACTTGTACAAGGCCATCATACGTCCTCAGATGACGTACGCCATCCCGGTCTGGGGCCATGCGGCCGAAACCCATATGCGCAAACTCCAGGTGTTGCAAAACAAGGCAACGCGCATCATTATGGATGCGCCCTACTTTGTCAGCAACAAACGGCTTCACGAAGACCTAGATCTCCCCACCATCCGAGAATACGCGATCTCTCTGGCCGAGAGGTTCTACAGCTCTCTCTCGACTCACCCGAACCCCCTAATCAGCTCACTCACGGACTACGACGTGAACGCTAATCTAATCCACCCCAGGCCCAAGCAAATGCTTCGAACGACCCCCCGACCCCCTATTCGGAATGGTAGGCGCCGAATAGTGTCCGGTGCACATACCCGCGCTTCATAAGGTATCTATCATACCTCCTTATTTATATATGTACACTATTTTAAAGTCACAGCGTTATCCCTCACCCCCGTCTTCGTAATATATTTATAATTACTGAAATATCTATGTCTATGTATACATCACTATCCTTTCTTTCTTTGTATTCATATTTATCAACGCTCGTGACATATAAAAATATAAGTATATTATTATGTAACCTATATGTATCTATAACCTTAATGTATGTACCAAACTCTATCCCTCCTCTCTATACAAAAATTTTTCCAACACCACCACCAAACAACCCAAATTTAATTACCCAAAGTCCGTTCATACAAAACCGATGAAGGAGTAAGGTGTCCGACAATCGGACCGACACTCCGAGTAAAACCCCAACTAGAGAGGTTACGCACTGGACTTCCATGCGAAAGGGTTGCCGGTTCGAACCTCGCGCTTTGCTACTCCCCTCGAATAACACAAGTATTTTTTCTGCCTAGTGTTCGAAGGTATAAGGGTACCTATGACTTTGGTTATATATATTCTTTAAAAAAAAGGGGGAAAAATATGCCGGTGTGCTTCAATTGTCTCACTTCAGATGTGCCATCGGATCCAGTACAACGGTGTGCCCGGTGAGTTTGCTGGTGTGCAGCGGTTCACTCACTTAAAAAAAAACTAACTCCACGGCGCAATTTTGCTTTCCAACTGAATTGACATTAGATTGGCGATGCGATCCTCGACTACGAGACCCAGAACAATGACGTAAACACCCACAAAACACACTTCGTGTTTCATTTTTCATATCGACGTTCACTTTGACTAACCTTGACAGATCGTTGTACAGTTGTACCGTAACTAGTATAGCGAGATTTTAATTGAAACTTTATTAAATTATGTTATAGCGAGATTTTAATTGAAACTTTATTAAATGATATTATAGCGAGATATTAATTGAAACTTTATTAAATGATATTATAGCGAGATTTTAATTGAAACTTTATTAAATGATATTATAGCGAGATTTTAATTGAAACTTTATTAAATGATGTTATAGCGAGATTTTAATTGAAACTTTATTAAATGATTTAGCGAGATTTTAATTGAAACGTTATTAAATGATATTTTAAAATGTTTATCGCTCCCGTTAATTTGCAATCGGTTAAGTTTACTCCGGGTTATCGAGGGTCAACTGTTATAATAATAATAAAATTACAATTTATATAGCGCCGTTGAGAGAGCAGACTCTCGGAAGTCAAGGGCGCTCTAACTCTGGATTCGAACCCACTATTATTGACAGATTAAAAATATTACAAAAAAAAAAACATGTTGAGTGTAAGGAAAGTGGTGGCTGCGGCCATTAGATTAGGAACTTCCTCGCATCTGCATATGGTAAGAAAACTGCAGAAAACGTACTCAAGGAAGACGAACTACAAATAAATCTTTGTAGATCTTCCGATATGTGATAGTAACACATTCGACTTTAGGTGGAGTGTAGCGTTTATGTGTAGTGTTTATATTCAGCAATATATTTTGATAAGACTTCCCAAAAAGGCTTGTCTTCAGGGGATTACTAAAGCTGCACACGTCACCCCATTCCTCTAACACTGAGGTTTATAAAACATTAACTTTAATGACAGTGATTAAAATTTTTTATGTATAATTAATTAAACCAACTGATAAAGGTTCTATATAATACTTAACATTAATAAAAAATCGTTTTAATTGAAATATTACTTAACACGTTCACTGCGTCGAACACGGCTCCCGTGTCCATAAAAAATAATAGCCTTGAATGTTGAGTGCACTCATAAACGTCTCCCGATAAGGATTCGTCGCCGGTTTCATGTGTTTTGAAGACACGAAGGAATACACTTGCATAAGATGTTTCAATAGAAAGTAGAATTTGATTTTTAACAAAGTTATGGGTTTTCACAAATTCGCGAATTTTCAGCACCTCTTTATACGCAGTGAACGTGTTAAAGATTAACGAAAAGTAAAGATCATCAATTAATTAAACATTGTTCAACAATAGTGTAACTGTTGCAATAACAAAGTAAACACGTCAACACGACAAAAAATACTCTTGATTTATCTATTGCAGTTATAGTATACTATAGTATAACTGCAATAGATAAATCCTTTAGGTGCAAAATATTAGGATAGTTAAATTGAGTTTTCATGGCTAAATTAACTATTTCTTCAATTACGAGTATTTCGTATATGTCCAATTAGTTAATAGTCGTTCCCTGAAATAACTCCACATAGATGAAAGTATTCTCGGGAGTCAACACCCCAAGAAAGGCAACCCTTAAAAGAAGTTTATGCAAGAAAATTAAGTAGAATAGACATTTAGGTGCAGTGCGATTCGCGCAGCTGTTGAGTTGGTACTGATCCTCACACCTGACCTCTGTATCATTAATTTGACCTCTGTATCATTAATTAGAGCTTATCTTTTTTCTGGTTAGAAATATCATGACATATAGTATTGAGTAAAATATGTTGGTATCTAATATTGTACATTTCTGAGTTCCGAAACATATTTAAGGCTAATGAAACTCTTACAACATTTGTGAGGCTAATTATTAGAATAGTCTAGAGCAGATAAAAAACAAAAATATGTTGCATAAAAGTCTGAACATACAAAACTAAGAGATATACTCGTAGATAGAAATTATTAATCCAAACGTAGAAGATATTGCGAGATAGAGTAGAAACCGCAGAAGATACTGGAGAGGCCATGTCGAAAGGATGGATGACACAAGAGTTCTCAACATGGCAATGCATGGAATACCCGCTGGCAGTCGTTTCCTAAAAATACCTCCAAAAAGTTTGAAGTATAGTATAGCTGGGAGTCAAAATCTCAAGAGAGGCAGTCCTGATGATAATAGACCACAAGTCTAACTTAAGAAAAAGAAGAATAAGAAGTTTTCTTACAAAATTTACTGTGGTTTTGAATAAGTTAGCACTACTAAATAAGCTAATATGGAATAAGGTCTGAAAACGGGTTGAAATTCCGGGTCTTTGAAAAATTTGTTAAGTAATAAATTATTGGCGCCGCCAATGACATATTTTGCAATATGTTCTATGCAACTGGCAATGATTTACAATGAGTGTTATGAAGCTGGTAATAATACTATGTAATTATTTCTACGCTGTTGGTAATTGTATGTAATTAGTTCTATGCAGCTGGTATGTGAAAGCAAATTCTAAGACCATTTAAGCTTCTCATGCTTTTCTTCTTGAAAATGACAAATATTTGAAGTTTATCAGCGTCAGTAATTACAATAAATAGTTATAAAGTCTAGTTAGTGTTTTCCAATATTTACGATTCCAAACTATTAGTAACCTCCCTTAATCCGAAGGATCGATTATAACCTTTCCTTCCCTGTGTTGGGTATCTTCTACATGTTGCTTCTAATAACCATCAATATCTCTATAAATATAATAAATACCAGGTTAAGATTTTAGGTATTCCTCCATAATATATTTACGCATTGATTTAAAAAATAATATTAATAATAATCAGAATTTATCGACTACATCGTAAGTATTTCGTGAATATCGGAAACAAATTCGCATTTAAACGCTGTGAGTGCCTCGATCTTGGGTCTTGACGATAGGTGAAGAGTATGCGGGAAGCGCGACACTATATTCGCATCTCACTTTTGCATACGTGACTGAATAGCGAGGAGCTCAATTGTCTCAACCTCGCAAGTGTAAGCCACGCCCGAGTTAGCCACCAACCCTGCCGCGCCGCAGTAGCTGTTGAGCTGGCAACGAGACTAGATCCACGCCCGTTCCGTGAGCGTTGCCAGATGGTTTTTTAATGTTTTCAGCAAATAAATCTCAATTATTATAATTTTTAACTTAATTATAATTAATAAAGGGGATTATATATGAATGTTCTTATTTTTCCGATTTAAAATCGCTAATTTTTGATCGCGTACTCACTACTCAACACCGGAGCGCGCGTTTCAATTTTATCACCGTAAGGGAAGGGATAAGGAATGAAGAAAATATTGTATTTAGGCCACGGTCATAAATATGTCCGCAAAACCAATTCGACAAATTTTAGGGATATCATACGTACAAATGGGCGATTGAAAGGCTTTCTGGCGAAAGAGTGTCGTCAATTGGTAGTAACATACAATTAATGTCTAAAATCGTTACTAAGAGGGAGCGATCTTTAAAAACGGTTGCAACATAAACAACTAACAGTCAATAGTTCGGCGAATATTAGACTTTTTCATATCGGCAAGAAGGTTTTCGACATAAAAAAATCAGACACCATTCTGCCTAAACATGCTTAGTGGGGAACTGCATAATCTACGTAGATTACGTGGCCAAGCTAGAATTGCTCACACATACTCGTATATCACAGAGTTGCAATATGCGTCTGACTACACCTTTTTTACGCATTCAGGGGAAGACTGATAGAAGTGTATCAGAGGGTTGTCCTAGAAACGAATGTGAAGAAAACCCAAATACTAGCTTGTTCTGCAGAGAACGAGGTATTACAACTACCCGATATTCAAGTATGGTGTACGACTAGATAATGTACCTAACTTAACATATCTGGATAGCATCCTGGCATCGAATTCCTCTTGATGAACTGAAGAGTCGTCTCAGCTGTTGTAAAACTAAACGATGGAGTATTCTACAGCAGGTATATCTCCCTGTCTACGACGCCAATGCCCGTTCTACACTTCTCTATGGGTCTGAGACTTGAGTTACCTATAGGAGGTACTGAAATGGCAGCCTGGAAATGTTCCACCAACGTTTCTTTCGTCGCATTCTTCGGATCCACTCTGATCATGTCAAAAATGTATAGATCTTGTAACGCTACAACTGTAAACCTGTAAAGGCGAAATTGAGGTGGACCGAACATATCATACGCATGGACGATCCAGCAATATAGTAGTTTATATGAATGCCTACAGTTGTTTTCAGTACTGAACCTGTTCAAGTAGTCGGCCCCATGCTCTTGTTTTACAGGAAGAACTCAATTTCTATTAAAATAACATGCAAAACTGAGTTTTAATTCCGTTGCGCAGAATATACTCGGTACACTTTGAGCAACGTTTCCGTTTCCCGTTGGCAATTCACTCTCAAATTACCATCATTCAAGCAAAATTGTCTTTTGTTAACACCTATCACACCGTTGCATACATATCCGGTTTGCATCCAAATTTCCCAACAGTCAATTAAATATTTATCTATTCAAATGTTATTTTCACTTGGAAATTTGATATTTATTTTATAAACATAAAATTGTTTAAATTAGATGGATTCAACAGCGGATTTGATGATTCGTTTATTTAAAATTTTATTCGCTATTTTTATTTGCTTGGTGACAATAATATATTAATTGATGTCTCGGAGGCCTTGAAGGAGTTCGAAAATACATTAATTGAATAGACTCAGGGCAATTATACGTTTTGTCAGACAATTTTGTCTATAGTTCGGAAATTCTAGGATGAGTCTTGTGACAGCTCACAAATTTGCCCCAATACAACCTAATGTAATGTATTTACCTAAATAACTTGCTATTTATTAGAATTGAGGCTTATATTAAAGTTGATAAAATAATTAAAATTACTGAACATCGTTACAAGGTTGTATTGGGGCAAATTTGTGAGCTGTCACAGGATTCATCCTAGATTTTCCGAACTATAGTTAAAGAGTTTCATCAAATGTTCATACGAATAGTTCAATTTCTCGCGAGGTATTGTGTATATCATATATGTACATAATTTATTATTTTTATTTATTAATTTTAAAAGCCCCAGGTTTTATGAAAAATACATTTTAAATTACAAAAATAAACAAAATTCAAAGATAAAAATACCACCAAAAGTGAAAACTTCAAACTCGAATACAATTTACGTGGAAAAACTATTATGTATTTATTTACAATGTAGAAAAATTAATATTGGAAACATACATTTATAGTATATAAAATAAACAATAAAAATAAATATTTGAAATTTACGTGTATAGTAGGTACATACAAACATAAAAATTAATATCGGAAACGAAATATTATGTATGAAATTTTTAGTTTATAAACCTAAGAAATCGACGCGGTATACCCTCCAGACTCTTCTACAATATGTGGATACCGTATTAGGGTGACCACGCAGTCGAGTCTTCTTAGTTAGTGATATGCAGATACCCTTATTGAATCAACTATCATTACGCGTATATAATAAATATACCATGTTACCTATATTGACGTCAATGAAAAGGTTTTTGAGTTATACCATCTACGGATGATTAGATTACATTGGCGAGAGTTGGTGAACTATTTAAATGCCCATGGTAGGGCTGCAGTCAAGAGCAGGGGTCGGCAACCTTTTAGCTGTGGTGTGCCAAGCCACTCTACCAATATGATTCAGGGTGCCGCCTTAATTCTAAATTATATAATGGGGTTCTAGAGGAGAAGAATTTTATACCAAATTTATCTTTTAAACATATTTATTAAAAAATAACATAAAATTCTAACATAAATTAAAAAAATTTAATGCGAACCTTGTCCCTGCACATTTTTGCTTAATATTTCAATATCAGGGGTATAATTTGTGACTTTTAATTTCACACAAGATTCTGAATGTTCAGTTGTTAAACGACTTCTTTGTGGACTCAAAATATGTTTCATGTGAGAAAAAATTTGTTCACAGAGATATGTGGAACCAAAAGCGGAAAGGAGAGCACATGCAATTTTCTTTAAACAATTAAATCTTTCCGGCAATGACATCCAACAATTTAATATAGCAGTCGATTTTTCCATAGAGTCATCTTCCAGATTTTTTCGTAATTCCTTAAATTTTGTTTTCCATAATTCTGAAGATATTAGTTCGATAAGTTCCATTTCAAAATTATCAACATTCATCCACTCAAAAATTGAAAAATCAAACGGGATTATTAATGGATCTATTAAATCTGGTTTTATGAGGAAGGAAAATATAGGCACATGAGCTTCAAAGTCTTTGCATCTTCTGGAAAATTCATCTTTAAGTGCTTCAACGTAGGTTTTAAGTTCATCTTTGTCTATGGTCGATTTATTTGCAAGCGCTTTAACATTTGGGAAGTATTTGTAGGTACTAGTATTAATATCACATAAAAATATATTTAATTTTGTAGCAAATCCTGTCCAATATTCAAAAAGTTCGAGCACACTTTGGCGCTTTCCTTGCAATCTTAAGTTTAGTTCATTGAGATGTTTAGTTATATCAGTCAGAAACATCAATTTGCATAACCATTCTTTATCGTTCAATTCGGGGAAATGTTGTTCCTTTTCATTAAGAAAAACTTTAATGTGTTCCAGACATGACACAAACTTATTCAAGACATTGCCTCGACTAAGCCAACGAACATGGCTGTATAAGGGGAGGTCAACATATTCACTTTCTATTTCTTCTAAAAGAGATTTAAATTGCCTGTGTGTCAATGAAGAGCGAGACACTATGAAATTAACTATTTTAACAACAGTGTTCATTACAGGAATTAAGCGCTGTGACGAAATTTTGGCAACTAAACTTTCCTGGTGTATTATACAATGGAAGTTCAATATTTTATGTCCAATATGATTTTCAAGAAGTTTGACAAATCCTCTATCCTTGCCAACCATTGCAGGTGCGCCGTCAGTAGTTACACAAAATATTTTTTTGATATTAATGTTCTTGCTGTCAAAACAATTTATGAATGAAGCAAGAATATCCTGCCCCTTAGTTGTCCCAGACAGAGGAATCAAATTGCACAATTCTTCATAAACTTGACCTTTATCACAATACCGTGCAAATACTGCAAGCCGCGCAATATCATTTACATCGGTACTTTCATCAACAGCGACGCTAAATGCAACAGCTTCTTGTAATCCAGAATTCTGTTTTGTTGTTACATTGTCTGCCATTTCAGTTATTCTTCTTTCAATTGTTCGCGCAGAAGCCGGTATTTCTCGAATTCGGGATAATATGGTTTGTTGGTTAGGTAAATCGCTAAACAACTTTTCAGCACTTTTTATAAAGATTTCCTTTATATATTCCCCATCTGTAAAGGGTTTGCCTTTGGCAGCTATGCAATGAGCAATTGCGAAGCTGCATTCTGTCGCTTTAGGCTTCGTTCCAGTTATTCCACAAAAAAAAAGTTACTTGTTTCTTATAACCAGAAACAGCTCTCTTTATAGTTTCACATTTCTCATCGTTGCTATTAAATGTGGACTGATGTTTGGTTTGGAAATGTCTTTGTACACTTGACGTGCGGCATACGACACTTTCGCGACATATCGCACATACAGCACGATCCTTTTGTTGTATAAATCCATATTCATTCGTCCAATAGTCTTGAAACCCGCGAACATTTAGTTTTTGTTTCTTACCCTCCATTTGATTAAATATGGATGAATTATAACAAATATTAAACCAATAAGATACAAGTCTTCACAAAAAAGTTAGAACGGAAAGTAACGACCAGTATTAAACGAAATGCAAGTTTAACTGGTATTACAGGCAAATGGTGCGCAGTAGCAAAACGAGAAAGAGAGGGGCGAATGTCATTCCGGCTTGAACATACGTGAAGTCCGCTTCGATAACTAGTCGGCGCTACGCATGTTTCATCCCTTTTACTCCGAATGCGCTCTCACTCACCCTTCGCGCAGATTTTCGTGACATTGGCGAGCCACGTTAGATAAATAATTATAATTAAACATTTTCTCTTATTTAAAAATCACTTCGTCTCGATATTTTCGCGATTTCCCTGATTATTTGTAGAGTGCCATTCAGAACCCCATCGCGTGCCAAGCCTGGCACGCGTGCCATAGGTTGCCGACGCCTGGTCTAGAGTGTTAAAACTCACTAACATTTAAATTCAAAAGGTGTCTGTTTTACTCGGGTTATTTGTCACGATATTAAAAGTAAACACTCTCGCAACTCAGAACGAAAGGGAACGAGGTATCTGCAGAAGGAAATTTCTCGGCTACAGGTTGTTTGAGAATATACAAAAATAAGAGTTTAGAATGGAAGTTTTTTTTTTCCATAATGTTTCCATCAAATCTGTTCACCGCGTTAAAAATCAAATTCCACGAATCCTGTGCGCGGCACAATTTCGGCGTTTTTAAATTTCTAAGTTTAAACGTGTATTTTGTTTAGAACCACTGATATTTGATTACACCACCAAGTAAACATGACATTCAAGTAATTATCTGATAGTAAATAATAGTCATTACTCTTAAGGAGACTCATTAAATAAAGGAGATAAACTAAACATTACGTAAAATAAACAAAGGAATGCTACGATCAAAGCAATGATTCATTACACTCACCTAATCAAATGCATATAGCACTAGTAATGTTTATTTACGTAAGAGAGACTCATCGCAGGACTCGATTCGCGCGACAGGTCGTTACATGTGACGCAATAGCTGGAAATATTGAGAAACCAAAAAAAATCGGCGCTCTGTTTATTCAACAATATCTCATAAACTAATATATTATTTGACAAGGTTTTCAGAGATGTCGCTAGAATAAAGATTATTTAAAATTTTAGTTCCATTTTCATTCCAGTTTCGTGTCATTCTTTTTAAGTATTTGTGATTTGAAACTTGGATTGTCGTCAGATCACAGGCGTTTGTGCTTCCCGCGAGGAACACGTTAAAATAATCGAAACGTTTGTCGCCAATGAAATAAAGCATAAAATGTATGGTATTGCGTAAGCCATGAGGGGCTATGAATGCTTGATATTAAGACTATACATATAATAAGTATCGTCTAAATAAAATACCATATTAAACAAAACAATACTGCCCCGACACATCATAATGTAATAAAATCTAATAATTTCAACATATCAGACTCTACTGACATTAAAGCAAGTATACTTAATCGATCTTGGTTAATGTTGTTTAGATAATTTTTTATTTATGGCAATGTGGTAAATACCTCTCTTCTTGGTGATTAGTGGCAGGTAATTAGCGCATTTGCTATTTTTTGACATCGTCTCGAATTAATTCACAAAATTGTAAAAACTCACCCACTAACCCGATCTAGATCTTCAGGGTATTTGGTGAGAAAAGCTTTTCATTTTCTCATATTTTCTATGACACACATTATGTTACTTGACGCGGCGTGCGTCGTACATATTTTTTCTGTTTTTATTACTTGAATTTTTGGGGCTCCGGGGTTCCAACGAATGGGGTCTTAAGGCTCAAGTCCCTTTAGCCCTCTGGTGAATTCGGACCTGAAGGCTTTAGGTTTATTGTACAGTTAGACTGGATTCTCACGTTATCGCGATTAACACATGGTTAAAAGCTAATAAATTGACACACTGACAGAAAAATATATGAAAGCTTTTATTTTTCTGATGGTTTGCTGTCTCCAGTTCGATTCAACTTCGCGCTTGGGGGGTTTTTTTTACGGGGAATCTCATTTGTTAGAAAACAAATATAGTACAAGATAATTTCCTTTTTAACTATTATTTATAAAATATGCTATTCCGACTTTTGCCACTGTTTCTATTAAAAGTGCGATACTTTATTATAATCGTAATATCAAGTATTCATGGCCATTATGGAAAAATAAAAGTAAAAGATATTATATTTCTGAATAGAAGCGATTGCATTATGTCACTATTGTAACTTGTTTTGTCGAAAAGGATCGTGCATTGCAGCCATGCTGAAAATGGAATACGTCATAAAGGTTATTTACACGGAATAAATATTGCCGTTATTTACACGGAATAAATAAGTGATCGTTTATTTTAACATCACTTTAACCTTTCCTTCCCTGTGTTGGGTATCTTCTACACGTTGCTTCTAATAACCATCAATATCTCTATAAATATAATAAATACAAGGTTAAGATTTTAGGTATTCCTCCATAATATATTTACGCATTGATTTAAAAAATAATATTAATAATAATCAGAATTTATCGACTACATCGTAAGTTTTTTGTGAATATCGGAAACAAATTCGCATTTAAACGCTGTGAGTGCCTCGATCTTGGGTCTTGACGATAGGTGAAGAGTATGCGGGAAGCGCGACACTATATTCGCATCTCACTTTTGCATACTTCACTGAATAGCGAGGAGCACAATTGTCTCAACCTCGCAAGTGTAAGCCACGCCCGGGTTAGCCACCAACCCTGCCGCGCCGCAGTAGCTGTTGGGCTGGCAACGAGACTAGATCTACGCCCGTTCCCTGAGCGTTGCCAGATGGTTTTTTAATGTTTTCAGCAAAAAAATCTCAATTATTATAATTTTTAACTTCAATTATAATTAATTAAGGGGATTATCTATGAATGTTCTTATTTTTCCGATTTAAAATCGCTAATTTTTGATCGCGTACTCACTACCCAACACCGGAGCGCGCGTTTCATTTTTATCACCGTAAGGGAAGGGTTACGGCCGTCTTTAAGGCAATCTTTTTCTTTTTTTTAACATCACTTTAAGACCGTCTTTAAGGCAATCTTTTTCAATTGATTAAGATTATTTTAAGTCGATGAAATTTATTGCATCATTATCTTCATTGGCATCCATCAGCTATCGGATGTTTATCCATTCCAGAATGAATCTTTCGCGTCGTCTACATTTCTTTATATCCATAGAAATCATCTGCCGACGTTAATCTACTAATTAGCGGGTCTTTTTTATTAAGCAAGAATAGTAATTTCCATCGTTCAACAAAATATTACGATCAAATCATTCACACTGAGTGGTGGGTGAGCACTCTAGTCATGGAATACTATAGGCAGGCAAAATAACAACCTGACTTGGCGAATCATACCATATTTTTTGTATACAATCCTTGTCGTACTGCAAGTATGCTTAGGTTAACTCATAGTCGATACATTCCCTGTCGTACTGCAAGTATTCTTAGATAAACTCATATTCGATACATTCCCTGTCGTACTGCAAGTATGCTTAGGTTAACTCATAGTCGATACATTCCCTGTCGTACTGCAAGTATGCTTAGGTTAACTCATAGTCGATACATTCCCTGTCGTACTGCAAGTATGCTTAGGTTAACTCATAGTCGATACATTCCCTGTCGTACTGCAAGTATTCTTAGATTAACTCATATTCGATACATTCCCTGTCGTACTGCAAGTATGTTTAGGTTAACTCATAGTCGATACATTCCCTGTCGTACTGCAAGTATGCTTAGGTTAACTCATAGTCGATACATTCCCTGTCGTACTGCAAGTATTCTTAGATTAACTCATATTCGATACATTCCCTGTCATACTGCAAGTATGCTTAGGTTAACTCATAGTCGATACATTCCTTGTCGTACTGCAAGTATGCTTAGGTTAACTCATAGTCGATACATTCCTTGTCGTACTACAAGTATGCTTAGGTTAACTCATAGTCGATACATTCCCTGTCGTACTGCAAGTATGCTTAGGTTAACTCATAGTCGATACATTCCCTGTCGTACTGCAAGTATTCTTAGATTAACTCATATTCGATACATTCCCTGTCATACTGCAAGTATGCTTAGGTTAACTCATAGTCGATACATTCCTTGTCGTACTGCAAGTATGCTTAGGTTAACTCATAGTCGATACATTCCCTGTCATACTGCAAGTATGCTTAGGTTAACTCATAGTCGATACATTCCTTGTCGTACTACAAGTATGCTTAGGTTAACTCATAGTCGATACATTCCCTGTCGTACTGCAAGTATGCTTAGGTTAACTCATAGTCGATACATTCCCTGTCGTACTGCAAGTATTCTTAGATTAACTCATATTCGATACATTCCCTGTCATACTGCAAGTATGCTTAGGTTAACTCATAGTCGATACATTCCTTGTCGTACTGCAAGTATGCTTAGGTTAACTCATAGTCGATACATTCCCTGTCATACTGCAAGTATGCTTAGGTTAACTCATAGTCGATACATTCCCTGTCATACTGCAAGTATGCTTAGGTTAACTCATAGTCGATACATTCCCTGTCGTACTGCAAATATGCTTAGGTTAACTCATAGTCGATACATTCCCTGTCATACTGCAAGTATGCTTAGGTTAACTCATAGTCGATACATTCCCTGTCATACCGCAAGTATGCTTAGGTTAACTCATAGTCGATACATTCCCTGTCATACTGCAAGTATGCTAAGGTTAACTCATAGTCGATACATTCCCTGTCGTACTGCACGTATGCTTAGGTTAACTCATAGTCGATACATTCCCTGTCATACTGCAAGTATGCTTAGGTTAACTCATAGTCGATACATTCCCTGTCGTACTGCAAGTATTCTTAGGTTAACTCATATTCGATACATTCCCTGTCTTACTGCAAGTATACTTAGGGTAACTCATAGTCGATACGTTCCCTGTCGTACTACAAGTATGCTCAGGTTAACTCATAGTCGATACATTCCCTGTTGTACTGCAGGTATGCTCAGGTTAACTCATATTCGATACAAAGGCAGTTCGCGGTATAACCGTGGCTCACCGTGTTCCAGACTAAAATTGAAATTCCCATTCGAGTCATTGAATGACGCTACATTGTGAACGAATTCATTGAATGGCGCTACATTGTGAACGAATTCGTTAACATCTGTTGAATAATAATAATAAAATAATTTATATAGCGCCGTTTAGAGAGCAGGCACTCCTCAAGGGTGCTATAGAATGATACGCCACAAGATTTACCTGTTATATCTTTCGGTCTTGCAGTATTTTCATGATCTTGTTAAAGGTTTGATCTTTTTAACATAGTTTATTTTACTACATCAAAGCTTTCATTCAAACCGTTAAAACAATATTATTGCATTTTTTGGTTTCTTTTCACATTTATACCATGGCATGTTGGTAATATACTACATCCGGCCATATCAAAGAATTGAGAAAGGTGTTCGATGTTCAATGGTTTGTATTAGAGGAAATAAAAGAGCCACTCTTTCGCGCCTTTCGTTGGCAAATTTGAAGGAATGGGAGGTTCTGGAGCAAGTCGGCGACGGAACGGATGAAGGGTAGCGTAAGTAATAAACAACTTCTACACAAACCAAACGTGGAGTTGCTTAGATTTTATCTGGCACGTTGGCAATGGCGTAATTTAACAAGTATAGGTGTAATGTAAATAATCATTAATATGATGTTCGTAATTGTCATTCTATGAACTAATATTCTAGATTGCGCTGTCTCTTGCGTGTATTCTGTTAATGTGGCAGGTGCCCGATTTTGTTAAATTTTCATTCTGTTTTTATTTACAATAACGTTGATTTCCCGATGTATTGATTCAAATTGGTCTCCTCGCTCCTGCTAGAAACAACCAGAACATTTTCAATTCAAATTTGTCAATAGCAATTTGCTAATGACAGTTGCACGTTGCAATTCGTCAATTGTGAGAATGCAACAATTAGGTAACTCCGCGACTAGTTAAGTGGATATTTTAATGTAAGTAGATATAATTCAATAAAGTTTAGAATGACCTTTCTCCAGCATTTCGTCAATCTAAAGACTTAACTGGAAAACTGGATAATCCATTTTACATTCTGTCTTGTTTTTTTTATTATTGTAAATTGATTAGGTACCTGTATTTGAGTACTTTTTTCACTGTTTTGTTACATTGTACTCGTACATATCTTTATTCTGTTTGTGTCGTATTTTTTCCTTTGCGTTATCAAAAAAAGCATCAAGCACCGAAAAAATATTTATTTTGTTCTATCTTCAAAAATGACGCCGAAAACACGATCAAACAATTTCGGTAAACAATAGCCGAAAAAATGCGTTAAACTATCACCTTTCGCAATCGTATACATTTAGCACGTTTGGAATAAAATAGAAACGAAAAAAATCTATTGTCATCTATCTGAGAAATATGAAACTACTTTCAAGGCAAACTAATATTTTTTATAAATAAATAATTATTTGATATCGTTAATTTAAAGATGTTTCTTTTGTAGTAACAGGGCTTAGCAGGAATACTTATTTTTAACTTAGTTATTATATTTGCATTTTCCTAACTATCGGTACTAAGACTAGAAATTCCGAAAATATTACAACTGGACAAGGACACCAACTGATGTGCCACATTATATTCTAATAATACAAATGTAAACAAAACGTTTTTCTCGTAAAACCAGTAAGGCTGGTTGTTGCAAGTAATACAAGTCGGTAGGCGAGCGACATTGACGCGAATCGAGGGTTTAACCGTCAATATTTCCGATGACTCGTTTTAAAACTGGACTTGTCGAGAGTTTCATTCGTTTCATTGACCATGTAGAGTTTTGGAAAACCACAGACTATAATTATCAATATCGGTCAACCACAAGTTCATAAAATATACAATCAGGCAAACTAACAATCTGGAATAACATTCTATTGTATTTTTTTAAACTAACCTTGGAATATAAGGATGTTTAGGTCAACTCACAGTTGACACAAAGGCAGTTCTCGATCAGCTCGCGGTATATCTGTTCAGAGGGAATCCAGGCCAAGACTGGATTCACACTTTACCGCAGTCAATCCACTTTATTGCTGCCTCTAACATAGGTTGACTGAGAGCTGACCGTAACGTACTCGTAAGACAGCAAATTTGATGGTTGCTTTGTCAATCTTAACAGTCATGAGTCGCGATATCGAACTGGATCAGGTAGGAATCCGGTCTATGGGTAATTGGCACGTTAATATAAATTATCACTGAGGTTAAAAAGTTTCCGGCCTGAAAAAGTTAGAACGTGTATGGGCCGATACTACGACGGCTATGACTATGATATGCATGGTCAAGCGATGTTACAGATAAAATTTCATATCTCTACACTCAGTAGTATTATAGATAATAAAAATAATAGTATGTTAACACTTGCCACCCTATGATGGATAGTGAGTGACCAGGACTTACAAAATAAAATAATTTTATGGCTAATTACAAAAAAATAACCTAGCAGATTTTGCATAATTTTAATTTAAAACATACATTTTTCACTGGATGCTGAGCGTCCAGCACAGTGGCGGGCGGAATTGTTTAGCACAGTAAGGCAAGTGTTAAATAGAGCCGATAGAAGACATGTTGTTTTATTATATTCTATAATTTTAATAATTTAATATCGCGTGGTTATTACGTTCCTTTCAAAAGAAGGGAAAGCCCGGCTAAAATTAAACGACGTTTAGATGCGTTCTACGAAGAACCTCAATGGACAGCATTTGAATGTCGTTTAATTTCTCTCGGGGTTCTCCCTTCGTCTTCGAAAGAATTATGATAATCGTGCGCTTTTCAATTTTTAACATTTAAGAATATAACGAAACAACACGTCTTTGATCGGTTTTAGTTGACATATTACTGAGAGTAGAGGTATCGAATTTTGATTGTAACATCGTTTGAAACTACAATGGGCGTGGCCGTCGTCCATATACAAGTTCTAACTTGTTCAGGCGGGAACTTTTGAACCTATGTTAAATGATATAGTATATCATCTCAGTTTTGGCCGAAAATGATTTATACTTTTTCCACATGAAATGAAATTTCTCAAATAAAATAATTTAAGGTTTTGTGAAAATAATAAAAGGAAAATATAATGGGGAAACTACAGAGTATAATAGCCTGGTATTAGCCTCTTAAGACAGGCTTGTTAGACATATTCCCGAATATTGTAAAGAAGGCGTGCGAGGATTGTCGAGTCCATGATCCAAGAGGAACAATGCAACTTTTGAAGGGAAGATGAATCATGGAATAACTTTTTAATTTCACCAAAGTAGTCCAAAAGAGCTGGGAAAATGGTGAGGATATCTTTTCTAGTTTCATAGACCTGGATAAGGCCTAAAACACAGGTTCATGAGAACAATCGTGGGAGGTTCTTGAAAAGTATAGTTTTTCTGTGCATAACAATAACAACTGTTATTATGAGTGTTGTAACAACTTTGTATGTGAGTAGCATGGTTTCAGAACACTTTCCAGTGCTTCGGAAACTTCTCATTTCATGATACTCTTAGAGGGTTTTATACCTAGGTATTGTATTTGTGTGTTGCATTGTTGGTTTCTGTGGGTTTTATACCCAGGTATTCTTGTATTTGTGTGTTGCATTGTTGGTTTCTGTGGGTTTTATACCCAGGTATTCTTGTATTTGTGTGTTGCATTGTTAATTTCTGTGGGTTTTCATATACAAAAATAAATAATTAAATATTTTTTCAGGTCTTTTTTCATCTGTCTCCCTTATACTGTTGATTTCAAGTCAGCCAACTAAAGCCCAGACTTCTCAAGAGTTTGAAGAATTGATCAATGGAATTGAGATATTCTCTTTTAGTCTTTTACTGGTAAGAAATATGGCATTGACCTTTTTATATATAATTTTTTTAATATTAATGTCTGGATACCGATATTTCTACTAGATTTGCACAAATATTGTAATTTTTTCGCAGATTATCAAGCCATCCTGTAAAGTTGTATGCTGAGATTTATTTTGACTATTGGTTAATAAGGGTGGCTAAATATTGGTCAAGGCCAAATCAAACAACTTCCGTGGTCATGGAGGTTGTTTCACCGAGTTGCTAGAATGTTTGTCTTCTACTAAAAATTTCATGTTTTATTGCTGATTATAGTAAAAATTTTAAAAAGCACTATTTTGATTTTTTAATGTAATGTTTTTTGACATCTTTCTGGCTGGTTTGAAGTTATTGCTATATGACAATACTATACAACCACCAGATTGTACTGTATGCAACATAAATGTAATATAATACAATACAATTGAATATTCTAAAGGTTTAAACACTTTGTTGGTTGCAGCTTAACAAGTTTTATCTTGTTATGAATGCAGTGATGACAATTCTTTTTGAATAAATTTAAAAATATGAATCATGGGTTTCTTTTAAATTAATATTTAATTTAGATTAACAAATGTGAGACTTTTTGTACAGTAAAAACAAGATTGAGACAAATTACTTCATAAACAAAATTGTGAAACAATAATATCATAAAAATAGAATGATCCAATAAACCACAACAGAACACTTATGGAAACTTAAGAGTTGAGGAGAGGAGAAGATTTCTTAAGAATTGTTTGTAAATAATATATATTGATTTCACAATCTGTATGACTTAAGTATTGATAACATAAATTGTACGGTTCCCTGAAAATTGCTATTGAATAGAAGTTGTTAAGTTTATATAGAGTTTAAGCGAAAGTAATACCTTTTTTTTTTGTGTAACTGTTTTTTTTTATATTTTAAAAGGAATAATTTTTATTTAATCAATTACATAATTTATATTATTGGATAAACTCTCTCCACCTTTAAGTAAATTTATATATCCCATCACTATATACATTTTTAGGTTTTAGAGCGAAAAACTCATCAAGGGTTTTTCCGACTTCTTGCATAGAGTTGAAATTTTACCCTTAAGGTTATTTTACAGAGATCGAAATTAATGGTAATCACTAAAGCCAAGTCGAGGTAGTATGGGGAATTTTATAAAATTTACCATTTTAGATCAAAAATTTTTTTTGTTTTATGATTTCCATAAAAGGACTGGCATTAACGCAGGGAAAAACAATGTCCTTTTTGTTCATTAAACGCAATCAATAAATAATCTTATTGTTGATTGTATTTAAGGGCATTTTTGTCTCCTTCGAATTTTAAAAGTTCATAATATATCTTAATATCTCATCATACATATGAGGATCTTTATCTCGTGCAATTCTCCTTTTGGGATAGAAAAAGGTGTTGCTCGAGGATGTGTTACATGGCAATAACTTTTACATTAACCCAATATAGATATGTCATTAAACGACCAAGGTCTAGTAGCGAGAATAATAAATGAACATTATTTCTTTTTCAGCGCTCTGCGTTGGAGACACCAGATGAAAATGTGATAGTAAGTCCATTTTCTGTCTGGGCCATGATGTCACTGTTGGCTGAAGGGGCGGCCCAACAAACAGCCGCTGAATTACGACTTGGCTTAAATTATCCGAGGAACAGTCAGAGCATGATGGCTGTTCGCAATGGATTTAGGGAGATTGCTAAAGTTCTTAACGTTACAACTCCCACCATAGAACTTGCGACAACAAATGCAATTTTTGCTGATATCCAAAGTCCGGTGAGCAGATTTTAACCCTACATGTATTATTAGACTAAGCCTCTAACACTACATGTATTATTAGACTTAGACTCTAACCCTACATATATTATTAGACTAAGACTCTAACACTACATGTGTTAGTAGTAGACTTAGACTCTAACACTGCATGTACGAGGGCGGTTCAATAAGAACCCGTGGTAGGAATGAAGACGCCATTTTTTTCAAAAAAAAATTATTTATTTTTCAACATGGTCCCCTTTTAGGGATATACACTTTTCCGAACGTCTCTGCCATTATTTATTATTTTAATGAACTTAGTTTAAGGCATGGAATAAATAATAATTATGAAACAGTGGCTTGTTGATTGGATGAAATTACTTTAAAGGAATTAATCCACCAGATGTAATATATTTGCATGAAAGTGTTAAATAAATAAATCGTGATAATTTTGACGTTTGGAATAAGAAATGCAACCTTCTTGCTTGGCTGGCTTCTAAAATATAACTATTTTTGTTAATACATTCATAAAGTGGCAATTACCATTTTTTTTCAAAATAATTTATTACATGATTGTTCACCTTTCATGAAGAGGAGTTGGAGATAGTATTCTAGAAAAGCTGAAAAATTGGTCATATTGTGTATTCTGTGCAGTGGTATTAAAACTCAATTTGACTCATTATTTGATTTATAATACAAACGAGATTCTTCCTATAAAAAAATAGCATGGGACTGACTACCTTAACACATTCAATGCTGAAAAAACCGATGTACCGGACAGGTACAAAGACTGTAGATAGGTGGTTGGTCGCCGCATAGCGCTCAGAGAATCGAGCTAGCGAATTCCGTAGCGAAGATCCAGCAGAAGAAGAAGAAGAGCAGGGAGAGATTCCTCTCAAGCAGTCGATGTAGGGTAGCGGGTCTCAAGTAAAAACACGGTAAAATCGGTATTACTGAGAATGTATTTCAATGAAGAACAAGTGAGAAGTACATGTGAGAAGTGATTTCCAAATTGGGGGGCCCTCTATATTAATGGTCAATCGGTCATAGCAAGCGCCCGTTACCCGCAAAACACAACCATTTTCATGGCGCGGGGCGCCGCTTAGCCCGACTGACCTTGGCCTTAGTCTCGATGCCTCGGCCGCCAGCACATTTTCCCTGTGCGGTCTCGAGCGCAATCGGATTCAAACAAACATACATATTTACATAGTTGTATAGCAGATTTACATATAAAATCATATATTATACATTTCAAATACAAATACAGGAACATAACATACAAGTTTAATAATACAGATCTACACACAGTGTCCTTTTCATATCACATACACACACACGGGTGACGGCACACTTCCGATACAACCGATAAGCATTCATTAAAACTTTTGCTGGGTGCCCAAATCAGCCATCATCATTCTATTCTGAATTTATTTTGATGGATTCAAAAACAAGTTAGCCAAGAGTGGCCTAATGGTACTGATAGGGTTTGTAAAAGAATGTGAATTATTCTTGCTTTCCCTTTTAAATATGGTTACATTTTTTAACATCACTGTGATTGTAAAATAAATGATTCAGTAAACAGTGTTTTACATTTTTTTAATCTTTTTTCAGGTTTACAAAAGATATCAGGATACGATAACACAATATTACAGAGCCCAGGTACAATCATTGAACTTTCAAAGCCCTGAAGCGGTCAGATCTATTAACTCCTTTGTGAATAGAGCAACAAGAGGCAAGATAACGGAAATTGTCAATGAAGGTATGTATATAATACATATACTTTGTTAATTTGAATTTTTAGTACATCTCATTTATTTATATTTTGTATTCGATATTATACACTTTGTTGGATTTAAAAACAAATTTCTCAAAACCTGAGTAGTCATACCTCAGAGTTGCGTCATATTTGGTTTCAGTGGGATTCGATATTTAAAACTTTGTTCATGACTTCAAGAACTGCACTGTTGGTTGAAAGATGTAATATAATTTTCTTTGAAGAGACTTTTATCACTAGAAAAACAGATGAATAAGATTGATGTCTTTATTCTTGTTTGATCAAAATCAATAGTCAGAATCTAGTATTTCACTGCCAATACAAGTAAAATACATTATGAAAAGAATATAGATCGAGATTATATGAATGAATGCCCATAATCCATGAATAGTTAATAACAGCAATATTATAGTAAAATGGTCAATTATAGTAACTGCACAATGAAACAAATGTATAAAGCTTTGCGGGATGCTCCAAACACTAGCGGAGATAAATCAACAGGAATGAGGTATCATTTTCACAGTGGTCTGACTTACGATGAAGAAGATAAAAAACGAATATTTGCAGCTGTGGGAAGTGGTTTGGTTAACATTATGTTGGATAATAAAGAAAGTAGTTTGGAAGTGCTGGTGAATAATATCTCCTGTGTAAATTCATGTTTAACGTGTTCCCCGCGGGAAGCACAAACGCCTGTGATCTGACGACAATCCAAGTTTCAAATCACAAATACTTAAAAAAAATGACACAAAACCGGAATAAAAATTGAACTAAAATTTAAAATAATCTTTATTCTAGCGACATCTCTGAAAACCTTGTCAAATAATATATTAGTTTATGTGATATTGTTGAATAAACAGAGCGGCGATTTTATTTGGTTTCTCAATATTTCCAGCATTAACGACCTGTCGCGCGGATCGAGTCCTGCGATGAGTCTCTCTTACGTAAATAAACATTACTTAGTCTCTCTTACGTAAATAAACATAACTAGTGCTATATGCATTTGATTGGGTGAGTGTCATGAAGCATTGATTTGATCGTAGCATTCCTTTGTTTATTTTACGTAATGTTTAGTTTATCTCCTTTATTTAATGAGTCTCCTTAAGAGTAATGACTATTATTTATTATCAGAAAATTACTTATGTGTCATGTTTACTTGGTGTTGTAATCAAATATCAGTGGTTCTAAACAAAATATGTGTTTAAACTTAGAAATTAAAAAACGCTGAAATTGTGCCGCGCACAGGATTCGTAGAATTTGATTTTTAACGCGGTGAACAGGTTAAATATATTAAAGTAAAGTCTACCCCAGAAGAAATTGGTAAGGCTATAAATTTGCTAAATAATACTTATTCTTTGGGTTCAGATAAAATATGCAGCAAGCACCTTAAAAATATATGTGATCAAATGTTTTCTTCTCACTTACATTTTTAACTTAAGTATCAAGACCGGTTGTTTCCCTGAATACTTAAAGCATTCCACAATTATACCAATCTATAAAAGTGGGGAAAAATCTTGTATTCAAAATTAAAGACCAATATCGCTCTTAAAGGTTAAAGGAAAGATTTTGGAAAATATAACAAGGATAGATTGATTTACATACCTGAATACAAATAAAACACTTTCTCAAAATCAATTTGGTTTTAGATGTAATATGGGTAGTGAAGATGGTTTGTCTAGGTTCACTACAGAATTGCTACTGAAAGGATTGCTACAGAAAGTGTTGATGCAGGACTTAGATGCATAGTAATCTCTTTGGATCTGGCTAAGGCAGTTGACAAAATATCTCATAAAATTATCTTAAAGAGATTAAATAACAATTATTGAATTGGTTTGAAAGCTACTTAACCGGTAGGAAACAACATGTTAAGATAAGTCACACAAATAGCACTGACTGTAAAGTCGATTTCGAGGTCCTACAAGGAAGCAAATTAAGACCTGAATTGTTTATCATTTATATTAATAAACTATGTAGCTTGGATGTGGGTGGTGATCTTATAACATTTGCTGATTATACTGTTGCACTATTCAAAGATAAAAACTGATCACAGACACATTACAAGACAGAGAAGGGTATTAATCAGGTAAAGAAATGGTTGGATCATAATTTACTGATATTGAATATTGAAGACTTATGTTGGTATGTTGGTATCAGTGCAACTGAGGCAAGACAGCCTGAAGTCTAGAGTCACATAATGGTTCATGATGAGGGCTGTTCTGGTTCTCTATTGAAATGTAAAGGACTGAATTCTAGCGCATTTATAAAATATTTAGGGATAATGATAGAGGTTATTTAACGTGTTCCTCGCGGGAAGCACAAACGCCTGTGATCTGATCTGTAGCATTCCTTTGTGTATTTTACGTAATGTTTAGTTTACCTCCTTTATTTAATGAGTCTCCTTAAGAGTAATGACTATTATTTATTATCAGAAAATTACTTGAATGTCATGTTTACTTGGTGTTGTAATCAAATATCAGTAGTTCTAAATAAAATACGCGTTTAAACTTAGAAATTAAAAAATGCCGAAATTGTGCCACGCACAGGATTCGTGGAATTTGATTTTTAACGCGGTGTACAGGTTAAAAAAAATAGTAAGTGGTAGTAAAATGCTGAACTAGAGAACACTATTTGAAGCATTATGCTTTCTTTTCAGGTATTGAAATTTTGATATACCTATTAATTAAAAAAAATATATGCGCGGCCTATGAGCTTTTATCCAATACTGGTTTTAGTACATGTCTGAAAAAAGTTGGCCATCCCTGCCTTTTAGTATCTTAATAAGCCAAACAGAATTTTGTTTACATTTTTATATTGTAAGTAATTTTTTTACGCTTATTGAATATTTTATCCGGAAGTTAATCAGTGTACATAAAATAGTTTAGATTAGTTGTTTTTCAATTTTGTCACTGTAGTTTCTATGGCAACTACTAACTTAGGTTCTTTTATGAGATTGTCCATAGGCAGATAAGATTAACGAGAGTATTCCACCATGCTGGTCATTTTAAATTCTCAACAAAATTGTGATTAATAACATATCATTGACATCACACTGGTTACTAAATCGATAAGCTATTTTTTATTTCTTTTTATGAGATCATACACGTATGGGTTAAACAAGATTGGCTAGAGCATTCCACCCTGCATGTCTCTCTTGGTCATTTAAAATTCTTATTTTCTTAATTCCTTTATTGAACTTCTAACATATTCACTTTCGACTTTGTATAATTTTATGATGTAAGGTGCACACTAGGGGCCACTCAAGCAATATACTCGTAGTTTGGCGAGCTACATTAACTTGTATGAGTCAGTATGGCCTCAATGTGGCCCATGTCATTTCAGCAGGGTCTTTTCACATTATGTTCGAGGGGCCAGTCAGGCAATATAATGTGGAGAGCTACATTAACTTGAGTGACCTCAGTGGGGCCGAGGTCATATTGGCAGGGTAATTTTACATTATTTCATTCTAAATAATGTAATATTTAAAAAAACATATTGTTCATACGGGTACTTACTTCATTACTATTAGGTCTGCAGTGAATGTATAATATTAATGTACATAGGAATTTTTCTTATAATCTTGTTATTTGCAAAGTATTATATTTCATACTTAGTTAATTTGATGTGAGTTATTTGAATAATTTAAAATCAAATTACTTTTCTTCCAGATGATACAAGGAATGCCCAACTCATAATAACAAATGCCATATTCTTTAAAGGAATGTGGAGTCTCCCTTTTAATGTTTCACAAACAACCCCCGCACCATTCTTCGATGAAAATAATAAGCAAATTGGCACGGTTAACATGATGTTCCACAGGGCTCCTTTCCCATTTGTGAACATGAAAAGTATCAATGCACATATTGTTGAGTTACCTTATGGCAAGGTTTGTATTTATTTCCATATATCTTAGATTTGACAACCTCTGTGGTCTAATTGGCCAGATTTTCGAGTTTGTATGGTGATGTAATAAAAAATGTCTGGTGAAAGATTTTGTCTGGTAACAATACTCATGTGCTCTGTGTACGAGAGTTGTCTCTGCACGTTCATGTGCAGTAGTATTGCCAAAATATGCAATAACCAACTCTGCCTATTGCAGTGGCTCTAAGTTTAAAGACTACGTTGTCTTCCGACCAGGAATTTTAAAATATCTGAATCACCATTTGGATATGTTGATGAGGTACCATATGACAATTTATTTTCATATAACTTATTGTATCTCACTTTTGTTGTGTATAGTAAAACCTGGTTGGTTTATTGTCATATGCCTATCTCTTCCAATCTTCTAGAAATATGTTATAGAGACCTAAAGTGAAAACGAGACTGGAACCCTTTTTAAATAAAATTGGGTACTAACAGGAATCAAATCCACAACACAGGGTTGGAAGACAGACATTGTACAAACTATGCCGTAAAGGCTATCTATTTATATTTAATTATATAACAAAATAATGTGAATTGAAAAGAATATAAATTCTTATTGCTCCAAGAATTTCAACATTTTAAATTTTTCTGATATACGAGTGCTGTTCATTAAGTACCCGTGTTAGGAATGAAGACCTCATTTTTTTCAAAAACAAATTATTTATTTTTCAACATAGTCCTCTTTTAGGGATATACGCTTTTCCCAACATCCCTGCCATTTTTTTAACCCCTCCAAAAAATAAGAATGTCGAGCTCTGCAAAATACGCCTCTGTCTCGACGATGACCTCCTCATTTGAGCAATTTTTTTTTCCTGCAAGCCATTTCTTCATGTCTCGGAATAAGAAGAAATCACAGAGAGCCAGGTCAGGCGAATAGGGGGGGAGGGGGGTTGCGGCAACAATTCATACTACTGTTTGGCGGCGACAACTCCGGATGAATGTGATGGTTTGTTGTCGTGGTGAAACAGCGGTTTCTTCTTCACCAAATGAGGCCATGTTTCCTTCAATATCTTGTCAAAGAGGTCCAATAACTCACTGTAGTGTCCAATAACTCACTATTGTCTAGTGATTGTTTTTCCTTTTTCTAAGAAGTCCATGAGTATTATGCCCTTCGCATCCCAAAAAATTGTCACCATAACTTTTCCGGCCGATGGGATCGTCTTCGCCTTCTTCGGAGTAGATTCACCGGAAGCAACGCATTGTTTTGATTGTTGCTTGGTTTCCGGTGTATGATGATGAATCCAGGTCTCATGGAGAATCATATCGTGGACTTTTTCAATGATTTCCTCGGTAACCACATATGCCGGGCGTCCTGGGCGATCTTCATCAAAAACAGATGTTCGACCACGTTTAAATTCGTTGAACCAATATCTAACTGTTGTCATTGATGGCGAAGAGTTCTATAACCAGTATGTAACTTCGCTTTTATCTCCTCACACGTTTTCCCATCCAAAAGCAAAAAGTGAATCACTGAACGATACTGCACTTTCTCCATTTTAGCAAAAACCATGTTGCACTACTTACTGCAATGGTTGTCAAATACAAATTAACCTATGAATCAGTGTAAAATTTGTCTTTGGAGTCGTTTAACAGATGGCAGCACACGATGGTACCAAACTTGCCTTAGCAACGCCATCTGTCGTCAAACACGGGTACTTATTGAACCGCCCTTGTGCTACATATTTGTCACATCTAACTAATATCTATACTTCAAGTGCTAAGCCAATCAAAATTTGAGATATTTTTTTAAAAAAGAGAATGTGAAAACAAAAACATTTATCATTATATAATAAAAGAATTTGACGGCGTTAGTGGTAAAGTATTGTACTAAGCATGCTTTTTAATTAATCGGGTAACCCAGTTAGGCAGATTTAGAGATGGTCTCACTTTCAGAGCATTGTTCTTCTGATATCATGCTAATTAGTCACTTGATAGTGTAAATATTTAGCATCTCCCTGGCCTTGTATATGTATAACAATTGTTTTCAGTCTTTTGGAGTACTTGTCCACAAAACATCACAGTCGAAATTTCTGAGTTATGCTGTTCACAACCTTTTGTTGTGCATATTATATAAGGTGCATGGACACGCAGTTAACTCGCTAAAATTCTGTGTAGAATATCACCCAATTCAACACCAGCACTGTGCTGTGCTACTGTCTGTAATAGCAGGATTTTTTGGTTATAAAGACAGACAAGGACAAGTATCTAACACACAAATAAATAAGAAAATGACAGCAAGGCAAAAAATCTTGATTTTATAATTTTTGCAAACTGACTTATTTTATTTAATCAATGTGTACTGAAACCATGTTGATGAATTTTTTTATTGTTTCAGGAAAACAGATTGTCCATGATCGTAATGATTCCTCATTACAAAGTACCACTGTCCACTGTATTCGAACAGTTGACAAAAATACATGTGAGAGAAGTATTCAAGGCACTGAAGGAGGCTGCTGAGTTATATGAGGATGATGAAACAGATGTTTATCTACCTAGATTCAGTGTCACCTCAGATTTAATTTTGAATAAAATCATCAGTGAAGTAAGTAAATTCTTTGCTTATTGATGTTGTAGATTTTCAATTTACAGAACTCATTTTTTAATAAATAGTCATGATAGTTCTGTACAATAAAAATGTATTTATTTGAAATTGAGGGGAAACTATATACAACCTTGAAGAGGCGGGCCTTGATGTCGCCCTGGCTTGGGTTCCTAGTCATCGAGGCATTTCGGGTAACGAAGAAGCAGATACTGTAGCTAAAGAGGCAACATCTTCAGGAAATACAGACAAATATAAGTACATATCTGCACAAGACCTATTTATTACCTTTGGCACGCTCTTCGATAATGGAGGAGTGGACAAATTACTGGAATGCCTCGAACCGCACTAGGGGAAAAAGATATGCATCAATTCAACCGTACATTCCAGTCAAACCCTGGTTTTCCAATTATAGAAGCACTCGGAGAGAAGCGACAACTATAAGCTACGCTTTGGACATTGCTGTTCCCCTGTCCACCTGGCCAGACTACATATAAGGGACTCTTCTTTATGTGAGTGTGGCCAGGAGGGAGATCTTGAAAATATCTTTTTCTCCTGTTCTCTGAATACTTTCCCTTTGACCTTTAAAAAACAAACAAAAATATTACTCCCCGCAAATCTTCCCCACCTGTTGAGCCTCAATAAAATGTCCATACTGAATAGCATCACTCATTTTATTAACAAAAACAAAATGAACCTGTAATAAAATATATGTACAATATATATGATAAATATCAATAGGAAATTAAATTTCAATCATTCGCTCGCTCACATACATTTAACTATCATCTTATTGTAAATATTCATTTAGTTGTGAACTATGTAGTTTAGTTGTAAAATAGTTTAACTCCATAGTATCTCACTAGATAACAGTAGTCCTGGGCCGAGTTGCTTGATGTGCCGTGTCACCTATATGAATAGAACTACCTAGATACTATGAAGCTGACATCACTTGACACTGGCGTATACTCCTTCATATATAGGAGTTCACGGCCATTATTCAAAGAGAGAGAGAGGGGATCAAATGTCAAAAAAATCGAATTACAAATAGCATAATCAATGAAAAAAAAAAACAAATTGAATTCGGCACATCCCAAGGGTTGAGAATATTGCGACCATTTTTTCTTATTCTTTAAATAATGTAAGTCAAGTAAAGTTTTATGGACACATTTCAGTAATATTGAGACATTAAAACATATTTAATGGTAAAATAAATGACAAAAAGACAATATTAAATGGATAGCCTACGTACAACTTAAAAAAAACACTATAACTTATTTGATTTTGGTAATTTGTTTACACAGATTAACTTGTGTAAATATTATGATGTCACTAGTTTTTATTTGGTGTCGTACTTGTTTTTGACTAATTTAATGTTCACAGTTGTAAAAATTTTAAAAGTAAAATTTTACATTTTGTTTGCGAGAGTTTTCAGTGAGCTACCCAATGGGCTCGTGATATTAGAGTTCTGGGCATTCAAAGGTCTACATTCAGTCTACAAATCAAATGACAATCTGATAAAGTTTGGACTCGGAACACATCGTATGCAGAAGCATACAAAATCAATGGCGTGAATGTTCGAAAGATCTCATCATGCACAATTTCTGCATCCTCTCCAATCTCTATATATGAACATTATATATTGGATTCCAATTTGAGATACATATTATAAAAAATGGTTACGGATATAAGCATGATAGAGTTTTTAATTAAAGGGGATTTTGAATAACTTGAAAAATTCTAATAATAAACGCTAACATAATATTAATGGTGTTACATTAGCTTTAGAAAGTGATGGTGAAGCACTTCACTATATTGAGGAAGAGACAGTTATCTATACAATAGGCCATGATCTGATCAACATTTTGAAATCTCAGGCAGTAAATTTTCATACCATCACCATATAAAATAAATTTAGCGAAATAAAAACATTTATGAATATCATTAATGTGAAGTGAAAAGAAGTGGAACAATCAGGATGCTCCTGATTATATTCACACCCAGTCTGACCTATATTCACTGATGACTACAGCCTGACTACAGTTAGATATGTAAGATACAAGTCATCTAAGCAAACTGCCATGAATGAATATGATCATGTCTCCAACATTGTGACTTCAATGCTTCTTCTGTATTCTTCTGCGTCTTCTGCATTGTGACTTCAATGCTGAGGAATGGAACCCATACTTAAAGTGCTGTATCTTGTGTTCTGCTGTCCACAAAATCTGTGGCAAATGTAGGCCCATAGAACTCTCCTGGTCTCTCCAATGCATAGGTGATCTACTTCTGCACCTGCAACCCTTCAAATTACCAGTGACCACGAGTCTTTCCATGCCCTTCTTGGGTAGAATGGGACTAAAGAATCCATCAGGTTCATCTCTTAGATATTAAGTTCTTAGCCTTACTTAGATATTAAGTTCTTCTAATATAGAGGCATTCATTTGTTGTTCTCTTCATGAAACACGTAATAATCATCCCAACATATCTAAAAAAAATCTATCCTTGATCTTTCTCCTGCCTTTACTGTCTCGTGTAAAATAAGGTAGTGAAAAAATATCTCGTGTTTTATACCGTCATGCCATCTCCTTTCTGGAGTAGGCAGAGAGGACAGAGCATCAGACATTATTTTCTTGACACACATAATTGCTTCTTCCGCACTACTTCTTACAACTCGTACGATTTCTCTGACTTCTTACATTTCCTCCTTTCAAAATATTCGCTTGATCAAACCATACTTTGCCCTGTCTTCCTCCACCACAGGGATTCCCAAACTACGGCACGCGGTCCAGATTTTATTACAAAATTTTTATTACAAAAAATAACTTAAGAACAAACTATCTTTTTAAGCAAATATATTCGCACGCTTCATAGCGCCGATGTCCAAACAGACTGCGATGTGCTGTTAGCAATATGCATGTTCACTCTCATAAAACACAATTGTGTGTATCCACATAGTATGCGGGAGGATAGCGGGGACGAGAAGGAACAACTATTCGGAATTGTTTACTTACTGGTAAACAGTTTTACTCACGGGTCATCGCAATTATAATGTAGGATTGTTTGTTTTATGCCGTTTATTTTAATATGTATATATTTTCTCGTGAGTTCCCATATTAAATTTAAAAAATGCCAATGTTAAAGGAGAGAAAAGTTGACAGTGCATGGTGAATCTTTAATGAACAATGAACAATTAATTACTTCTTTGTGCAGTGCAAAGTCAAGTGTTTTTGTCTTATTTGTAGAGAGTCTGTAGCAGTGTTCAAAGAATACAACTTGAAAAGACATTATATTAGCATAGTGAAAAATTCAACAAATTTTAAGTAGAATTCCTTGATAAAACGCTACAAGAACTTAAAGACAGTTTAGCAAGTCAACAAAATGTTTTTAAAAAAGTTGCAAATGAAAATATCGCCTCAGTTAGAGCCCATTGCATGCGGCAAAAATTGCTAAAGACGGTAGACCGTTTACAGATGGTGAATTTGTTAAAAAATGTATTTTAGGAACTGTTGAAGAAACAAGTCAGAAAGCAGTTAAAAAATTTACTGGTGTAAGCTTATCTTCAAGTACAGTTATTCGGAGAGTTGAGGATTTCGGATCAGATATCACTCTCCAACTTAAATAAAAATCTAGTAATTTTACAAATTTTTCACTGGCGATTGATGAAAGCGAAAATATGAGCAATACTGCTCAGTTAATTACTTTTATCCGTGGAATAAATCAAAATTTTGAAGTAACTGAAGAACTAGCAGCATTGAAGAGTTTGAAAGAAAACATACTTTTGAATGTAACAGAAACAATAGATGAATTTGAATTAAATTGGGAAAAGCTTACTTGTGTAATTACTGATGGCGTGAAAAGTATGGTTGGTTAGATCAATATTAGAATATTGGTTTAATTGGAAAAATTACCGATTATCTGATACCAAAAGTATCCATAAATGAGTGATTCAAAAATGTTTACAACAATGAAAAATCATTTATTTTATTTCAAAATCCTTTTGAGATTGTTGCTGTTGAGATGACGTTGATGTAAATTTGCAACTAGAATTGATAGATTTGCAATCAATACGCTAAAATTGTTATATAAAAATAAAAACTTAAGTTTTATTCTTTTTTTCCAGAAGGTAAATAAAGGAATATTAAGAATTTTGCAAGAAAAATGATTTCCATGTTCGGGAGTACATACATTTACAAGCAATAATTTTCCAGGATGAAACATATTAAATAAAAAAAACTGCTCAAGATTAAACGATAATAATTTGCAAGATTTTTCTAAAATTGGTGTTTCTAATTTAACACCTAATATTAATAAAGTAGTTCTGGCAACAACGAAACAAGTCCATAGTTCTCATTATCCCTATTTCAATGCCGGTGGCGAATTGAAATATCTGAATATTATTTTTATTTGAATAGTTTATAAAATATTTAATGTGTCCTTATTAAGAAAAATGTATTATAGTTCGGAAAATCTAGGATGAGTCGTATGACAGCTCACAAATTTGCCCCAATACAACCTTGTTAACGATGTTCAGTAATTTTAATTATTTTATCAACTTTAATATAAGCCTCCATTCTAATAAATAGCAAATTATTTATGTAAATACATTGCATAAAACTAACAATAATGACAAATTAATACATCTTGTCACTAATTAGCAAAAATGTGGCAGTTTGTTAAAATCAAATTGTATTTGGTGACGTTTGTCAAAAGTCACTACGTTAGTCTGCATTGGCTAGAGATGGGGTATTCGATAATTGGATTTTCGATTTTTTTTAATATATAAATCGTAATTAGTATTAATCTATAGTGGATTAATACTATTTAAAGATATTTGGCCTATTTAAAGATACATACAATACATTAGAAAGTCAGTATAATGAAAATTAGGAATTAAAACGTCAGTTTAGAGAAAAACAATTGTTCGATTTATAAAAAAAAACAATTTTACCCCATCCCTTTGTGACATGACGTTTTAAACGTCGCACGGTTCATCCTAGACTTTCTGAAGTATAATATTAATAAAGTAGTTCTGGCAACAAAGACACAAGCCCATAGTTCTCATTAGCCCTATTTCAATGCCGGTGGCGAATTGAATCTTAGCAATTTCTTATTGTTTTGTTAGTCTTTTTTCACTTATTCAGTCAACACATCCAAACCATTTCAGAGTGCTCTCCATCTTCAACACATTAGCTTTAAATTAACATTTATTTCTAACCACTTAATTCAAAAGTGTAATAATACAAATAAGAAATGTGCAAGTATTTAAGTGGAAACAATTGTTTTTTTCAGTTGGGGATGTATCAAGCTTTTGATCCTGCCTACGCTGATTTCTCGCTAATGTCTTCGAACAAAGATCTCTACTTAAGCAAAGTGATTCACAAGGCTACAATTGAAGTCACTGAGGAGGGAACTGTGGCAACTGCTGTAACAGGTAATTATTAATTTATATACTGAGAATTGATTGAATCACACTGATTTCAGATTAGTAGATATTTCTATTTCAGAAATCTTAATGATGTAACACTTTTTGATTGAAATTTCTTAATACATTTATTTTTCAATTGAAATTCCTTGATACATGGGACTTAAAAATTCAAATAATTCAAAGTATAATTGTATGATTTTAACATTGATAATTTTGAGTAATGGCATAAATATTTTAATCAATGAATCTGTTACATCAATTATTGTACTCTTACATAAGTTATTTTAGTGGCATGACAATAATTCTACTTTTATATAAATTTTTGTATTCACTTGTCAATTATTTACATAATTATAGTTTACATTTCAAAGGTGCTAACCAACATTCACATAATTCAGAAACAAATAAAAAATAATTCATATATTTTTCACAAACTTAAATATCACTTGGACATATCCTATTTCTTTGGTTCACATTAGAAATCGAAACCTTAAACAAAGAAGATTTTGCCACTAGGCAGGCCACTAAGGCTGCCGTCACATTTAACTGATTAGCTGGTTTGATTTATCATTTGGCGAAAATCCGTCAGATTTAACGTGTAAAATGTGTAACGTGTAAAATTAATGTGTAAAAAAAGTATAGTACAAAAATTAACTTAAAAACAATTTTTTATTTCAATTTGATTTAATATTTTTTTCACTTGATATGGACTCATTTTGGGCAAAAGGTATAAAGCATTTTTTTCAAAACCTCTATTAACTGTTTATTAGATTTATTTCATTATTAGCACTCAGTAAAGTAGTATTCAGTTAAAAAGTATTTGATTGAATTTAAAATAATGATAAAAATTTATGTGAAAAACACCAAGTCAAAAATATGTTGATTTTTGTAGTTAAATTACAATAAATTTTGTCCCATTTAAATTTGAAGGTTATGTATTTTTGCCAAGATTGCAACACTGTTTTATGACAGTTGAATAATTTATTTTAAAATCATGACAGTTCTAAAAAAATGACCGTAATTAAAATTCTTTAAAAACCTGTAAAATATGTGAGAGCAGATATAATTCATTGTAATATAACCTTAAAAACTCGATCAGTGCCATTAGACGACTCTGGGCTTATTTGTTTTTGAATCCATCCAAAATAATTGGGAAAAGAATGGCGATAAGCATTTGGAGTACCCAGCTAAGTTTATATGAATTACTTTATACATTTTGAGTTCTAAATTTCTTAAAAACCTAAATTCAATATGTTTTTTTTTCAGCTGGCGAGTTGGTAAATAGAAATTCACCAGTCAAGTTTGTTGCTAACAAACCTTTCCTGTACGTTATTGTTGAGAAAAAACTGAACATTGTGGTCTTTGGAGGAACATATGTTGCACCACAACAATTTTAGTCTGTAAATACAAAGATTTTATTTAACTTTCAAACCTCATATTGAGATCGCTTATGGATATAATAAGCTACATGAAATGCAAGCCCATCACACAGCAATATAAATGAGAGACTATACGAATAGAAGAATGTTATATTTGGTCTAAGGTCAATTTCTTAAATTTAAAAATTATATTTTTCAGTATCGAATGTTTCAAATTTTTGTAGTTATACATTTGCTGCAATTAATAAGATTAATTTACCTCAAACGAGCAAAAGTGTATAAAAAAAAAATACTGTTGCAAAATACAAATATGTCAAATATTTGTGTTTATAAAAAGTTCAGAAAACTTTCGACTCCTTTTAAATTTTACCAAAGTTACATCTATTACAATTTGTCCAAAGACCATAGATATATAAAAATTTGTTTATAATTTTTTTTTATTGACAAGATTCCAAAGATGGTGCTAGAAGAGTTTTTCTTATCGGATCAACATAATTACATTAAGAAAAAATTGATTGAATATTCTATAATAAATGTATGACTATCGAAGAAACTCAACTTATTATTTTTGATATGATTTTTATTTGTATTGAAAAAAGTGAAATAAATATATAATTTTAAATAAGATGCATGTTTTATACATTTTTATTTTTATGAACCTAATGTGTCATAAGGGACTGAAGACAGATTATCAAATTTCAGGAGAATTATAAGAAATTCCAGAAAAATAATAGAGAATATTTTGTAGTATGACATGTATGTTAAATACTGCTATTTAACTATGCAACCCTTTTAGAAGAGGGTCTCAGGTTTGATTCCTAGAATGGAAAAATATCTATATTCATAAACATAACTATTGTTACTGATAAAAAATTAACTGATTAAATTAAAAGGTTATAAATATGTACAAATTTAATTCATTAATTGATTGTTTAGTGAATAACCGTTTCCCTGCTTAGATAAATACGAGGCATATCCAGAAAGTAAGTGTACTGAATTTTTGTAGGTTACAATTTTTTTTTATTTAAACAAAAAAATTACGTGGTTACCGTAGTACATATTAGGTCCTTACATATGAAATCGGCGTTTTGTTTGGGAGGAACATAAAGTTGATTTTTTTTAATATAATATATTTATTTAATCAAAGTATGTACCATTGCTATCTATGCACTTTTGCCATCTCATAGGTAGTTCATCGATCCCTTTACTAAAAAAACCATTCGGACGGGAATCAATAAAATCTTTGAAGTCGGTTTGGACTGCCCCATCGGAGTTGAATTTTTTCCCTTGCAAGAAGTTATCCAAATTTCGAAAAAAATAGTAATCTGTTGGGGCAAGGTCCGGAGAGTACGGTGGATGTCTTAGACATTCCAATTGAAGCTCTTCTAATTTGGTAGCCGTCTGTTGTGCAGTGTGTGGTCTAGCGTTATCATGAAGCAGCAGTGGCCTAGAGCGATTAACCAGCCTCGGTTGTTTAGCAGCTAGCTTTTCCATCATGGTTTGCAGTTGCTGACAATAGACATCTGCCGTAATCGTCTGGCCAGATTTAAGAAAGCTGTAGTGAACGACACCAGCACTAGTCCACCAAACGCTCACAAGTAACTTTTTTGGAGTCAATTTTCGCTTGGGGCATGGTTTGGCTGGTTCGGCAGGGTTCAGCCATTGCGATGAGCGCTTCCGATTATCATACAGGATCCACTTTTCATCACAGGTAATGATTCGATTCAAAATCCCTTCATTATTGTGCCGGTTGAGTAATGCAACGCAGCAGTCAACGCGCGTTTGTTGATTTGCTTCACTCAATTCGTGAGGTACCCACCTTTCAAGCTTTTTCACCTTCCCAATTTGCTTCAAGGGGATTAAAACAGTTTTATCACTAACACCGCAGCCTGCAGCTAACTCGGACGTGGTTTGCGATGGATCCGCTTCCACAATAGCCTTCAATTCTTCATTATCAACTTTGGTCTCCGGCCGCCCACGGGGCTTCTTCTGCAGGTCGAAATTTCCAGAACGAAAACGTTGGAACCAAAAACGCACTGTGTTTTCTTTTGCGGCACCGTCGTCATACACATCATTAATCCTTCGAGCCGTTTCTGCAGCACTGGTGCCACGGTGGAACTCGTACTCGTAAATAACGCGATATTTCAAGTTTTCCATTTTGTAAACTGAGTGACGCAAAGAAAAAAAACAATTGAGGAAAAAACAAATGAATTATTATTTTCGAAACACAAATACTTGAGTAAATAGCTGTATAAATTTTAATTTGGAATTCCTAACCAAAGAGAAGATATTTGAGATCAAAGTTGCCAGTACGGCAAAACGCCAATTTCATATGTAAGGACCTAATATGTAAGCTATTTTTCGACATAGTCGCCATTCCTCTCAATGCAGGTGGTGAAGCGGGGCATCAACTTTTTGATGCCTTCCTCGAAGTAGTTTCCCGCCAACCCCTCCGTCCACTTCTCCACCTCCTTATTTACATCCTCGTCGGTTGAAAACCTTTTTCCACCCATGTGCAGCTTCAGGGAGGTAAAGAGATAGTAATCTGAAGGTGCTAGGTCAGGGGAATGCGCGGGACGGTTCAGGACATCAAATTTAAACGAGGCGAGCCGTTCCTTCATGGCGTTGGCCGTGTGTGGTCTGGCATTGTCATGCAGCAGGCAGACTCCCTTTGTCAGCATGCCTCTCCTCTTGTTCTGAATCGCCCTCTCCGCACTTTTTTTAGGGTCTCACAGTATCTTGCAGAGTTGATGGTCTCCCCTTGAGGAATATATTCAATTAAAATTATGCCTTGACAGTCCCAAAACACGGATGCCATGATTTTCTTGGCTGAAATTGTGGTTTTGAACTTTTTGGCGGAGAGTGAAGAGGTGTGACGCCACTGTTGAGACTGCCTTTTGGTTTCAGGCGTGTAGTGTGCAACCCAAGTTTCATCTCCAGTAACGATGGAGCGGAGAAATTCATCTCCATGGAGTTTGCAGCGCCTCAAAAACTCTTGCCCGGCCTCCACTCGATTCAACTAGTGTTGGTCTGTCAGCTGTTTTGGGACCCACCTCGCGGACAGTTTCCGATATCCGAGGGTTTCTGTGATGGTTTCGTGTAGTAGAGATCTGGAGATTTGCGGAAACATCGCAGAAAGTTCATCCACAGTCAATCTGCGATCGTCACGGAGCACATTTTCGATTTTTTCCACAATTTCGTCAGTCACAATTGAAGGTCTTCTGCTCTGATCATCATGCACAGACGTTCGACCGTTTTTAAACTCGCGACACCACTTGTACACACTCGTACGATTCATAGCTTTATCACCATATGCAGTTTTCACCTCATTATAAACCTCAACCAGAGGTTTTCCCTTAATGAGATAACGGATGACGCCGCGTATTTCGCACTTGGTGGGAGGTTGGATTGACATTTTTCACGAAACGTGTTGTCGCGTCGACACTTCTCAACGTACTGACCTCGAACCGGTCTCGTTGCGGAGGGGAAGGGTCAGGCTACACGGAAGTGTAGCCAACATGTCGAAAATAAAATCCATCCGGTCGTGAGAGCCTCAGTACACTTACTTTCTGGATACGCCTCATATTTAGTCAACTGGTTCAACTCCCGGAAATGGAAAACATATTGAAAAATAACTATAAACGATGAGTCTACTTACAAGTGTTGTGTGCAAGTTGGCTGGGCTAAGTTTTGCAATAATCATTTCAATTATATAATTTATTTCTACCTATTTGACGGTACGTCAAGTTGTATTTAATAGTTTGTGTGAGCTCTTGAGTGTGGTATTTTTTGTTTTATATTAATATTTATCTATATATATATTTATTTCTTTTATGATTATGTGCGGTATATTGTGGGATGAATGTTTTGGTCTGTCTGGAGTGATGAAGTGTGAGGAGTTTGATTTCGCGTGATGTTTACATATGTAATTGAGTGTCACTGTTTGTCAGGTTGACGAGAATGTACAACGGGGTTTTATATAATCAAAAATCGGAAAGAGGTATCGATTTATTTTTTCATGCTATGTGTCCTCAGTGAGATACAGGCAAAAGCCTTGTTTACTGGGGACACGACAAATGAAAGGCAACAAACCCAGATCCATTAAAATTGTGTGTCCAAATTAAATTACCTGCTGTTTTTTCGCAAATTAAATACCTATATTTCTTGTCATGTGTAAAATAAATAAATGGAGAAAAATAAACTGCCTGATATTGCACCGGATCAAGGAATACCCCAATTTGTCTAAATAGGAAAATGGGATGTGGGATCTGAGAGTCCAGTATCACCACTTCCCTCATCGTCGGAGGGTCCTCATCCAGAACATGAAAATGTTATATATAATTCTTCAGCTCATGTATTGTAATATTTGGAAATAGTGCAAAATAATTATACGTCCGAAGCTCTCCATCCTATGACATTTGGTAGCTTGATATTAAAAAAGTATGTACGATATCTGGTGACCGGTGGCTAGAAGGTCTTTTTTATATTTCAATGGAACTCACCAGTGCTCAAGAGGCAAATAAATTCCTAAGTAGTGACTTCATTGTATCCAATAACCTTAAAGTGTGTATCCCTACATAAAAAGTTACGAAAATGGGTTTAGTTCATGGCATCCCTACGTGGAGTTCTTAAATAAGGAAGTTGTCAAAAATGTCAAGACCCCTCCTGGATGCGGCAAAGTTGTTAAGGCTAGACGGTTATATTACGGAGACACCAGTACTGGAGTAACAGTTTGGAAGCCTTCTCAAACTGTTGTTCTTGCATTTGAAGGCCAAATTCTTTCAAAGCATGCCTACTTATTTTACAATTCCCTAGCGGCGGAATTATACACATTTCCAACTATCCTCTGTTTTAAATGCTGTAAATATGGTTACACTAAACAGTAATGTAAATCTGCTCCTCGATGTTTCAAGTGTGCAGACGGCCACCTGCGCGAGGAATTTCTTTTTTCAGATGGAACTTTGAAATGTGTTAACTGGTCTGGAGTCCACCCAGTTTCGAGCTTTACGTGCCCGGAACCATTACGGCAGAAAAATATCAAACTCTCAATGGCCACAGATAACATGTCTTATGTGCAGGCTTCAAAAATACATCAGGTATCGAATAAAAGCTTTAGTAAGATAGTGAAACAAAATGACGGTGTACATAATTTAGAACTCCCACGTAAAAGTACTTTTTCATCTCTAAGAAGGATGAATCTTTTTCCCGTGAATAAACCGTATTTTGACAAAAAAGTTCAGGATAATCTATTATCATACACGAATGGTGAACTTCCTGCCCCACAGGATGGTTGTGCCTTGAATTAAAATGTAGATTCATCTAACATATTCCAAGGTCAGACTCCACCCCAATTGTCAAAATAATTGCTCAAATTCTTCATAGAATATTTAATAATAACAGTTCACTACTATTTAATAATAACAGTTCACTACTATTTAATAATAACAGTTCACTACTATTTAATAATAACAGTTCACTACTATTTAATAATAACAGTTCACTACTATTTAATAATAACAGTTCACTACTATTTAATAATAAGAGTTCTACCGTCCATCGCTGCTTCCGTTCTTCCTCTACATAACTATTTTAAATGCCAACAATGACTCAACTAATAAAACATAATAATTCCTCAACAGCCTTCCTCAATAACCTTCACCGAAATAGTTATTCATCACTTTCCATCCTTCAATGGAACTGCTGAAGTGCAATTTCTAATAAACATGGTATTTTATATATTATTATAACTCAGACAAAGACATTATTTGCTCAATCAAAGCCAAGTTATTCCAATTGATGTCAAAAACCATAGATGTTTCTCTGGCTTAGATTCCTTCACATATTTGTATCACTGGTAATGAGTGTGTTGATTCCTTGGCAAGGGAAGCATTTTCTGTCGGCTGTCCCCTATCTGATTTTTCACAGCTAGTGGCTGATTCCCTCGGTGAGTTTTCTGCGGTTTTCTCACCGAATATGTCTTCAATACATATGCGAATGCGGGGAAGCTCCAATCACACAGGCGGCAGCCGATACCTTCCCATCCCCACACTCTACACCTACACCTGATATAAATTTATGTATATTTATTTCCCTGTTAAAGGTTAAAGGTCTATATAATTGTTGTCTACGCTCTTCGGTCATCAGCCTACAGTCCCTCAGACGGTAGTGAAGTACGAGATAAAGAGCAACAAAAGCTCATGAAGCCTCACCGCATGTTCTTCGCCGTCTTCTCCAGCATCGTCACCTCAACTCCACCGTCTTTACCATCGTCGCTTCACTGAGATCCCTGGGATGGGCGGGAGGACGCCTAATCTGAACTGCGCCGCCAGGGCCGCCGACATGAGCGATCGTACGCCTTTCAAGATAGTCACCATGCCCAACTATGGTTGATTCAAATCTAAAACAAAGGCTCATAATTATACACATATAAATAACACTGCACACACATATGACACAACAGTGGAAAAGGTATTCCCTCAAATCACTGACAAAAGATCGACGGTGCAGTAAAATTCGCACGTTTTAAAAATTTAATAAAAGCCTTAGAACTCTATCTAGCCAGTGGCTGATCTTTAGAATATTATTAAACATGATATTTAGCACTGATGGGCGTTGGATTGGGAGAAGACTGGTGTATGTAAGGGCTCTAGATATAAATCAATCCAACAAACTATTCCTTGAAACCATGGTTTAATATAATAAGACTGAACAAGATGGAAGTGCCTGTCATGTATCCTTTGCGGAAGGGCCACTGCGTGGTGGCAAGTCATCTTTACAGAATGGGCATTGTGGAGAATCCCGGCTGCGAGTGTGGTCTGGATGATGAAACTATAGACCATGTGTTTTTCGGTTGTCCTCTGCGAGACAGATTTGATCTACAAAAAGTCGTATATGTTATTTGCTGCATTCAATGAATGTTGCATTTCTCCTTTCTTCATGAAAGTATTCCACTTCAGCTGAAACTTGAAATTGTCTTGAATTGTCATTGTATTAACTCATATTATTACATACTGACTTGAATTTGATGGCACAAATCATCTTAGTTTAGGTGGATTGTCCATTAATAAAAAAAAACTGTGTACAATGATTCTGATAGTGATAATATCAAATTAATGAATTAAAGGGTATTTCGTCATTCGTCAAACAGTTCTTTTTTTATAAGAAACATTTGATCGAATAACATATATTGTACATGCAATACAATATGGGAAATAATATGCGAGTTTAACTTTTCGCCAGTGCACATGGCTAAAGACCAACAGGGTTACTTCATGAGTATTGATCAATCCATCAGTGTCAAAGAGTTATAATGCACGGAGATTTTATCCATTTCATAAAGACACAGTTAATCCACTAAATTCATGGAAATTGTCTGTAGCCACCTTACACTGCAGATCGCTAAGATGAGAGATCAACTACTCACACTGGAAGAAGAACTCGTAAATATTCAATGGGACATCGTGGGACTTAATGGAGTGAGAAGAGCAAGAGAAGAACTCATGGAGTGAACAAAACAGAGTAAGATTCATGGTAAGTAAGACAGACCAATGAAAAAATAAAGTAATTAGTACAAACTAATTATAAATCGATTACAACCAAATAATTCTGTTAATATGTAAACCAAAACCTGAACCCATGATTATGTATATGCATATGAAATGTGTATATAGTATGTATGAGTATATGTATATGTATTTGTTTATGTATATGTATGTGTATATACTGTATATGTATGTATATACGAGGGCGGTCCGATAAGTACTTAGCCTCACCGCCCGATAGCACCACTATCGCAAGAGCAATTTTTTATCGCGTAGTACATTCTCGTTGACAGCTACTGTCAAAATTTCAGCCGAATCGAACGCGTAGTTTTGTTTTGACCGCGTGTGGAAGCGAGCGTGTCCGCGGATTTGAGAAAAATGGAAAAAGAGCAATATCGGTCGGTGATTCGATTCTTGTTTTTGAAAGGGAAATCGCACAGCGAAATCAAAAAGCGCTTGGATGCTGTGTACGGTGACTCTTCTCCTTCGATGGCGACCGTAAAAAATTGGTTTAACGAGTTTCAACGTGGTCGCACGTCGGTTTTTGATGAGCCACGCCCAGGTGCCCCGAAAACGGCTACCACGGAGGATAACGTAACAAAAATCCACGATCTTGTATTGGCAGACCGCCGATTGAAGGTGCGCGAGATAGCTGAGACAGTACGCATCTCAAAAGACCGCGTGGGTAATATCCTGCATGAAGTATTGGGCATGAGAAAGCTGTCGGCGCGATGGGTGCCGCGTTTGCTCACTCCGGACAACAAGCGCAACCGTGAAACCACTCCAGAGCAGTGTTTGACGGTGTTTAAGCGCAATCCGAAGGAGTTTCTGCGTCGTTTCGTGACCGTCGACGAAACATGGATACACTGGTACACACTCGAGACCAAGGGACAGTCGAAACAGTGGACTTCACCCGGCGAACGTGCTCCGAAGAAGGCGAAGACTGTCCTATCGGCCGGAAAGGTGATGGCCACCGTTTTCTGGGATTCAAAAGGTGTGATCTACATCGACTTCCTGGAGAAGGGCAAAACGGTCACAGGGCTCTACTATGCCGAATTATTGGGCCGATTCGACGCCGAATTGCAGAAAAAACGGCCCCATTTGGCGAAGAAAAAAGTGCTCTTCCATCATGACAACGCACCGGCTCACACCTCCGCCGTCGCCACGGCCAAATTGGTAGAATTAGGCTACGAACTGCTGCCCCATCCACCGTATTCTCCGGATTTGGCCCCGTGCGACTTCTTTTTGTTTGTGTATGTGCACGTGTATGTACATGTGTATATGTGTGTGTATGTGTGTATAGGTGTGTATATGTGTGTCTACATAGGCATTTTTTGGAAGTTCTGGCGTCAAAAAGTTTAAATCTGTTCAAGGTACGAGTATGCTTAACCGACAATGGCAGCTTATTCCATATCCGTGAGCAGACTCAACGCCATCATCAATGCCATGGATGATTATCATATATCGAAAAATAAGTTTTGTTCCTTGAAATAAAAATCATTTTCTAATATTTTCTGCAAGTTTCAAATAAAAACATCAAAAATTTGCAGAATTATAGTGTTGTAAGTATAATATAAATGACAATATAAAAAAACGTAATAACTCTACTACAAAAGTAATGTTTCGTGGAACTTTTCCACTTATAGATCGATTGTTAAATTTTTTAAGCTTAATCAGTTGAAACTTGAAATTATCTTGAATTGTCATTTAAACAAAAAAAATATTATATTGACACATATAATTACATAATGACTTAAATAATTACATAATGGCACACATATAATTACATAATGACACAAATCATTCTAGTTTTGGTGGATTTCTTATTAAAAAAAATAACATTAATGTATGCGACAAAGTAAATTCTTTAAGTTTATCGTGACTACCAGCAAACAAGTACGTCGATAAACCGGATTTGTAACAAGAAACCTAACCCAGCATTGTACATTGAGTTAATATATACCCACATTAGCATTTATAATATTTAAATAATTTTGGTGAAGTGTATAATAAAGTATTTAAATACATAATAATATGAGTTGTTTATAACCAAGTGGCAACCTCTTACAACTTATTACAGAACTGAAAAAAAAAACAGAGAAGAAAAAACTAAACTATGAAAAAAAAAGTTAATTATGAATTAATCAACATACCGACTTACAGAACGAATATCATAGCTAAACACTGTTACGCGTGGTATAGAGATATTGAACCAACTGAATGACACTGTTGATATATTCTCAGTACCGTCTAGCAGTATGAAAAGAATCCTGGCTGATATTCTTCCTAACGAATAAGCTAACTAATATAGAAGTATGTTAGATCGTCTTTGTATGACAGGAGAATACGTGCAAAGTGGACAAAAAAAAGATCGTTCCTAAAAGAAACGGTATAGTCTCGTTTAGATATTATGAGCCAATTAAGGAATGAAAATCTTACTAAGTGCGCATAAAAAATGACCTCAGTGGTGAGGATAGCAATATGAAAAAATGTACTGAGAACTCATTTTTGACAGCTCCATTTCACGGATATCTCGAACAGTTCAGTTCGATCGCATCACCACCCACGCTGTTATGGGATACCGAACAAGTCACCATCCAGCGCCATTCACACTCGAATCCACGATCGAAATCTTTATTTCTTTTACAAGCGCGATGTTATGTAGTGATGAAAAAGGAATTGCCCAAAGGGATTCCTTCTCCGTTGGCGACACACCTGAATGTAAAAATAAAATAGTAGCGAAAACGGATTTAAGGTTTGACATTACGGGAGAAAGAAAATGACTCGGAGTGAAGTAAATATACTTATCGAATAGTTTAAGGTCTGGAGTTCAAACAGCCTAGCAAGTTGCCAGTACTTTCACAGAAAATTTCAAAAGCTGCAAGAGTATCTTTTGACGTTACTAGATCGAAGTAGCCAATCGGCTCGAATATGAACCGATGTAAGGCTAAACAGAATCCTCTTCGAAAATGATTGGTCCAAACACTAGAAAAAAATAATGTCTCATTAGCAAGGGGCTTGAATTGGTCAGAAGTTATACATTTTTATTGAGAATACTTCTTTCATATTTCACAACAAACTATCGAACTATTCAGGTATAGTTTTTTTATGGATTATGGGACGAATTGTCGCTTACTGCTACTAATAGTGTTTTCGTTAATTACTATAAAATAACATATACCAAACATGAATGTCCACAGTTCTTGGCTACCCCGAAAAAATATTTGCTACCGTCTCGAAAGTCAGCAAGTCCGACTCTGAAGTATGAGAATCGCAGCTTGCAGTTATGTATGTTAGCAAGTTTGTTACACCTGCATAATATGGGTGGTGGTGCTTCCTCTTTTTTTCTGGCACATTCAGCAACTGGGATCATCGGAGAGGCTCATTAATGTATTTTGAGGAGGCTGTTATCTTCCTCGTATGGTTTCAAAAATCATAGCGCTACCCTCAGGTAACTCGGCCAGTCTAACGCTTCTGCTGCAGTCTCCTGTAGAAGGATCGGGGATACAAGGATACCTATGACTTCAGTTATATTTATTCTTTCAAAAAGAGATAAAAACACATGCCAGTGTGCTCCGATCGTCTCACTTCGGTGTGCCATCGGATCCAGTATAGCGGTATAGACAGTGAGTTTGCTGGTGTGTTTCGGTGTGCTCCGATCGTCTCACTTCGGTGTGCCATCGGATCCAGTATAACGGTATAGACAGTGAGTTTGCTGGTGTGTTTCGGTGTGCTCCGATCGTCTCACTTCGGTGTGCCATCGGATCCAGTATAACGGTATAGACAGTGAGTTTGCTGGTGTGTTTCGGTGTGCTCCGATTGTCTCACTTCGGTGTGCCATCGGATCCAGTATAACGGTATAGACAGTGAGTTTGCTGGTGTGTTTCGGTGTGCTCCGATCGTCTCACTTCGGTGTGCCATCGGATTCGGTACAGCGGTTTGACCGATGGGTTTGCTGGTGTGCAACGGCTTAAAAAACAAAGTACACGACACAGATTCGTTTTCTAACTGAATTGACGTTGGAATGGCGAGGGGATCCTCGACTATAAAGCTCAGTAACAACTAAAAATATATTTAAAAAAAATGGTCAATAAAAGGGTTAAAATTGTACAGGAATACGCCAACTATTGCGGTTACCGCTACTAAGAAAACAGTGCTAAAGAGTTAAAGATGAATATTTCCTCAAGACATGCGGTGGCGGGGAGATACCACATAAAATCTTCCCCCAGTCACGGACAAAATCATTCAAATACGATATAACGATACCGTGTACATATTGTGAACTCCTTGACTTTCAATAAAACGAGGGCCATGACTTGATCTGTCTAGAATGTTACGTATAAGATCCAATTGTATACGAACCGCACGTTGAAGATGTACTTAATTCCTTTGAAGTGTAGTAACCCATAATACATATGAAGACTAGTCCACCTACAGTATTGGCTGGGACGACCAAGGTCTGAGTGAATGTGATGGAATACAAGTAGCCTGAACGAGTGGACTTGTTTTTGCTAAATAATTAGTGTAAGAATTGTTATCTAGTTATAAGTAGTATGTAGGTGTTAATTATTTCTAAGAAATCATATATTAAGATTGAATAAATAAAATAAAATGATATGTAGGAAAATAAGATTAAGTAAGTTCATAAATTATAACATATAATTAAGATTAGTTAAGTAATAAATTTGTATATAGGTATAGCCTTGACAAATGTTTGTACAATAATTTACTTTGTTTAATAAAAAAAAAAAAAAACATATGAAGTGTTTGGATCCAGTAATTGAACCTTTGAGCTAAGAACAGTTGGAGTAAGTAAGTTCGCCATTGCATATGGTTGAAATACTACTGCACGTGGACAGGCAACAACACTCTAGCGCATGCGACTATTGTCACTGGACTAACTCTTTAACCAGACTGGGAATAATAATATTTTTTTGGATACCACTGGAAATTGAGCCCAACGCTACCGGGTGGAAAATCAACGCTTATCAACATGCCTACGGAGGTTATCCTGCATATATGTATGACAGTTAAACGAAGAACCCAACTGTAGTTGTGTGATTTCACGTTAAATTTTGCATTCTGATCTATTTCACACCATACAACGTATTGTCAATGAGTGTTCGGATTTTGGAATATGTAACGCCTTCTGAACATGACGCACTTTCTGGATAGGCAACAACACTCTCACACGTCTAGTGCGTGCGACTATCGTCATTAGACTAACGATTTAACCAGACTGGGAATAACAATTATTTTTTGGATACCATTGGAATTTGAACCCGATGCTACCGGGTGGAAAATCAATCCCTTATCAACATGGCCACGGAGGTTATCCTGCATATGTGACAATTAAACGTTAAACGAAGAACCCAACTGCAGTTGTGTGGTTTCACGTCAAACTTTCCAATCTGAAGTACTACACATCATACAACATTTGTCAATAGGTGTTCGTATTACTGCAATAATCGGTTTTGGAATATGCAGCGCCTTCTGAAGTAAAGGCTCTGCTGCCTTCTTCGTTTGGTCACTCCATTGAATGGGTGCCCGACCTTAGCTCCTTTTGTAATTCACACTTTCAGACAGAAGTGACCGTTCAAGTCTGTCTATCTCCTCGCAATGTGTCTAAACTATCTTGATAGATCATTTTGACCATATCATAGGGATACGATACACCTGTCGACCCTGGGCTCTTTAATAATCGATTGATTTTTTTTCTTGCTGTCTTAGCAACATCACATCGCAATGTTGCTCATGGAAAGAGATCGCCTGTGCTGGAAAGGGATAGCCAACAATCATAGTGATTATGATTACCTGATTTGAGGGAATTATCAAGAATAAGAATCTATTTTTGACATCAAAATACAAACTGCGTTATTGTAATTTATTTTTATCAAACACTGTTTATTCCACTTTTTTGTGACGGTATAACCCTACCGGTTTCAAAATAACAAGACTAAGTGCTGTTCGAACTGGTACCGATATACACGCTTCAACGGTTGGAGGCTGGGGGGTGAGGAAGGTACGGGACAATTTCGGCCAAGAGCGGAGAGATTTTGGGGAAATAACTATTCAACAGATGTTCCGATCGGTGTAGACTTACAAATTTCTAGGGCCTTTAATCTGTCCAATTTATTTCGCGTTATCTCGAAAATCACAATGATCGAAACCGTGTATCCAGGGGTATTATTATATTTAAAAATAAACTGTTGATGCTTCAGAATTCCGCAAGGCTGCAGTAGGTAGTTGTTCTCGAGAAGGTAAACTTGTTAGAAAATATATCAGAGATGAATATATGGTAAATAAATAAGATTATCCATAAATCTTCATTTATAAAAATTGTGTTTCTTGTGAAGTTCACTCGAGCAAAATGATCTTTAAACGTAAGCGCCTTTTATTATTTTTTTTTTTATTTAACGATAGTTTATAAAAAAGAATAACTACAAAATTTAAACTGTATCAAATTTTATTTTAAGAACAATAATGAACGATAAAACTACACCATAAAAACATTTGGATACTATTGCGTCAAATCAAAAATTTATTTCACAAAAAAAGATGGCTTAGTTTTTCAACTCGGGGATTACAGATTCGATTTGAAACTTAGGTTTTTTAAATCGATTTCAGTCAAGTTTTCCATAAGGCCTCTTTAATATATTTCGAGTTGATTTGAAGAGACTCCTTTATTGAAATAACCCTGCCAGGTTGTACTTTATATACACTGAAAGTGTAAGGCACTACAAAAGATCTAAATTATTATTTTTTAATTTTCATCAGCATAAATTGTCCAAATATTGAGTTATTGCTTTAAAATTTCATTTATCATATTGTCTCACTTATAGTTATTGTACAATTTCATTTAGCATATTGTCTCACTTATAGTTATTGTACAATTTCATTTATTATATTGTCTCACTTATAGTTATTGAACAATTTCATTTATTATATTGTCTCACTTATAGTTATTGTATAATTTCATTTAATATATTGTATCACTTATAGTTATTGTACAATTTCATTTATTATATTGTCTCACTTATAGTTATTGTACAATTTCATTTATTATATTGTCTCACTTATAGTTATTGTACAATTTCATTTATTATATTGTCTCACTTATAGTTATTGTACAATTTTGGTTTTAACAGTGGTGATACAAATCATCCAATTTTACAATACTATATATAGGCAATCTACCGTGTAGGTATAAAATCTGTAACTCTATTTTATGACACATTTCAAAGTTTATTAATAGAAACCTTAAAATCGTTTATATTTAACTAACATAAATAATTAGTTAATATAAATGCGGGATACGATATTTTACATGGGTACGCTTAAAATGGCCAGCATTTTATGGCTTACTTTTGTTGTCTATTTCGCACTTGTCATATGCCATTTGATTTAAAAAAAAAACACTGGGTTATCGAGAAAGTTATTTCGTATTTTTAGGTCAAATTCATACGCAAAATTACACCAAATGCTATTGAACGGTGGTTTTAGATATTTTCAGTAATTTAGAGATCTCTCACTATCTTTGTGTGTTGTGTATCATCATTAAGGAATGTTTAAACCACATTTGACACACACGTTTCCTGCACAGTCATCATACACAATGTGTATCCCCTTTGTGGTAGTGAAAAAGTGTTAAGCAACGAAAAAACAACGTATTTTTTTCTTTGGGCAATTCACCTTGTTGAGTGCTTTGTGAACAACTTATTTTGTTCCATCTTCAAAATGACGCCAATAATTGCTTAAGCGATTTGGGTAAACAATAACCGAACAAATGCGATAAATGATAACCTTTCACAATAATATACAACCCAATATATTGAATCTATCATTAGTATTACACGAAACGAATACAAAATTGAATGCTTATCAATACAGTTATTATATTGTATAAAAACTGTTATTACGCAAAACGAGTATAAAATTGAGTGCTTACCAATCAAGTTCATGTCAACACGTGAAATGAGTATAAAATTGAGCGCTTATCAATATAGTGAATCCATCAACATTAGTATTAAACGAAACGAGTACAAAATTAAATGCTTATTTTAATATAGTGAATATACCAACACGTCATTGGAACTTCGGGTTTGATATTTGAAGAAGCAAACATCTTGGTAAGAAATACAATTATGTGTTTGCTGAATCAAAACATTTTACAAAAATAAATCAAGAAATGAACTGACATTGTTTGTCCTCATGTTGGATTATACGAACTTCCTCGATTGTGAGAAAGTACCTTGTATCATCATTTAAGTGTTCATTTATATTTTTTTTTCAACTATACAATATTGTAATTGTAATCTTAACAAAACTGTCTTTAAATAAGATATTGATAAATACATCAACATTATAAAAGGGATTTAAATTGAATGGTATAAAAGAAATGTGTCGAAACGTAACATGTTTCCTAAATTATCAACGATTTTTTTTTGATTTTTTTTTTATAATACTCGTAGGTAATCCACCCAACCTAGGATGACTTTTGTCGCCAAATTAGTCATTATGCAATTATAAGTCAATATAATAAAACTGACAATTCTAGACAATTTAAAGTTTCAACTCCATCTCCTAAAAAACAATCGAAAAATACATGGTTAAAATACATTTGTTTCATCATCCAGACCACACTCACAGGCGGTATTCTCCACAATACCTATTCTATAAAGGTGACTAGCCACCAAGCAGTGGCCCGCCCTTTGAACAATATTAATTTATATAATAATGATTTGATTAGTATTTAGCATTCAGCAAGTGACCTCTGTGACGTAGTTGGTAAGAAACTTGTCTTCGAGCCGGGCTCTTCGGGTTCGATTCCTGGTGAAGGTACTAAAAAGGGGGTACTTGTCTTTTTATTTATTTATTCAAATGGTACTCTTCAGCCGATATTGTACTGCTATACAAAATATACGATACGATATTGTACTGCTATCATTCACTCAGTAATTGATGCACCTCACTTACTCGCAAGCATTTCATTTCGTATTCCCACTAGATCCACAAGACAGCTCAATCCCTTTTATACCGAAAATTGCTATACTAATTATAAAATCAACTCCTCTATAATTCGTATGCAAAGACTTGGAAACGAGTTTTGCAACAATTTAGATATTTTTAATATAAGTATATATAGTATTTGCCAGAATATCACAACAATATTTAGAAATAGCTACTAACTTTGTGCTCTCCTTTATTAATATAAATAACGTAATATAAACCAAACATTAAGGACAATACTTTGCCTCTGGAGTTGAGTAACCCTGCATCAACATGTATGAAGCTTTTAATTCTGCAAACCACCTTGCATCTCGTTCTACTAATGAGGTCATGTGTTTTCTATATCTCAATATATATCCATAAAATTCCCACAAAATTCTCAAAGATTACTAAATAAATTTAAAACGATGACTGTAATTTATTATTACTACTGCTTTTTGTATCTTCATGTTAGTTTAAGATAAAGTTTTGTATTATTTGTCAATAATTTTAAGTACTTGTATAACCTGTCACATGTTCATTTGTATACATAATATATTTCAGACACTGTTGTGTCGTTAATTAAATAAATACATAAATAAATAAAAATAAATACATAAATATATCAGAATTATGAATCAGACATATTGAATACTATTGCTGGGAAACAACAATGCCTTCAGCCCTATTCATCAAGTCCTTTGTATTAAGAACTACTAAAGTAGGTACGTAGCTCGCGGTTTATTATCGCACGTGAAGAGGCCATAAAATGTTTACACCTCTAACGCTCGTGAGTATTTTTATTAGATTAACTATTTCACGAGCTCGGACCTCTGTTTTTCGGGTAGCATCGGGAAAACCCTGAGTTAAACCCAGAAAGCCAAACATCTTAGCAATTAGGTCATTCAGGTTGTTTGAATTAGTAAGCAGTATTGACAGATGAAGAATATCGAGTTATGTGACTACTTCAGCGGTTCTTAAGCCCGAAGGTGCGATTCAGGGAGGCGATGGCAATACTGTCCCTCGGCCTGCTTTTCAACATTTGCTCATCACCAATGCAGCTACGAACTAAATATGCCGGCAATCTTAACAGGAAACATATGATTTACGTTTTTTAATAAATATAATATATAAAAAATGCCATCAGAAAATATATAATGGTATGTTTCATTTACTGGAATTAGAAGTTTTTAAAAGAAAAAATTAATCCACGGATTACAATGGTAACCTCTGTGGCACACCGTTGGTCCCAGTATATTGTTTTTGTCTGGCAACAACAATACTTGCAAGGGCTAGTGTTTTTGACTATTCACTAGACGTATGCTAGTGTTTTTGACTATTCACTAGACGTGTGCTAGTGTTTTTGACTATTCACTATCCGTGTGCTAGTGTTTTTGACTATTCACTAGACATACATGCTAGTGTTTTTGACTATTCACTAGACGTATGCTAGTGTTTTTGACTATTCACTAGACGTATGCTAGTGTTTTTGACTATTCACTAGACGTATGCTAGTGTTTTTGACTATTCACTAGACGTATGCTAGTATTTTTGACTATTCACTAGACGTGTGCTAGTGTTTTTGACTATTCACGTCCGGGGAAGTATTTGCCAATATGTGTAATGACTCAACATGATTTCCATGCCTACTCAAGTGTTTCAAAGCTCGAAGGCTTGATTAATTTTATTTTTCGTGATGATTCATTGTTTATCCAACTATGTGTGTTTAATTATATTATTGAACTAACAACTGGTTGAATGTTAGAAATAGACGCCCAATTCACATACTGTCGATATTGTATAATATCCTTAACTGTCCCGCCACCCCCTCTTATCTCGCCGAAAATTTTCAACGTCTTTCCAATCATGGATTAGCGCTACGCTCAAACAGAGATTGTTTATTGCCATTTCCAGTTCACCTCTCCTCTTTTTTTACGTCATCCTTTACTGTCCATGCAGTGAGACTTTGGAATCAGTTACAAACCAATATAAGACTCGCTCCGTCCTTGGCATGCTTTAAGAAGCGACTGGAAAAACTCTTCATTTCTAGTCAGTAAAATAACGTGTTTCATTCCCGATTTTTCCTTTCCTCTCCATGATTATTTCCTTTTCTTTTGATTAATGATATCTCACTTTATATGAAAAAGGATGTTTGTCTGGTTAGTTGGAAGATATTGCCGCCTAGCAATAAGCCTGCCATCAGATCGTATTTGCAATAAAAGTATTAAATAAATAAATGTTTTAACTAGTAAATATTGGTTGATTGAAAGAAATTGCTACACAGCAATGAGCCCGCCAGATGCACAGTGTGTAATATAACTATGCACATAAAATAATGAAAATAAAATATATAAACAGTATTCAAAGTCTGTTTTTTTTTTGTGTTACGAAGAAGTGTGAAATAACTCCACTACTTATAAGACATGATTGGCTGAAGATAGAGGAGAGAGTTCAACGTAAGGTTGGAGTTACGGTCTTCAAGACGATCAACAATCAGGTTCCTCGGTATTTCCATGATTGTTTTAGACGGGAGGAGTTCTCCGAATCTCGTCTCAAGTAAAGGGCGAGCGCTTTGAATCCTTTGACTCTTCAGATTCCTAGTAGAGCTGGCAAACCCAAATATTTCGACGACGAACATTTTGCAGGATCTCTTCTATGGAAGTCTTTCGTCCTCCCTGAGACAAATATTCAAATTGGTGAAATTCTCGGTAAACTTGAAAAGTCACTTGTCTTCTGTAAGTAAACAGGTTGAGCTAGTTAGGAAGCACTCTTGAGGTGTCCGTATTGGTCGTGAAATAGCACTATATCAAATTATTTAAAAAAAATAAATAGCCTTTAAATACAGTTCTAAATAATTATTCGAAGGTTTGCTTAAAAGGTTTTCGGAGTTGAGACCGTTGTGAGTGCTGCATCCTTCGGCACAACCAGTAATCAGAAGGAACAATGTCCGGGGAATACGGCGGGTGCGGTAAAACATCCCGTTTGAGCGTTTCCAAATATTTTTTTACGACTTTGGTGTGTCCAACGTTTCGAAGATACGTGAATCTAAAAATTGGGTGTTAATATTAAAATTGTTCGAATAATCAAACATTCTCACTCATAATTAACAGTTTTCTCGTTTTAATATTTTTATTTTCAACAGTAAAATAATCTCTTTTCTATTAAATACATTTGTCTTTATGTCTTATAATTATACCAATAAGGAACAGTTGTCATATAATACTTTAAAGATAATAAGATTTGAACTCTGACATAAATTAAATAATACTTATTATTAAACCGTAACTATGACAATCCCTATTGTTACACACGGACTTAAGTATAACACATTTTATATGGTTCGATGATTGATTATGTAAATAGGTAATTAAGGATATGTTTTTAAAACTAATTATGTGTACGCTAAAATAATCTATAATTTTTTATTTCTTAGTCTATATTTTTAGGTTATATAATAATTTGTTGTCAACGTATATCCGAAAATATGTTATTTAAAGTAAGGATACTCGTATATATAATTATCACACGATAAGTAGCGATGACTTTCGATTTCCTAAAAACCAAATTACAAAAAGTATTAAAGAATTTTAAAGTGTATCCGGAATTTTCACTGTCGCGTGTTTTATATGTTGAAGACAGATTTAAGTATTATTGAAACAAAAATATATGTTGGTTCTTTGACGTAAAATGAAAGATATAAGGTTATTATTTTATAATTAATTTATATTAATTTTTAAGTTATTAATATAACTATTTAAAAAAACTTTTTCAGATACTGTGCTGTCAGTTCTAGGCCCAATATTACTATTTCTCTCATTTTCTTTGGCGCAGAATAATGATCAACAACATTATGATCAACGATATAATGATCAACAACATAATGATGTCATTTCTAGAATTCAAAATTTCTCACTTAACATCTTTCAGGTATGTTCAATTTATTATCGTTAAATTTTTTTAATAAAAAAAAAATTTGTTATCTATAGTATTCGAAGTTAAAAATAAACATTGAATATTTATTTCCGAAAACTTATTTTCCAATAATTTCTTACAGTATTTGTGAAAATCTTAAATAAATTGTAAGTTGTTAATTGATTGAATTAATTGTTATTTTTTATTGTTTATTTACGTTAAAAACAGTGTGACCCAGCAAAATATTCACTTCATAAAGTGGACTTTGTATCAAAGTCTGCTTCATTTAAATTCTGAACAAATAGAATTTTATAGGGATGGAGTTTTAAGTTAAACAGTAAAATTTTCTGCAAGACCGTACACGATATCGCTAATGCTGACTAACGTTTGCGGGTTGATAACGTTGGATCGAGGTGCACAGACTCATTGACTTTATCTATACTTTGCTCTGTTCGAGACGTCCGCAGATGACCTCAGGGTCGAAATTTTAGCATGGAATCAGTCTCTTTAATTTTTTTAACCTGCTGCTTAATTATGTTAGTTCTAAGACACCGTGTAATTGGTAATATATTCGAAATAATCATTTAACAGATACGTATGGACTATTGTTTTGTTTAACAATTGTTTGTGCGCTGTTGGCTCTTAAATGACTCATAGCGACCAAATTACCAGAACTAATTAAGCGATTGATGTCTTTTGCATTCTTCCTTCGCCATCTGTTCTCGAGTAGTAAAGAAAACAAAAGTGAACTTTATTCTGAGCTATCCTATAGTAAAAAGAAATTTCAAAATGACTGATATAAAACTAGATTTAGTAAGCGATAACTTTACGAGGGGAGGTCAATAAATTCGCGGAATGAAGGGGTTAAGGGAGGGGGTGGTAGTGCGCATGCGCATGTTCCGATAATATGACTCATTATTAGTATATTCACCAAGTTTTAGTCTAACATTGACAGTATTGTTTAAGACATTGTCGGCATGTCGATGTCTTAAACATACTGTCATACATAATAACATCCCAAGTATGGGGAAAAATTAGCATCGTGCAGTCATTAAGTTTCTCCCAAAACAAGGGAAAACATTTAAAATCATTTTGGAAGAGATGTTAGCGGCTTACGGGGACTTTTGCCCTGGAAAAACAATGATTTACAAGTAGCAAAGTATTTTTAAGACGACCTCCGACCAGGACCGCCTGTTGTGGCCGTCCTGGTCGGAGGTCGTGTCCTGTTGAGACCGTCCAAAAAGTAGAAAAGCTTGTGCTGGAAGTAATAGTACAACCATTTTGAATATCCCCCATCAGCATCTAGGGATGTCAAAAGTCAGTGCAATGTGGGTACCCAGAATGCTCACGCCACTTCAAAAACAATAACGCGTCGAATGTTCACGACAGTTTTTGAACCTTTGCAGAAACAACAAAGATGCGGTTTGAAGCTGAATTGTAACTGGAGATGAAACTTGGTTTCATCATTATGAGCCTGAGTCGAAGCAGAAGTCCATGCAGTGGCATAAAAAGGGCACACAGCCCTCTAAGAAGTTCCAAGTGTCGCAATCAGCAGGAAAAAAATATATCTACATTTTTTGAGATGCGGAAGACATTCTGCTGATAGATTACAAATATAAGGGTATTACAATAACTGGAGAGTACTACTCTGATCTGCTGATGCAGTTAAAAGAAGCTGTGGTGGAGCAAAGGAGAGGATGCACCAGTGCACAAAAGCAATTCTGCATTGGCTGCTCTTCACAACTGTGGCTTCCAAGCATTAAATCACCCTTACAGCCCAGACCTATTTTTTTCCAAATATGAAAAAAGGACTTTGAGAAAAGAAATTTACGAACGATGAAACAGTTAAAAGTGCAATTTCGGCTTATTTTGAGGGCCAAAGTAATTTTTTTTTCGTGGGTATAAGTAAGTTTATTGAAAGTTCTAAAAAATGTATTAGAATTAATGGAGTATATATGAATAGAGAAAAAAATAATTTTCCCCTTCATTCCGCGAATTTGTTGACCTCCCTCGTAACACACGGAGAAAAATTATAATATGCGCAGTTTCTTTTTCATTGCTTTTATGAGTGCTTAATTGTGTCTAAAAATCAGTGAATTGCCTTTTTTTTCATTGAATGTTTTTTATTTTAATATTCTTTCTTGGTGTAATGTGATAATGATTAAATTTATTTTCTGTTTAAGTGTGATTTTATTCTCATGACTGTTCAATATTTATTTTTTACAATATTTTATGTTTTTTTAATCTATCTGCTTTATGGTGGGCATGCGCACAGTTTTCAGGTGTGTGCTTATGAAAAAAAAGAATTGAAATAAAATACAAAAAATCATATCTCAATAAAACTTGTTTGCAGGTATATGCATAACGAATCCGACCCATATTTTTTTTATAATTTGCATTATTTAGAATACAGAATGAACTTCCTGTTCTCCTGGTCCAAAATATCAAGCCTGTAAAATGTATCTTTCACAATTTAGTTTTTTCCCATTCAATACAAGCTTATTTATATAGGGTCTTTCAAATTGAGCGGCTTTTTTTAATATTTTTTTTTAATTCTTGAATAAAACACACAATTTGCTTTGATTTCAAAAATCTTTTTATTGATCATTGAAGTATAATGTATGCCATTTAAACACAATAAACAATATCCGCCAAATGTCCACCTCTTGCAGCTCCACAGATGTCCACTCTTTTGTCGAAATTTTCGATGACATTTTGGCATAATTGCGGTTCTAACTCACCAATAACGCGAATAATTTCGTCCTTCAGCTCAGGAATTGATTGGGGGTCATTCTTATAGACCTGGATTTTCACGTAACTCCAGAGAAAATAGTCCAACAGTGTCAGATCACATGATCTTGGTGGCCAATTAAAATCACCGTTTCCAGAGATTACAATACATAAAATAATTCTCAATTTGAACGCGTTGTTATATTGTATACGACTCCATTTTTATAAATGTCATACATTACACTTCTCAAATGTTACAAGACCCAGGCAAGTTCGCGGCGCCATCTGTGTTTTCTCCAATAATTAAAAAATCCGCTCAATTTGAATGACCCTATACAACACACCTTCATTCTCTTTTAAATATCTGAAAATATGTAGATCGTGGGTTGAACCCTCTTTGTGATACATGATTTCAAATTTTCAATAATTGTGTTGAATCATAGTTTTTCTGTTCACATGATAATTTTTTTTCAGCAAATTGCTAAAACAGAAAATAACAATGTGGTCCTAAGTCCGTTCTCCATCTGGTCTGTCATGTCAGCACTGGCTGAAGGAGCAAATGGAGCAGCGGAAAAAGAATTTCTTCAGCTCTTCAATCTACCCCCGATTTCTCAGCGGGATACCATGTGGAATGAACTGAAAAAACTCAACAGTGACCTCAGCTTTAATGAAGGGTCAATATTACTGAAAAAACTTAATATGGTATTATTGAATCGAAATATCGAGGTAATGATTAAATTTTTTTTGTTTTCACTATATTTCATAGTGTATATTGTATAATATGTTATTTTAATATATTGTAGTATAACATGGATAACTTGTTTGCATATGTCAGTTTCTCTTACCAACCATAAAAAGTTAAAGAGGCCTTAAGCGAAAACTGAACATAAACCCTTTATAAAAAAATTGGCACTGCGGCAATCGAATCTTAAATCCAGGCTGGAGTAGACGCCTTGTCAACTAGACAGTGGGGTTTGCAAATATAATGTATCTTAATTAACATTCAATTCATTTTTCTCAAACAATTTATCATTAGTTTGTAACGTATCTCAAATATGATTACTTGCTTACGACAATTGCACGATGTAAGTCACCAATTGTAAGGATGCAACAATTGCACGATGTAAGTAATCAATTGTAAGGATGCAACAATTGCACGATGTAAGTCATCGATTGTAAGGATGTAACAATTGCACGATGTTAAGCATCAATTGTAAGGATGCAACAATTGCACGATGTAAGTCATCAAATGTAAGGATGCAACAATTGCACGATGTAAGTCATCAATTGTAAGGATGCAACAATTGCATGATGTTATCATCAATTGTACGGATGCAACAATTGCACGATGTAAGTCATCAATTGTAAGGATGCAACAATTGCACGATGTAAGTCATCAATTGTAAAGATGCAACAATTGCACGATGTAAGTCATCAATTGTAAGGATGCAACAATTGCACGATGTAAGTCATCAATTGTAAGGATGCAACAATTGCATTATGTTATCATCAATTGTAAGGATGCCAGAATTGCACGATGTAAGTTATCAATTGTAAAGATGCAACAATTGCACGATGTAAGTCACAAATTGTAAGTATGCAACAATTGCACGACGTTAATCATCAATTGTAAGGATGCAACAATTGCACGATGTAAGTAATCAATTTCAATATATAAGTCATCAATTGTAAGGATGCAACAATTGGATACTCCATGTCTAGTTTGTTGGATACTTTTATTTATTAATTTTTATTCGTATTACATACGATTAAGTCAGGAAGATCGTTCCAAAGTCGATCAGGATTAATCGCAAAAGCTGATATGGGATGCATTGTTATATAATACAAAGGATTCTTTGAAAGGAAATTGATTTTTTCACGCAGATACTGAGGACCGTTTGGATAGTTCAATGCTCCAAAGAGGGTTGATAGAACTTGGAGATTTCGTCGCTGTCTTTTTTTAAGCCATTGTTGTCTGACACGATATTCGGATACAGGATTGACAATTTCCGGATGTGGCAAAACATATTGCACATTTCCATAAAGTTGAAAAAATGTCTGATTTTAATGATGAAATATATGCAGACGGATAAAATTTGCTGTATTGTGATAATAATAAATTCCTTGGCAATTTCCCCTGTTCCTGTAGATTTCGTTTTTATTGACTCGACAATTCGGAAAAAATCTGGTTCCATAGCAGTGAATGGAAAAAATGGTAAGTTTGGCTGCTGCAGATTGTTGATTTTTTCGAGAGTCTTTTTTTACTGTGTTAGAAATCATCGTTGGTAGCGTTGCGAAATTCGAATTCAAGGTATTAACATCCGAAGATATCGCGACACTCGTTTTGATCCTATCGAGCTCCATTTTCTAAAACACTCTCCAGGGATCTGATGATGCGTTAGCATGAAGTACTCGTAATTAATTCGAATTTAAGGTATTCACATCCGACGATATCGCGACACTCGTTTTGATCCTATCGAGCTCCATTTTCTGAAACACTCTCCAGGGATCTGATGATGCGTTAGCATGAAGTACTCGTAATTAATTCGAATTCAAGGTATTCACATCCGACGATATCGCGACACTCGTTTTGATCCTATCGAGCTCCATTTTCAGAAACACTCTCCAGGGATCTGATGATGCGTTAGCATGAAGTACTCGTAATTAATTCGAATTTAAGGTATTCACATCCGACGATATCGCGACACTCGTTTTGATCCTATCGAGCTCCATTTTCTGAAACACTCTCCAGGGATCTATCTGATGATGCGTTAGCATGAAGTACTCGTAATTAATTCGAATTCAAGGTATTCACATCCGACGATATCGCGACACTCGTTTTGATCCTATCGAGCTCCATTTTCTGAAACACTCTCCAGGGATCTGATGATGCGTTTGCATGAAGTACTCGTAATTAATTCGAATTCATGGTATTCACATCCGACGATATCGCGACACTCGTTTTGATCCTATCGAGCTCCATTTTCTGAAACACTCTCCAGGGATCTGATGATGCGTTAGCATGAAGTACTCGTAATTAATTCGAATTCAAGGTATTCACATCCGACGATATCGCGACACTCGTTTTGATCCTATCGAGCTCCATTTTCTGAAACACTCTCCAGGGATCTGATGATGCGTTAGCATGAAGTACTCGTAATTAATTCGAATTTAAGGTATTCACATCCGACGATATCGCGACACTCGTTTTGATCCTATCGAGCTCCATTTTCTGAAACACTCTCCAGGGATCTGACATGAAGTACTCGTAATTAATTCGAATTTAAGGTATTCACATCCGACGATATCGCGACACTCGTTTTGATTCTATCGAGCTCCATTTTCTGCATCACTCTCCAGGGATCTGATGATGCGTTAGCATGAAGTACTCGTAATTAATTCGAATTTAAGGTATTCACATCCGACGATATCGCGACACTCGTTTTGATCCTATCGAGCTCCATTTTCTGAAACACTCTCCAGGGATCTGATGATGCGTTAGCATGAAGTACTCGTAATTAATTCGAATTCATGGTATTCACATCCGACGATATCGCGACACTCGTTTTGATCCTATCGAGCTCCATTTTCTGAAACACTCTCCAGGGATCTGATGATGCGTTAGCATGAAGTACTCGTAATTAATTCGAATTCAAGGTATTTACATCCGACGATATCGCGACACTCGTTTTGATCCTATCGAGCTCCATTTTCTGAAACACTCTCCAGGGGTCTGATGATGCGTTAGCATGAAGTACTCGTAATTAATTCGAATTCATGGTATTCACATCCGACGATATCGCGACACTCGTTTTGATCCTATCGAGCTCCATTTTCTGAAACACTCTCCAGGGATCTGATGATGCGTTAGCATGAAGTACTCGTAATTAATTCGAATTCAAGGTATTTACATCCGACGATATCGCGACACTCGTTTTGATCCTATCGAGCTCCATTTTCTGAAACACTCTCCAGGGATCTGATGATGCGTTAGCATGAAGTACTCGTAATTAATTCGAATTTAAGGTATTCACATCCGACGATATCGCGACACTCGTTTTGATCCTATCGAGCTCCATTTTCTGAAACACTCTCCAGGGATCTGACGATGTGTTAGCATGAAGCACTCGTAATTAATGTAAATATTGCGTTTCAGAGATATTTTCTTAAGAGTGTTCGCGTATGTCAGAGTTATTTCCTCAAGAGTGTTCGTTAACGCCAGAGATATTTTTTCAAGAGTGCTCGCCAACGCTAGAGATATTTTCTCAAGAGTATTGAGAACGATCTTGAGCTAAAAACGAATGTGTGAAATAGGGCGAATAAGAGCATTTTGGGATAGTTAAGGATATGTTACCCAGGTATAAACAGACGGGTGAATAAAAATTGATTAAACAAGTACATAATGAAAGTATGATGAGGTGTCATGGCAGATATCGACCAAGAAAAGTATGGCTTGATAAAGAAAATGAATTTTTGAAACAAGGAAATGTAAGGAGTAAGAGAACCAGAAGGTACCTGGAGAATTGTATGGATATGTAGGAGGCAAAGGAAATATGTCATGATAAGAAAGCTCAGCGCTTTGTTATCTCTGCCTGTATCAACACAAAAATGGCATGATTGTATGTATTCATTCCAGACAGTGCCCAGTACGCTTAATGGTCCAATGAAAAGAAGATCATAATATTGTACATGGAATGCAATAAGTCAGTGCGTAATTCATTTGTATTTAGGTGAAGATAACTGAAATAACAATAAAAGTACTATAGGGTGCGTTCTAGAGTCAATACCCACTTATTCGCATGAATCAGATTAAAAAAAATGTTTTAAAATTTTTTTTTGTTCCAGTTTGACGCTAAATTCCAAGAAAAAGTAAAACGAATTTATTCGGCTGAAATCGAAATGATGGATTTACGGAACCCGAGTGCAGCTGATAATATTAATAAAATTGTCAGTAAAGCGACAGACCACAAGATAACTGAAATTATCAAACAAGGTATTTTTTTGTTGTTACTTTGATTTTTATGAATTGAATATTAAATCTGCCTGAAATAAAAATCTGCAATGTTAGAAAGCATGACCTGCAGGGAAATTGGTGATATTGGTATGGACTGAAAACTGGGAACAGCAGAGAAGATGTGAGAAATTTGTTTTTCAGTGGATCGACCAGGTAGAAATCTAAATCAGCGCTTATTTAGTGAAATAAACAAGTTTTGTCTGTGCCGCCAAACTTTAGTCTTTATACTTTATATAAACTATTTATTTATACCTACGTTCTCAGAAATTATAGATTTTCTGGTCAGGAACATTCAAGTCAGCAGGCGTGACATATTAACATACTCGTATGCTAGAGACAGATCAGAAAACATTTCTTCATTGTCTTTACACAAGAGATTATGTATATCATATTATTCCTAGCATTATCGTAGTGTCTTGTTACTGAGGATGCTGAGTTATAGTCCATTAAGGAGTGGAAGATCTCTTTGATTAGGCGTCCGTTTTATTCTTTGCTTATAGGTAATCTAGCTAACCTATTCAATTTGTTTGCTTATGGGTAATTTAGCTAACCCATTCATTTTGAACTGTCATGGTTTTATGTTCCATAAAATATAATCTGAGACAAAGTACTCATATATTATTTTATCAATTTGAATGTAGAATTAACCTGCATTTGGAAATGTCAGTAAGTAGATCAATCACACTTATGAACCGTGTGTGTTCTCAGATATATTTTTCATGTGTCGCTGGTACATGAAAAACGTACATCTATAACTCAAAAATTTAGAAAAAGCCTTGTATATTCTTAAATTTTAATGTAATCAAAAACATTTTATTATATGTTATTCTAACTTTTAACAAGTATCTTGAAATTATAAATTGTTTTGTATCTATTTTTGTTTGTTCATTATATGAAGAAGGAAAACCTGTAATGCGCAAAAGAATATGCATTAAAATAAATGGAGTATTTTATGAGATTACAAGTTAAGAATTTTACTGTTTTTTTTTCAGGTTCCCTGACAGACGCACAGATGCTTTTGATAAATACGATTTTTTTCAAAGGAAAATGGACATACCCTTTCAATATTAGTTATACTTCAACTCACCCTTTTTACGATGAAGATTTAAGGGAAATAGGATCTGTAGATCTTATGTACCGCAAAGGTCTTTTTCCTCTCTTGAGAAGCAAGGATTTGAATTCTGTCATTATTGAGTTACCATATGGAGAGGTGAGAGATTTCTTAGTCGGCATTATTTTTTTATTAAATTGAGTTATCTTGATTAAAAAATATCCCATTCTGCGTTTCAGCGGACTTTTTTAAATATTTATTATTAATAATATGTCATTCAAAGTTTATATTGTTTTATTGGAAAGACTAAAAGAAATGCTAAAATCTCTTCATTTTGTATATTCATTAAACCGTTTCACCGGGCAAGGCCTGTGACGAAGTTGTCTCATTCCTTAATCACATATTTTATGTATTTGTTCTTTATATTGTACAAAAACACTCAGCTGAAATATTTACCCTCTGCTTTTATATCCTTACTGACCAATTAAATCCTACGTTATCACACACTGCATCATAATCTTAACAATTACAATAAAATCATATCCAACAACTTCTCAGTACACATTCGCATTACTCATTCTCTCCCATGCTTATGTGGAGACCTACAAAGGCAACTCACTCCTCGTTCAAATTTAAATGTATTACTTCCAAGTCATAAATATATGACAGGAAATGAAAACAACAATTTATGGAACTGTAATTTAATTTATTGTTTATTTTTTTAGGAAAGGCAAATGTCATTTATAGTTATATTGCCTGAAAGAAATACGAGGCTGGTGAACGTCTTAGAAAAGTTGACTTACGACAGAGTTAATCAAGCGTTTAATATCCTTGATAAATTACACGCAAGCTTTTTCTCAGATGACAGTGATGACGAGGACTTTGAAGCACAAGTGTTCCTTCCAAGATTCAGTATAATCTCTGACTTAAAACTGAACGATGTTTTGAAAAAGGTTTGTATTATCTTTCAAACTAATAAATATTTATAAGATCAACAACCGTTTAGATACATCACAACTGAAAAAGGCTAAAGTCGTGTATTTCTTTTTTGTAATAAGTAAAAATAGTCCATATTTTAAAAAACAAATCGTGATATTAGTTTAACAAATTTTATTTATTAACCGTTCTTGAAATTTTAACCCTTAACATGTCAAAATATTATCTTATGAGGTAATAATATCAGGATGCATTTTTCCACTTATGAAGTGACTTAAATTGGGTAAAGTGTTTTTTGTTATAATAAATTAAGGCATTTTATTAAAATGTATCTCATAATATACAATACCAATTTACAATAAAACAACTTATGATTAAAAAATTTTGTTGGGTCGGTTATGTATCACACAATATATTGAGTTATTCGGAAAGTATGATAATTACGTATTTTTTTCGCAATTCTAGCTTGAATTCTAATGCAAAACTGATTCAAATTCTCGTGGATGGTGGTTTTTGATATTTTCAGTATCTCAACAATTTGTTGTGTCGTATAATGATGGTAATAAAAAAATAAAAGGTGTGGAGGAGGATATTTCATTACTGGGTGGGAAAGTATTCGTAAAGTCAACATCAGTTAGTGGGAGGAAGCAAGTAAGAAATTATTTCCACATTCTTTAGAGTTAAACCCCACATTACGGTAGTAAGTGCGCTGAGTAGTGTGTTCACGAATTTTCTTTTACTCTGCCTCGGCCATTTTCATGTGAGAGAATTTCGTGAGCATATTAACCCACGCGTGGAACTTGTTGCTTTGAAAATTAATACAATGAATGACACGAGTTTATCTATTTTTTCAGATGGGCTTAGTAAAAGCTTTCAATTCAGAAGCTGACTTTTCTCGCTTGACAAGTCATGATTTGTTTTTATCTGAAGTTCTGCACAAAGCAAAAATCGACGTGAATGAAGAAGGCACTGAGGCAGTCGCTGTAACAGGTATTTTTAATATTTATTTTCTTCCTTGTAGTACGGGGCTCTCATATTTGAGTAGTTAGACTATTTCCTTAATAAATAGTATGCTAGTTACTGCTCAAAATCTAAGTGTATTGACAAGATGGAGGTAAGACCCGATCATTCAGAAGACACGTATCAGTGAATTTGTATCATCAAAATGATTGGGGTTTTTAGTCTTAGATATTTGCATGACTTAATTGCTCATTTACTTTTTCACTTGAGAGCGAAAATAAACAAAGCAATTAATCTCAACTCAAATACGTCTTAAAACTGCTTTCATCATAAGGATTATTACAATTATGTAATAAAAAATGTACGCCGAATTTTTCGATAAATTTTAAGTTTAAAAGTAAGATTGTAGAAATGCGTGTATTAAAAAAACGTGTAGTGTAAATATATGACAGAAGGAGAAATGAAAACATTAGGAATTAATGCATGGCTATTGTTAGTAAGATGAAGAAATGAGGGATAAGATGGTTTGGATATGTGGAGAGAATTTTTGACAAAATAGTGACTAAGCGAGTATACATGCCAGAACTGTAAGGCATGCGTGAAAGAGGCAGACCGATGAAGAAGTGGCTGGATCAGGAATCAGGTAATTTTGAAAGAAGGTAAATTGAGAAGTAAGAATCATAGAAGATTGTACATGATGAGATGTAGAAATGTGGAGGAGGCGAAAGTTGTGTATTTGGATAGAAGAGTATATAAATATGTTTTCTTTGCCTATTCCGTAAAGGAAACGATGTAATAAGGATGCTTGATATTTATGATTATTTCTATCCTAGGCAGTATGGAACTCCTGATTGATTTGAATAGTGTCTGGAAATGAAGTGAGATCAATATGCTGGTCTTCAACATCTTTAAATGTAAGATCACGACATTTTCAAGAGCTCGGGCCCAGCAATACTTAAGTACTTAATTGGTGAACAGCTATCATCGCGCGTGTTGACATTATAAAAAAACTTGGCACCATGTTCAACATTATTTACATTCGATTCTCATATTGACAGTTTGTGTTTTATGCCAATAAAGTTCTAAAATTTGTAATAATAGTTTCTACGACATTTGGTGGTGGCGCTGTTAAAATATCTTTCCATAACTCACTGGTTCGCAGTAGATTTGAGTGTGGCTTAATCTAATCTATGGAACCCGAGAGGGATTCAGAATTCCCTAATAGTAAAGCGAGCCCAAAACTGATTTCTGGGACACTTTATTGCAAGGAGTATAGATTTTACGCATGGCTCTACCACGCATTTTTAATGGTTATGCTATGATGTTACTACTTATGTGTTAGAGGAGATCTACGCACCTGTTTAATGGGTATGCTATGATGTTACTACTTATGTGTCAGAGGTGATCTACGCACCTGTTTAACGAGTATACTATGATCTTACTACTTATGTATTAGAGGAGATCTACGCACCTATTTAATGGGTATGCTATGATGTTACTACTTATGTGTTAGAGGAGATCTACGCACCTGTTTAATGGGTATGCTATGATGTTACTACTTATGTGTTAGAGGAGATCTACGCACCTGTTTAATGAGTATGCTATGATGTTACTACTTATGTGTTAGAGGAGATCTACGCACCTGTTTAATGGGTATGCTATGATGTTACTACTTATGTGTTAGAAGAGATCTACGCACCTGTTTAATGGGTATGCTATGATGTTACTACTTATGTATTAGAGGAGATCTACGCACCTGTTTAATGGGTATGCTATGATGTTACTACTTATGCGTTAGAGGAGATCTACGCACCTGTTTAATGGGTATGCTATGATGTTATTACTTATGTAGTAGAGGAGATCTACGCACCTGTTTAAACATATATAAATTGATAAGAGAAAAAAAGTAGACCCATTTTTAATCGATAAACTTTTGTTTAATATACTGGAAAATTGTTTATGCCATCCTGAATTCATATTGTTATCGGTATCGTATTCACGAACCGAATTATTTACAGCCTTACCACTCGCACATGGAATGATTTTCCGATATCAATATTTTTTATATCTATAGTTCGGAAACTCTAGGATGAGTCCTGTGACAGCTCACAAATTTGCCCCAATACAAACAACCTTGTGTAATGTATTTACCTAAATAACTTGATATTTATTAGAATTGAGGCTTATATTAAAGTTGATAAAATAATTGAAATTACTGAACATCGTTACAAGGTTGTATTGGGGCAAATTTGTGAGCTGTCACAGGACTCATCCTAGAATTTCTGAACTATAGGTGAATCAAGTGAGGATTGAACTCCTTGATAAACTTTGTAGATAAAACAGAACCACTTCACATGAATGCGTGAGAATCATTCTTGTCAATACTGTATATTCCATGTAGACTTTAAATCATATCACTTTTTTCTTGTTATTTGATGTAATTGGGTTAAACCTGTATCAAAAGTTCAATAAATAAAACATATATTTTTTTTATTTCAGTTGGGACTCTAAAAAATAGAATATCCCCCCCTGAGGTAAAGGTAATAAAACCATTTATCTACCTGATTGTTGCCAAACCTTCCAATACGGTATTGTTTGCTGGAACTTATAAACATCCTTGAACTGATTGAGAATAAACTAGCGTTGTTGGAATGGATTTTATGGTTGACGTCTTACATTTTTCATTTTTCAGGATAAAATAATATAACTATTATAAATGATTGAAAATATTATCGCTTATTTTTTAAATGTTTTTAAGTATAAGGCTTTTTTTCTTAGTATTCCTACTTCACTTATTCCCATTGTTTGCGTTTTACATTTCTAATGCATTCACCAAGTCATTCACAAATGTGAGACAAATTTTTGGAAGTTTTAATTTTCATATAATTTTATAAAGGACTTAAATACAGATAGTATTTAAAATTTTAGAAAACTACAACAATTTAATGTGATTTCTGAGATTTTAAAAACTTTCAAAAATCAACGTGAAAATTTAAGTGAAATTTGATATTCCTTGTACTCGTATATATACTTTTTTTATAAGTCAACAACAATCGAATGAGAGATTCGAGATTCTTTTACAATTTAACGATAATTATTATATATATATATATAAATATTGAAGTATTTGAAGTATTTGAAGTTAACATTATGTATAGTTGGAATGTTAACTTCAAATACTTCAATATTGGAGCTACAGTTGTTGGCTTTAGATGTTCGTTGCTAAATAAGCAAATAGTGTCTAGACTGAAAAACTTATGGAATACTTGCCTTGCCTATGTCATGCCTTGGTAAATTGGTCTCTTTTAATAATATTTCGAACCAAATTGTTCTTCTTACCTGTTTCATTCATAAATAGTTCCTTCATATGTATGCCTATTTTGTTACTCTTTCGGTCATTAATATTTTTTTCCAGTAAAAATGTGATTGGTTTAATGAAAGTTAAAGTAATATGCAATATTTTATAATTCATTTATTAAATATAGATCTCCATGTCGCACATCAAGTGGCATACAGTGGTTCTGTACTTAATCATATATCATTGTATATTCTTATTCTACCGTACATATAAATTAACATTATTACTAAAATATTTATCAAATACAAAGTGATATGTGGGTTTGGCATTAAAACACGGTATAGAAATGAAGAATAGTGCTTAACACACACGGTGAGAAAACATTTAAAATGAAAAATTAAATTATATTCAATAGCGCTGTTTCGAAGAATATGTTACAGAAACATGGTGTAAGGTATTACCTTAGCGCCAGTACTAAACGTTCAGATTAAAAAAGGATCGAAAGTAAAAGTAGTCTGAAAGAGAATCTGCTGGGATTCGAAACGGAATACTTGGGTGTCAATTAACCACGTTAATCAATAGGCCACGGCACCGACAAACGTAAAAGAGAAACTTCCAAAAAAATTCTTGCAAAGGGTTTTAGCAATTCAAATATCATTACGATATCTTATTTAAAAAAAATAAAAATACATATATTTTATGTAAGTATAAGCCAAATATATATTTTTTATGACATTTTAATTTTATGTGTCAAAAAACTCTCAACCCTTTGCATGTCATGAATGATGTTTATTTAATTTACTTTTAATTAATAGATTGTTATTTTAGAAAGTTTCTTCATAGAAAAGTAAGTATTTTCTGTTTACTAAAGTAAGAAAGTTGAAAAAAAGTGTAACCATACAGCATTCTAATATTATGTCAATTAATCACAATATGCTTTATTTTCTAATAAATATGATATGTGTGACTTATTATTGTAACATACATCGATAAATTCTTAATTTTTAATTGATATGTTGGTTTATTGGTATTAAATATTAGTTCATATTAAATGTGATATGTATTTTATCATAAGTAGACACATATGAAGAGTAAATAAATAAATAAAGATATATAAATTATAATACAAAAAACCTACGAAAATAATAAGTCAAATTTGTTCGTTGCAAGCGAAATGCATTTAATGCGACGTTTAAAAAATTAATAAACAAAAGTTCCAACTATAAATCAAAGAACAACAAAATGTCCTAGGAATTTTTTTCAAGTTTATGTTATATTTGTGTCAGGTATGTTCTGTTCCTTCGTAAATGACATTTTGTTCTTCTAATTTATTAGTTATTTTTAAACTGAAATAAAAGCATGATAAACACGAGAGGAAAAAATTAATAATATATTTTATAGTGCCACTATGTGATTTTTTTCCACCAAGGGCGCTTAAGATATAAAATGAGTTTCTAATTTTTTTTTTCAGATTTTAGTTCATTACTACAATGAATAACTTATTCTCCAGCCAGACAAATAGATTATTCATTCAGAATATTACGTTATAGTCAAATTTCAGATTTATAAATATTTTATATAAATTTCAAAATTTATTCCAACACATGGCTTCAATTTTTGAAAATGATTTATTTTAACTCTTAAAAAAAATGTACATTTTTCATTGGCTAAATTTTACCGTTTCAAGCGGCCATTTTTTGGCCCTAGAAAAATGAACAATTGAAACGATTGTTTCTATCAAAAACTCATTTTCTAGTTTGTAAAAAAAAATTGTAAAACTTTTGTAATACACGGAGAAATTAAAATCAATCTTGTTTTGAACAAATCGTTTTTTTTATTACTAGAAGTCTGTAACTTAAAAATCTATATTTGCTTGTAGTAGATGTACGAGGTTTTCAAATAAATTTAATATTTTTTTGTCTATAGTGGAAAAAATATTATTTCATGCAGTTCAAAATGAGTGCACCTCTAAACAGTTGCTGCATGTAACAATATATTATGTTAGACTGTTTTATTTTTAATAATCATAGTAGTTATGCAGTTGCAACGTATGAAAATATTTAAAAGCAAAAAAATATATATATTTAACATCTTTGTGATGATTTACCTTCTTACCATAAACAATATTTAATCTAAGATTTAAATATTCAAAAAATACTGTCATTTGTTGTTAACCATAATAAATTATCATTTGGTCGAAATTATTCGACTTAATATTTCAACATACAATCCTTTATACATTAAATATCTTTCGTCTGATATGTTTCCATCGTGTCATTTCCATATTCGGGGGAGACGATACATTAAATATAATATAATATACAGATAATCTAACCTGACAAAGTACGAACCACTCCTATCACCAAAATGTGCAGATGTTATAATGAGGAATGCGTTCGTACTTTACAAAAAATCCAGACTTTAATAAACTTTAAACGTTTAGAAGGTTTATTTTCTCGATCAAAATGTTAGGAACAATTACTCGGACAGATTTCTTTGTTCACATTTTCATTAAGCGAGTGAAAAAACAAAATGTTCAGAATGTTTGATTACTCCCTCACATGATATTTGTCTACTCGATGGAGAAATATAAGTAAATAAAAGAGTTTAGAACAGGTAAACTTATTTGGCCAGGATTCTTACGAAGCAAATAATCGTAGAAAACATTATTTCGTATTTGATTATCTGTTTTCTGCTAAACTGTTTTCATTCACCGAACAAAGGAACATTTGTACGCTCGCTCACCTTGTAAAAAGTATATTGATGGATGAAATTAACACCTTGATGTTAAAAATATGTTTGTTACTGTGCATACTAAACATGGCAGACACATTAGTTACATATAAATACACAATGTTTATTAAAGACTGTGATAGGGTATAGATTATCTTATATTTCTTTTAAAGTCTGACGAAAGCACCTTACTGTCTAAAAAACTTGAAATCCTGCAACTTATGCCGAAAAACTTTACAATCTGACAATTCATTACAATAGTATTTTCTATACTATTCTCTAATAAAAGGTACAGTAACTCTTTTGACATTTATGTCGTTTTTTTTATATATTTATATTCAGGGGTTCAACATTTACTACATCTAAACACCGGAAAATAGTACACAACATTTACTTTGAAAAGAGCATTTCTGGTTACAAATATGTAATTATTTTAATATGACAAGCGAGAAATAAACGCGTATTTGTTTACAATAATAAGAAACTATGAATATTTAAAATGAGTAATATATATTTTGTAGACTAAATATTAGTTTTAAAAAATATAGAAAATATTTGAGTAAAATTCATGCATACGACATTTACTGTGAATGATGAATATTTAAAGGTCAAACGTGAAATATCTTGATTATTTTTCCTTTAAAAAGGAGAAACCATATCACACTCGTCAACATTTTAACAATCGCTTCACACTTATTTGTACATTTTTTTAAAATGATTAGTTATTGAATTCAAGAAATTATTGTTAACATTAAAACACTTCTGTTGTTGAGATTTCACATATCAATACCAAATCATATTGGAGGAGTCATTACTTGAGATGAAAAGGTTAAATTGAAGATTTCACTAGAAATAAAAATTTGAATATGTTTACGAGTATAAGTAAAATAATTTCTAATATAATAAAATAACATCGGCCAATGTAATAGAGAAGCTTTTGGTGTATACTATAATAATAATTTTTATTATAAGATTTTTTATCAATTTATTTAACCTAAATCAAATATTGGTGTATCTTTTTACATCCAATTAATGTGCAATATTTATATTAACCATCATACGAGATTTTTTGAGTGCATTTTTTTCTAAAAATCTATAAAAAAATTAGTATATTTTTAAATTTTTAATATGACAATTTAAAAGTCAAATGTCTTCTAAAATCACTTAAATTCAAGTCATTTTTTGATATGTTTACTTTACAATTTAGTTACAAACTCCGAATCCTGCTTCCGAAGAAGAAAATAAACAAAAAAAAAAAGAGTAACATAATGAGGTCGATTCAAGGATTCATGATTTTCGCAAATGTGGATCAAGTTTTGATGAAAAGGTTCAAAATAAATCGCAATTCTAATTCCTACAAACGTAGAGCTACTAAAATTCTACATAAAATATTTAAAATAAATATATTTCTAGTAAAAAATGAAGATTGCGGAAAATCTATGTTATGTAAGAGTATACATAAAAAGCAGTGATTTTTCCTGCACTAGACCTTTTGGCAGAGTTATTCCCTTGAAACCAATTGATCTTCAATTCATTGGACGAAACCAATTTAATAATTTTCTTTTTTTTTTGTATGGTTAAGTGTTGAAAGGAAAATAAACGAGTTTTTATTATAACAACTCCCTGTTAACACTCCACTCTCTACAACCTATCAACAAAGTATATTGCGTTTCTTCCAACACATATTGAGACACGATGATACAAGTCTCAAAAAGATTTTGATGCTGGGCAATGTTTCTGGTAGGAGACCAATAGGTCGTGCCCCCTTACGGTGGATCAAGGACGTTTTCAACTCCACTCTGTGCGAGACTTCACATCTGGCCGGAGACAGAAATGGCTGGAGAAATATTGTGCATGAAGATCACGACCTTTAATCATGAGAATTATGTCAAGAGAGATAATTTTTTTTGATATTCGTTTTTTTCCTTCAAAGATTAACGTTATTCGTTTAAGTTGGTTTAATATGTTTCATAACTCTTTCCAAAAGTAAACTAAATAAAAAAAAATCTTTCACCGTCACCAATTTTAGCGCTTATCTCTACGTTATTCGAGCATTTCGCTACAAATCACTACTCATTTTTATAAATCTTTATGATATATTGGATAACATTTCAAATTGACTGACAAAAACTGTACGTTGGGAAAATTCGCCAGTTTCTGTTCAATTTCAAATCTCATTTTAAATAGCGTACCGAAGCCATTCTGGTAAAAATATAAGAAATCGCTTCAATATCTCTTATCCTATATTTAAAATATTTGCATTTTGTGAATCTTTATCCTATTTCAATAAATAGTATTTCGTAATATTATATTTGCAATAAAGTCTTTTTCATTGACTTCTGTTGGTGTCTATATATTTATAGTTTTAACAATATTGAATTCTAAATAAGTCTTAACATTCTTAATACCCATTTTCTTTCCTCTTTTACCATTTTTATTTACCATCTCTCAAGGTGTCACCGTCCGCTGTTCAAATTTAATTGGTGACTTAGTTATTTTTACAATAATTAAACTAAACAAAATAAAAACTAATCAATTGCTTTCGAAATAAATAAAGATACCAAGCGATAATATTTATTTTGACAAATACATCTGTTGCTTCTTTCAAATTCAACTTTTAAATTTTCTTAATTATACTTTGGCCATAATTTACGATTTTTAAATACAAAAATATTCTTGAAGGAAAAAATTTAATTCTATTTTTATTTGTTATTTTATAAATGATTTTCGAAAACAATTGATTAGAAATATGTAAATTAAAAATTCATTGTCGGATGTTATTAAAAAAAAACTTTTTTTTTAATGTGTGTTGAGGTTTTATCCAAATTTATGAGTAAATTGCTCCACGTTGTTAAGATAAAGAAAATTCTAAGAGGGATGAAATTCGGGAATGAAATGTCAGGGAGGAAATGATTAATTTACAGCATTTTGCCAATCACATATTAGTTGATCATGAATTTTACGTATTTTAATATAACATGTATGAATTTATTTGCCACAAACAGTTCAATTTATACATAAATACGTGTTAAGTATAACTAAATTTCATTTTACAATGAAAAATAATCAAACTTTTAATAAACTTACAAAACGTGAATGCTTTTGAATATTGTTTTGAAATACGAAGATCGACTACAGGATCGACTAATCTTGAAATATAAAAAAAAAATATCGATCGTTATTTTTAGTGGTTTCAGAAAGTCTACAAAATTTATTTTCAAAACTCTGTTAGTTTTGAGATTGCAACGTAACTGTCTAGTCTCTATATTCTGTATTTGACGTACGCTAAAAAAACAAATTACTTAATATAAAACTGAACGTATTTGAGACATTATGCTTCTAACTCTCTCGTTATTGCTACCACCAGTTCTCTTTTAAACATTTAAACTTGACTAAATTAAGGTTTGGAATTAATTAATGATTGTTAAAATGCTGTAAGTATAAGAAGAAAGATGACTACTTGTAGTTGTATGATTCATATGGAAGGTAGCTATAGAAGCCTGGGTTTATGGGACCACGAGGGAGGGAATGAACGAAGTAATATTCAGAAGCAGGCTCGGGCGCTATTCAGTCGAGGAAACCCGTGTTGACCAGCTTCTCGAGGAAGAACTTCACATCCCCCAGCTCAGAGTCCTTGATACCCAGAGACTTAAGCATTCCCAGGTCTCCGTTCTCTACAGCCATAAACACGGAACGAAGGTGCTCCAGGTCGGATCTCATCAGGTGAAGAGCTGCGCCGAAGTCCTCGATGGTCTGTGATTCTGCAATGAAAAGTTTATTCCTTACTAACGGCGGTTGAAGATATACGAGTAAAGTATTATAATGAATGATTGAACAAAATATAACTGTTCATGAGAGATGAATGTATTAAGTCAGTGGTGCCCGAACATATCTGAAATGCGTGCTGCGTACAGAGGCAACCGATTAAAGGGGTGGCCACAGGCCACTCCTTAAATTGTCTATCCAATAGTCTGGCTGCCTCTTTATGTAGTTAACTTTATGTGTCTTAGTCACCTTGGTTTTTAAAAAAAGTCTCAAACATAAAATGCAAAATAATTAACTATGTGAATACATAAAGGAAAACGATTAAATTTAAACTTAAAAAGTGGTTTGCGACAAATCTTGCACTCTTGTATACCGTTTAATTTGGGTTATGACACTCTTGTACTAAATGTCTTGATACACAAGTGTGTTCCTGTTTACTCAACGCATTTTTGATCCTCTGAACTGTGGAATGAAATTAGATGTGCCAACTTAAAACTCGCTGTTGCCAGCTAGAACATAAAAATAAATGAAGAATTAAAGTACGCGACGAAAATGTTTACCTGCGTACAATATACTCGCTTAGTAATGATTTTTTTTTAAATAAAACGATTTTCAAGCAAGCGATGACGATCACTTAAATTTTTTGGATTTCTGCATTAATTATAATTTGATACAAGGGATTCTATTTATTTGGGGTCGACGACAATCGTCAAGTTCTCGATATAATATGGTGCCAATAGGAGAGTAAAAAAACTTAATTAATAGGTTATTTCTTTTTTTTATTCAATGTTATATACTAATTTTAACTGTAATAATAATAATAATATTAATTGAAAATAGGTATAAATATAATTCGTGGTATAATAATTTAAAAGAATATATACAGAATTGTTTAATTTTTAAATTAAATTAAATATAAAACGAAAGCAGCGTATCTATACTTAAAAAAAATATACTGGATTAGAAATAAGGACGACATTTTTGGTTTTTGCACACATACGGCCCTGAGTTAAGTTGCCCATTTCAATATTCGGTTCATCAATTATTAATAATGTGACGTATTTCCAGTCGGAGAAAATGAAGATCGCCCTTTTAATCGAATCAACCGGGTCTTATCTGGAGTAAGTAGTCTGAACGTTCAGACAATATATTATGGCATGTGTTGTGAGTTATGTTTAGCCCCACAATTACATTCAATGCAATTTTCGTTCATTACGCTCCGTCTCTGCGTGTTCACCTTGCATTTATTTATTTATTTAATACAACTACGATCTGGTGGGCTTATTGCCAGACGGCTTTCTCTTCCAACCAACCAGTCCAAGCATTTAGTCACCCCTACTCGGAGTCTATTAAGGGTTAGACTTTTTTCGAGACTTCCATCCAGTTGTTAAATGTTTTTTCTTTCCACTTCAGAGAATGAGCTTTATCCAAAGGAATCAGGTCAGTTCTTGTGCTGTCTTCATGAAACTATTCCTGGATTTCAATCTTGATATAGCAGACTAGATACAATTAAAGAATTCTCGGATGCAGGACTTTTTTTCTATATAGGTCAGATAAAACAAAACGTAAATGTTTAAATAACGTTATATTTAGAAATGCAACTGTAGGGTACCTACGTCCCTAAATAAATAATTGTCAAACATAATTTGTTGTCAAAATAAATTGTAAACATACAGGGTCAACGACCGATTAATCAACCTCTGAACAATCTACAATTGTCACATACTAGAAACGTCAATGTGTACTCACAAATAGTATTTACGCTTTGTCTCGCCGTTTCGGCAAATAAATATCCTACCCGCTATACTGGGGCACGCGCAGGAGTGAGACAAAGTATATATCGCGGGCGCATTCACTCACAACTATAAAATACCTACTTGTAGATAAATAAAGATAATTATTAACTCGACCGTTCGTTGACTATTCACTTTCACTTTTACCCGCATTCCTGAGTTTTGTATTTATTTTAAATACAAGACATATCAAAATCATCACGACGTATCAAGATAAGCATCACGCTAAACAACTATCAAATAATTGAAGTAAATGTTATTTTAAACAGTTATTAATATTTATACATACATACAATTTCGGCACAACCCTTTTGGTTTAGATATAGAGGATATACCAACATGTCCTTATATCCACGCATCCACCTATTATATCGTCCATATCCACATATACACGCCACACCTGTTATACACGTTCTTCTGTTTCTCGCACCTTCTTACCATTTCCTTAGTTAAAAATTTACTCCCCACATCTTTCAACGCTTCGTTTCAAGTCTTTCGTAACTCATTCTCTTATTGTGTTTAACACTTGCCTTACTGTGCTAAACAATTCCGCCAGCCACTGTGCTTGACGCTCAGCATCCAGTGAAAAATGTATGTTTTAAATTAAAATTATGCAAAATCTGCTAGGTTATTTTTTGTAATTAGCTATAAAATTATTTTATTATGTAAGTCCTGGTCACTCACTATCCATCATAGGGTGGCAAGTGTTAAACCTATCTGTCTATCAATGATTTTTTTTTAAATTCTACGTATAATATCCATTTCTAACAAACAGTTATCCTTCATCCAATTATTTCTTACTTAATTCAATAATATAATAACATATTCCACGTTAGGCTCGCATTTCTACAGCATTAATTCTCCCCATCATCCATATACTCGTATCAAGTTTAGCACTAAGAAACTGTTTTGCATAATCTTTTTTGAAAATTTAGCTATTGATTTATTGGGAAAATAGTACTCAGTGCGCCATTGACCTTGTTCCCCGCACCAACACGCGTTTCAATATCTCTCTCTTTATAAAGATTTCTAAAAAAAAAAAAAAAAGGTTTTAATCTTTCATTTTTCACCCATACAATACAATTACTCGTAGAATCACCTTTTTTAACAACCATAACTTTCGACTTGTTCACATTCATTGTTATTAAATCTTTTTCTAAAGTTCTTTGTATTTTTTCAACCAACAGTGTTAAATTATTTTCATTTTCCGCCACAATTACCTTATCTTCATACAACAAACCATTCACAACCAAATCTGTCATTTTCTCGCTTCTCATTTCACCCTTCATCTCGTTTCATATTTATGGGATTATTATTATAATATGAAATTATGTTTATTATATTCATTTTACACTATCTCGGTGCTATAATAAGGAAATTCGTAGCCATGGCTTGACTTGAATACAGAACAGAAGTTTTATGACATCCCATTGATCCCATCTTTGCGAAGAGGGTGTTTGATAGGTAAATGTTCTTACAATCACGATGTTTCCCAGTTGGGGTGAGCAGAGAGGAGATACTGTCATACTTTTCTTTCGTGACATATACTTCATCTCCTCCATAGCTATACATCTTCTCATACAGCTCCTTCTTTTCTCGTGCTTCTTGTATTTTCTTCTTTCAAAATTTTATTCACTTGGTTCAACCATATTTCTCTCGGTTGTCCTCTACTACGACTCTTACTCACGCTTGCATAACAAATCTATTTAGTCAATCTTTTGTCAATCATCCGTTAAACATGTCCTAATTACTTCAACGTTATTTTTTTACCCTTCTTATAGATCAGTTTTTAGCCCACATTTATTCTATATAATTACATTAATTATCATGCCATACATCGACACATCATATATTCCTCTCAGTGCACACATTTTACCTGCATTTACTCGACTTCTTTTACGCATTTTCAATGTATACGTTTTACTCCCATACATAAATCTTGGTAGTATTTTTTTAACCTGACGAGTTTATTGCCATGTGGCAATCTCTTCCAACCAACCAGAAAGATGTTTTTATAGGCCTTAAGTGTTAACCAGACTGGAATCCTATTTAAAAAAATCTGAGTTCCAGCGGGGATCAAACCCGCAACCTCCGGATCGATTGTGCTTCATAATAGTATTATACTATTATAAAGCATAATTTTAGCACATCTCAACATGCCATGGTTTGAATAAATTTATTTTAGTTTCCAATTGACATGTTTCCTATTGCAACTCGCAGTTCGCTGTCTTGTTTGACCGTTTCGCCATCTGATAACAAAATTGTATTGTATTACACTTTCGTTGTATACAGTACAGCCTGGCGGGCTTATTGCCATGCGCAATCTTTTCCAACCAATTAAAAATATGTTAAAGAGGAATTAAGTGAAAACTAGACTGAAATAATAAAAATAAAATCTAAATTCTAGCGGGATTTGAAATCGAAACCTTCGGGCTGGGAGACAAGAGACTTCTTACCAACTAGACCACGGAGGCTGGATACTTCCCAAATAGCAGATTTTATATTACTTTATTTTTCATGATTCAATTACCATGACTGAATATTGCAATATTAATTGTCACGTTTTTTCTTTACATTTGAATTACAATTCACTGATAAAATAAATCATATATTATACGATGATTTGTATAGCGTTATATTAAACATTTGTTGTATATATTGTAGTAAAACCCCGGAGGCTTATTGTCGTTCGGAATTTCCCCCAACCAACCACAAAGTTAAAAGACCTCAGGGGAAAATCTCAGACTAAGACCCATTTGTTTTTTTTAATTCATCAAGAATTAAACCATAATCTTCAGGATTGGAAGTCATGCACTCTACCAACTAACCAACGAAGGTCTTCAACTCAGCATGACTTGTTAAGGTTAGCTTAGCAAAACAGGGATTTATATTTCACACCTCGTCGAAAATCCTCCCTTTTTTCAAAGGTAACAAAGTGAAATCCCCAACATAAATTGACCTTTCTTTTCATGAACAGAAGAACTTCAAATAGGACTAGTTATTTCCCAGAAATTCAATTAACTCCATTGTTATGAAACACATAAAAACCATCCTTTATTATTATTTGGCTTGTCATCGCTGAAAGAGAAAAAGAGGTAATAATTTTTCTCCAACTTTCCCTTCCCTGACAGAAGAAGAATTTCTCGACAATATAACAAGTGGAAACATAAGATAATCTTTTCAAAGAGGATTAAATCTTTCAGCATTTTTCTACTCAATTGAAGATACTGCTGTAGATTAATTAAAGTGATAAGACAAGATTTACGAAAAGAAAAAAAAATATTTTGATAAATAATATTAAAAGGACTGGGTGGTTTAATATGTCAAAAGGTTAAAGCAAGGATGTATCATGTCTTCTCTTCATGTTTAATATTAATATGAATTCATGTGTTTATTTATATAGATTCATGCGTTAAGGAACTATAGATATCAATTGGTGGCATCTAATGACGAGTGGGAATGTGTACGGATTGTTGTATGCTGATGACGTGTAGTCTTAGTGGAAAATGAGATTGCCATATAACAAAAACCTCTTCACGTATTTTGTATGTTACAGTGAGGGTGGATATTCAATGATCGCTAACAATTACTCTGGAATGTACACCTTCACTATAGTAATCAGCGAATGTGTAATATAGTGTAAACCATTCACATTAATTTGTGAAAGTATACTTCCACTGTGAGTTGTCAGTGAATGTTCTAGAATATAAACATCCGCAGCTCCCGGTTCTTGCACTTTGTAATGCAAGACTCGAAAATGTCTATGCAAGAAGAAGGGCATTTTATGCACGTTGAAATAACTAAATATATTTATTTTAAATTTGCTTACCCCATCCCTCAGTCACTAAAGGTTACAAAACACTGGAGTTTTTTAATAAATTAAAAGAGAATTATAAACCACTTCCACTGACATATACAACTAATGAGTAATACAATATAATATTATAACAGGTAAACTTGTTGAAAACTAGAATAAATATTTATAAATAAATATTCACAATAAATAAATATTTATAAAACCTCGAAGTCAAACGATCACAAAACACATTAAAAACGATAGCATTTGTTAAATTCTTAATGAAACAACGTGATACAATGGACTTCTCCTCGCGATCAAGTAAGATTGTCAGCCGTCTTGTAGCTAGGAGACGCCTGTGTGTGTTGTTTTATTACGTGCAAGCTTTTATACTTCAGCTAGCATACAGTCTTGAAACATCAAACCCAAAGTTTCGATGGTAAATAGATTAAATTGGCATGTTTAATCTGCTGCAGTCTTCCGTTAAGTAATGTTTTATATAGCACTTTTTGTGTTGCTTAGTAGCGCTAAAATAATTTATGATAATCAGCATATAAACTATTAAAAAATATATTCAGACTCAAAATGGTCTAAGATTGAAACAAAAAAAGAAGGGAACCCGTTTTATTAGCATGACTGCTAACCGTTACTAGCATGAATGCTAGTAGTTAGACCACGACTGTCGACAACGACGTGATAAGATATATGAGGCTGGTTTATAAAACTACGAATCAGAATTCATTTGCTGCCTTTGTGAGAAGAGGAATTAAAAGAGCGCCAAAAAGAAGAAGACTGAATAAATGGTGATTTCAAAGGTCTTATATCGAAATTATGGTACAAAAGCTTTTACAAAACTGACGTATTTGTATTTTTTGCCACCTTTTGTTAAAAGTGCTCCTCTTTTTATGTTTCGTGATAAAAAAAACAGAAAAACTAAATAGTGAGTGTTTTTTACAACTCCACTTTAAAAAAGGCGTGAATTATTCTTTCAGTAGAAACATGCTAGCGAATACAAGTTCGTTGTAGTGTTTTTTTTACACTTTGAAGATAAAATATAAACAGAAGGGAAGAATACCCCTTTGTGATTGCTCGAGTAGGGAAATTAACAAAAAAAATCCCCTTTGAATTCTCTCTGGAAAAAATCCATTCGTATGGTACCCTTCAAAACGTTCAAACTGGCGTTGCAAATATATTTAAGAATGTGGCGGGGAGATGACATATTCTTCGGCTTCATTTATCAAGACTTCGGTTTTTTTAGAATTACTACAGTAGTCATGGAACTTGCAGTATGTCGCCGTCCGTGTTTTCAGTACTACCGCATGTAAATATGCAATAACACTCGCACACGTCTAACGTACATGAGATTAGCAACCAGAGATACTCTGTTACCAAATTTGGACCCTTTTTATTTTTATCGTGCACCATCAGGAATCGAACCCGAAAACCCCTTGAGGAATTCCAGCATCTTCCTTTACTACGAAGGTGGATTGAAAATAGTTAATGAATGATGAAAGTACATCTTGGTTCTCAGTATAGATAATATACTGGGTTGTCCGGAAAGTAATTTCGTATTTTTAGGTTGAATTCAAATACAAAATTGTACCTCGTATCAAAATTACACCAGTTATTTTTAGTATCTCAGCAATATCTCGTGTCGTAGAATGCTGATTGTTCTCGATTAAAGCCATGATTTGGTCGTCATCAGTGGTAATAGGCTTTCCACAGCGGACCTTCGAGTGTCGTAACACCATTACGGATTTATTTAAAGTACATTTGACACACTCTGTTTTTGTCACATTTTTTCCTTTGCGGTAGTAAAAAGTGTCAAGCACCAAAGAAAATATTATATTTTGTTCCATTTTCAAAATGACGCATGCAATTCAGTAAACAATGACCAAAAAATGCGCTAAACTTTTACCTTTTATAATAATATATTGTGCATTCAGCACGTTCGGAATGGTGTTAGCAACGAACATTTTATTCTAACGACATATATTCGAGAAATACGAAACAACTTTCCAGACAATATATTATTTTGAAATTTTGGCCTAGAGGTCAATACGAAAGAGGCGTGTTATATAGAATCCAAGAACTTTTTGCCATGTTGGATTTTTTCCAATTATTGCGGAAAACATTAAAAAGCCCGAGTTAACAAAATAAAAATAGGACATTTCTTAAATTGTTGACCATCGGAAATCGAATCAGAAAGCTCTTCGAGTATGTTACACGTTCTAGCATCAGGCCCCTGAGGTTATCATATTTTGAAAATCTTGCATTTAGGTAAAATATAATTTTATAAAATAGAATAAAAAACATAATGAATTTTTTTTACCCAGTTTCAGGCTCATATGAGACAGGTGATTTTCTCAATATTTATTATTTGATAAATATTAGTAATAAAATTGTAATGTTAAAGATGATGGAAAGTAAAAAAATTTTTCTATAATGTAATGGGTGGCACAGATGGCGTAAGGAGAAATAAGTTTAACACTTATGGTTTTATGAGATGTCTGATGAAATTTATGGATGTTCTTAACGGTTGAAGGTTTAAGTTTATAGCTATTGTTTCTTAAAGGTGAGCTCTGAATAGGAATAAATATATTTTTACCGTACTTAGGAAATTTTCAATTCGATTTCTATTTGAAATAATGTGCCCTTGTCGACCTTTTTACAGTTTGATTTCTTTATCTTTATAAAGTCATGAGTCGTATAACTGTTATTCAGCAGTACTAAATCTTTATAAAGTCAGGATTCGTATAACTGTTATTCAGTAGTACTAAATATTTATAAAGTCACGAGTCGTATAACTGTTATTCAGCAGTACTTAATCTTTGATATATTTTTTTCATTATTTTACTTACTGAATTTAGAAATACAAAAAGGGGTAAACTTAAGGAAAACAAAAAGAACCTCGGTGGCCTAGTTGATGAGTATATATATATATATATATATATATATATATATATATATATATATATATATATATATATATATATATATATATATATATATATATATATATATATATATATATATATATATATATATATATATATATATATATATATATATATATATATATATATATATATATATATATATATATATATATATATATATATATATATATAATATGCCCGGTATATATAAAAATAAAATATGCCCGGATCTAAGAATTGAGTATTACAGAGAGTGATGGTGGAAGAGGTGGACCATGAAAATTACGATCTTTAAAAGTGTTGAATTGATAGAGAAGATGATGAAATTATTAATACATTACCTGAAAGGGCTATAGCGACTTTTTCGACACCTCCCAGTGGAGCGAGGGCATCGCGGGCCTTGCTGCCAAAGAGCTTCTCGAGATAGTTGGGCCCGTGCGAGGCCAGCAGGGACTGCAGGAAGGACGCCGTCTCTTCTACTGGTGGCCTCTTGGCTGGAACAAAAGTAACATCATGTAAATGCTTGTTGTCCCACATATAATATATATCAATGTTAATAATATCTATGATTGCATCTGAAGATAATACTCACGGAGATCTAAAGGACGTAAATGACCTCCCTTTTGTCCCTATCCCGTATTTCCTCTTTGTTTCTTTGTGGATACTTTTGCTCATACCGGGATCCTGTGATAAAATCCACCTTTTTCCTGGGATTTTCCGGGATTCCAGGATATAGATTAAATCAATATTTTGAAATACAATAACTCAGATAAGGCGGAGGTGATTAATAATTTAAAAAATACTATTCCAAGTAATTTAATACAATTCGATTCATGATTGGTGTAAATAAAACACTATTGGTGACAAAATAATTATTTTTTGAGTACATTTTAAATTAAATTAATGAAAAAGTAAGATTGAAGAAATCAATTATGATTTCTCAAATCTCACTAAAAAATCATTTTTTTTAAAGTAACATTTAAGAAATCAAAATTGATCGACAGAGTCGATTCTTGGTTGTCAAGTTGCAGAAACATAGTTTTTTATTGGTTCTAGTGATGTGACGATGTCGCGAATAATCGAACTTCTTTTCTAAATAGAAGATGCCCACATCTTGATTGCAGTTAGTAAGATTTTTCAATACAGACGATCCTAACTTCATAAATAATTTTAGTATGATAAGAAAACTGTGCCATATTTTTGTAATAAAGTGTAACATGTCTTGAAAAGTTCAAAAAAAAAAGAAGAAAATAAACAATTTAAGAACTCACAAAAACTAAAGTATTCTGATAAATTATGATAATATTTTTTTTAAGTCTTAACATGAAACTAATTTGTTTATTTTTATGTTCGGGATTCCCCGGGACAAGAAGCATTTCCCAGGAAAACTGAAACACTCGTAGTGGAAAACAGACCGGTATTGCGCGAGAAAAACTATCAAATTATATTACTCTTATAATGCAAACAGAGCCACGTTCGCTAAGAGGTAAATCTAGGCATTTGCCTAGGGGCGCTTAAAGATCCCGTAAATATGCTATAAAAAATATTTAAAAAATTAAAAGTGAATTTGGACTTTAATGAGATATTATATGAAGTTGCAGTGAAGAAAGTAAATCACAAGCTGAAATGGTTGTTGTGTAGCGTGAAATACATCATCATCCGAAATGGAAATGTTTTTTCATAACGTTTTGAGGGAGGGGTGGGGGATGCAAATTGCAAACTGCCTAGGGACGCCGTTTATACAAATGCGACACTGGATGTGTCATTTGACAATAATCTATTTATTTAAATATATGTGTACACTTCACTCTAAAGAGATTTCATTTCATATAAACTATGTTATATAATTTCTATGAATTATGTGTACCTATTATGTGAACCCTTTGCTCACTGCAAAGCTTTTATTATTTCATTACTCGTTTTGAAAGTAGTTTTGATAAATTAATAAATGGATGGATGTTGAAAACTTTTAGTTTCATCTAAAAATTAATGCTCAATTGCCTCGTAAAGAAGTTTAAAATAAATTTAAAAAATCTAATTACTTTAATATTTCAATGAAAAGATCTTATAAAAAGCTTTATGATAAAACCCGCTAAGAAAGTGAGAATAAAGTTATTTAATAATTTGTTGTAACATTTTTCAGCACCTACAAAATCATCAAAATACTCCAAGTCTAAAAAACTCGATTAAACTTTAAGTTCTAAATTGAATTTCTCTTTTATTTTCTATTTATGTGCGAAATCTCTTTTATTTTCTATTTATATGCGAAAAAAATTTATGTTAATTTTTCATATTTGACATTCGAGGAAATTTTCAATGTCGAGTAAAATATAAAATTAAATTTCTTTCAAAATCAAATATTACCTAAGGAAGGATTTATTTTGAATTCGTAGCTATTTCGTAACAAAAGATCATGATAGACATTTCATTTTTTTATTTTATAAAGAACGTTTTTCTTTATGTAAAGCCAGAGAATTTTTATAAAGAACGTTTTCCTCTACTTCAAAAACGATTCCGTGTTTTTTAAACTGATCTCATTAGACTTAGCAATATTATTTGATCAGAATAATCATTAAATCCGTTCAAACATCAATGAAGGAGAACATTTGCGATTCTACTAATGGATTCTGTTATTTAATAATATAAATAAATATATTTTTTAGGTCAGTGTGCAGAAAATTGTATTGCATACGGGCTCAAAAGTGATACCAAAATATAACAAAGATAGTACAGCAAAAAAAAAAACATAACACAATTCATGATAATATATAAGTACAATTTTTATCCAAAAATATTCAACAACATTTTTTTTCCTATTTTCTTTATTTATGCTGGAAGCAGTAGCTTTTTACGCTAATTTCTAAAAATTGGCAACGATACTCACTTAGATACAGTTATACTAATTCGACTGGAGGCTCAAAATCAATGACGCCAAAACTGAGGTTATCATATTCTCCCGCAAAGTCAAGGAAAGAGTGCCATCGGTGGTTGCCTGGTTGAGTTGCAGGACGTGATTAAATACCTCGGCCTGCACCTTGACCGGCTACTGACGTAGAAAACCCATCTGAATACCATCAGACAGAAGGGTCACAAAGGCATAGGGGCTATCGGTTCGATATTTCATCTTCTTTTCACCCATAAGTTCCTCCTCTATAAAAGCCTTATTCATCCTATCTTGACCTATGTCTGCTGCACCTGAAACTCCAGAGAGTGCAGAACAAGGCATTCAGGATATCTTTTAACACCCATCCCAGAACAAACCTTACCCGACTCCACGCCGAACAGCGAGAAGAAACCCTACAACACCACATCCTCGTAAGTGAGCGAGTGAGCAAAAGTGAACAAAATCACAGCAATCCCTTAGTCGCTGCCCTGGAGGCTTACAGGAGTAAATTCGATCTACCCTTCCGTTATAAGCACAGGCTCCCAAAGCATTATCTGTTGCCTGACTAGTCTACCTACAGTATTAGCTAGGAGCACCAAGGTCTGAGTGAATGTGATAGAATACAAGAAGCCTGAACGAATGGACTTGTTCTTGCTAAAAAAATTGTTGTAAGAATTGTTATCTAGTTATAAGTAGTATGTAGGTGTTAATTATTCCTAAGAAATCATATATTAAGAATATAAAAAATTGAAATAACATGACACGTAGTAAAATAAAATTAAGTAACTTCATAAATTATAATATATAAATAAGATTAGTCAATCAATAAATTGGTATATACTCGTACTATATGTTAGGTATAGCCTTGGCAAATATTTGTATCATATATTACTTTGTTCAATAAAAATATAAAAAAAGTTATACTAATTACATATTAAGATTAAGTGGTAAAGGACTAAAATCTTGCACTGCGATGTTGCATTAAGGCATCAAATTAATGTGTAATAAACATATCGTTCACACTACTATAAAGCGGTAACTCGTAAACAACTCGCATTTTCGTTTATTGGGCCATTGTATAATTGTCCAACATTTCCTGTGTATAAATGGACGAACAATGCGAGTTGGATAAGAATCTTTTTATATCGTCGGAACATCCGTTGGACAACAGTCTTTTTATATCGTCGGAACATCAGTTGAATTTCGGAGCCAACAATCCTCCGTTCACGCCAGCCATCCTCCTCTGCCTTTCAATATCCTCCATATTATTTAGGTCATCTGTACCAATATATCCTAGATATCTGACAAATAATGACTGATGGAGTTTTTCTCACCCCAGATACAGCTCATGTATAAGAGTTTTGAGCAGTTCCGTTCAATTTAGTTTTTAATCAATCTACCCTTATTGTCGTAGTTATATGCTACATCCATATGATACTTTGTAGGTGGTTAGGTAACTATTGAGGATGCCACCTGAAAGCTGGTCAAGAGCTTTGCTGGTTTATTGATCGTATGAAATTCGACAAATCGAACGCTATCCTACATCATATACCGATATTAGGATAGACATATTTGAAAGCTCAGTCTGACATGAAGTGTCGGGCTTTGGATCGACCTACTCATAGATAATGACTTTTACGTACCCATGTATTCCTGGTTGAACGTATAGGATGATAATGATGATGGTAATTATGTACCTGTTTTATTTTCTGATTGTATTTCACCAGAATTTATTTAGTGGCATTTGTCAGTTTATGTTATACTCGTATATAAAAGAAAACAGTTCTATAAAGGTGATATGCCGCTCTAATATTGATAGAAAACATCTAATCAAGCTAAGTCAAATATCGATCTGACTTTGGTCAACCTAGAACCCTAGAAAGGGTAACTGTACAGAGTATTCAAATGGCTTTATAAAACATCTAAACAAGCTAAGTTAAATCTCAACCTGATTTCGGTCAACCTGAAACACTACAAGGCAAACTATGCAAAGTATTCAAAAGTCTTTATAAAATATGGAAAGGTGTGAAATCTTTTGCATTTTTTGGTAATTTATTATTGTCCTTTTTTGGTTTCGTTTATGGCTTTGTGTATCTCTAATGTTTATTAATTCTCCATCATTAAATTATTTTGAGGTAAATATAGTTCTAATTAATTGCGTATTTAATTTATTCCTAAGTAACGTGTGCTAAATATTATATTACTTTGTCCGTTTATCCATTGTTTTTAGATTTATTTATTTTATTAGAGTCCCTCCATATAGTCCTGGAAGAAACACGAGCGGGGATTAATTTTTCGTAAGTGGAATAACAAAGTAATTTATTGTTAAATATTATTATGTGGAGTGCCACAAAATTAAATAAACCGAAGCCTTTGTTAAACTATTTTTACCATTCAGAGGGTGAATTATAATAATTGTCTGACCTGTGACGATATTGTCCTTTAAATATGATAGTTATGTAGGATACCTACCTAAATAAATAAATAATTGTCAAGATGGATAAGTGAATTGTTAAACATAATTAAATTAAATTAATTATTGTTGAAATAATAAACATACAATCAATTAAATCTATGAATACTTCATCGGTCAATGACCGATGAAGTTTTCATAGATTGCTACACGTTAAGAACAACAACAATGTTTACTATTTTTGTAGTACCTGCGATTTGTCTAGCCATCTCCAAATACAAATAAATAAATAAGTAGACAAAAGAGATTTGTCGCAATCTCTGTCTGAGATTGTATTTTATTTAACATTAAAAGGTCATGAAAGCATACTGAAATCTATTTTGGATTATAATCCAATTTATCCCTGAATACTCCACCGAACCTTTTCATTCGAAAGCTTTTACATCCGAATAAAGACATTTTCTCTTGAGAATTGCTTTTGTGTCGAGTCGTGCCAACACTGGTGTTTTGTGTCGAGTCGTGCCAACACAGGTGTTTTTTAATATAAATAATTGAAACAAATACAATACGACTATAAATATTTAACAAAGAAATTTTAAAATTATATTTAAATATTAAAAATTCCTGTGGAGTCTTGGATGTTTCTCAATATATAATAATATAAAATTACAATTTCTATAGAACCATTTAAATAGCAGACTTTTTTCAAGTATTTTTGTCCTGGGATTCGAACCCACTATTATTGACATATTAAAAAAATAATAAACTGAACTAAGTGAACATAAGGAAGGGGGTGGCTATGGCCATTAGATAGTGCGTTTCTCTTAATCTTTTTTTTTTTTTTATTAAACAAGTAAATTACTATACAAACATTTGTCAAGGCTATACCTATATACAAATTTATTACTTAACTAATCTTAATTATATGTTATAATTTATGAACTTATTTAAACTTATTTTCCTACATATCATTTTATTTTATTTATTCAATCTTAATATATGAGATCTTAGAAATAATTAACACCTACATACTACTCATAACTAGATAACAATTCTTACACTAATTATTCTGCAAAAACAAGTCCACTCGTTCAGGCTACTTGTATTCCATCACATTCACTCAGACCTTGGTCGTCCCAGCTAATACTGTAGGTGGACTAGTCAGGCAACAGATAATGCTTCGGGAGCATGTGCTTATAACGGAAGGGTAGGTCGGATTTACTCTCGTAAGCCCCCAGGGCAGCGACTAAGGGATTTCTGTGATTTTGTTGGCTTTTATAGAACTTTACGGTCCAAGCGAGGATGTGGTGTTGTAGGGTTTCTTCTCGCTGTTCAGCGTGAAGTCGGGTAAGATTTGTTCTGGGATGGGTGTTAAAAGATATCTTGAATGCCTTGTTCTGCACTCTCTGGAGTTTCAGGTGATCCGTATTGCTCACACTACCCCAAACGGGTGCAGCATAGGTCAAGATAGGACGAATAAGGGTTTTATAGAGGAGGAGCTTATTTTTGGGTGAAAGGAAGCTGCGTCGATGAAATATCAAACTGATAGCCCCTATGCCCTTGTGACCCTTCTGTCTGATGGTATTCAAATGGGTTTTCCACGTCAGTCACCGGTCAAGGTGCAGGCCGAGGTATTTAACCACGTCCTGCCACTCAACCAGGCAACCACCGATGAATAAGGGCATCGACGGCACTCTTTCCTTGATTTTTCGGGAGAACATGATGGCCTCAGTTTTGGCGTCATTGATTTTGAGCCTCCAGTCCTGGTAGTATTTCTCAAGGATCTCAAGAGCAATCTGAAGACGGCGACCAGCTCGATCCACCTTGAGTGACGATGCGTAGCATGCCGCATCGTCAGCAAATAGTGCGAGTTTACAGTTTGGGGGAGTAGGAATGTCGTGTGTGTAAATATTAAATAGACATGGTCCAAGTATGCTGCCTTGGGGGACACCCATAGGGATGGGCCTGGCGGATGACGTAGAATGATGAGTGGTGACTGTGAAACTTCTATTGGAAAGGTAGGATTGAAGTAGTTTCACGAGATAGAGTGGAGTGCCAGTGAGGAGAAGTTTGTGAAGAAGGCCATCGTGCCAGACAGTATCAAAAGCCTTCTCGAGGTCCAGCAGTACCATGCCAGTACTTCTGTTCCTATTGAAGCCCATCGACACGTCTTCCACGACACGGGTAAGTTGCTGGACCGTGTTGTGTCTTGTTCTAAATCCAAATTGCTCATGAGGGAATGTATTATTGGATTCGTGATGGAACACTAACCTTGAGGCAACCACTCTCTCAAAAAACTTGCCAAGACCTGGAAGAAGGCTGATGGGCCTGTAGCTAGTTGGATTTTCGGTAGGTTTATTTGGCTTGTGAATAGGAACAATATTGGCTACTTTCCAAATACTCGGAAAATAGCCATTAAGGAGTGAAGCATTTATTATTTTAGTAAGAAAAATCCTCGCTTTGAGTGGTAACTGTTTAAGAAGACTATTGTGTATATTGTCGGGACCGGGTGCTTTTCGTGTTTTAAGTCTGTCAAGGATACGACCAATTTCGGACGGGGTGCAAAGTTGCACCTCGTTTTGGTTGGTCGGGGAGTAAGCAAAGCTGGTGAGAGTGTCCTCGACAGCTTTGTTGACATCAACATTTCCAAGATCGGAAGTGATTGAGTACGTATTCTCATAAGCGTCCGCCAAGGCATTAGCCTTGTCAATGCCAGAAACAGCCAACCCTGAGGCTGTGCGCAGAGGTGGTATGCTTTGAGACGAGCACTTGATACCCTTGACGACTCGCCAGAGAGTACCGTTACCCGGTTCTAGAGCTGCCAATTTTCTCTGCCATAGCTGGTTTTTAAGTAGGCGGATTTCTTTTTTGATTTCATCTTGGAGGACGTTTAGAAGTGTTTTGTCACGTTTGTCTAGTGTACGTCTGTAGGTCTGCTGTGTGTGTTTAGAAACACATATTGGGAAAGAAAACCGCAGAAAACTCACGATTACCATGGAAGACGAACTACAAATAAACATTTAAAGGTCTGATATGTCATAGTAACATATTCTGTTTTAGATCCAATATTTGATAATACCACATTGAACTTCTGATGGCAATTTATTCTAAGAAAATTTGTGTTTTTATATAAATTTCTATGGCCTCCATAGTCTAAGCTGGTAAACAATAGTCGTGAATGCAAATCTGTCTAAAATATTAAGTTCGATTAAATAATAAGTTTAACTTCTTACACTTCCATTGTTCTCAATACAACCTGACTGGTTTATTGCCATATAGTAATCTCGTCTATCTATTCTAATATGTTAACGAGGACTTAAATAAAAACCAGACTGTAATACATTAAAAAAAAAAAAGAGTATTAACGGAAATCGAACCTGCAAACTCAGGGTTGGTAGACGTACGTCTAACCAACTGGATTACGGAGGTATCTCATTCTACTATACTAAAAATTATGCCGACTATGTATCTAATAAACCTGACTTTATAGAAAAGAAAATACTGGCTTCAGCACTTGAAATTTAAATATATGAGTAACCATTTATTTTCATGTCAGGTACAGAAAATCAATTTTTATTTTGTCGAATTGTGTAATTTATTAATTCCGAACAGGCGTGTATCGCTCTTTTTGTGTTAGTTTCATTATTATTACGATGTATTATACAAAAGTCTCATTGTATTAGCTACGTGAGCGCTATTTAATTGTGTAATTTATTAATTCCGAACAGGCGTGAACCGCTCCCATCGTGTTAGTTTCATTCTTATTACGATGTGCTCGTATTATACAAAAGTCTCATTGTATTAGCTACGTGAGCGCTATTTAATTGTGTAATTTATTAATTCCGAACAGATGTGTACCGCTCCTATCGTGCTAGTTTCATTATTATTACGACGTATTATACAAAAATCTCATTGTATTAACCACGTGAGCGCTATTTAATTGTGTAATTTATTGATTCCGAACAGGCGTGAACCGCTCTCATCGTGTTAATTTCATTCTTATTACGATGTACTCGTATTATACGAAAGTCTCATTATATTAGCTACGTGAGCGCTATTTAATTGTGTAATTTATTAATTGCGAATAGGCGTGTCGCTCCTATTGTGTTAGTTTAATTATTATTATGATGTATTATACAAAATTCTCATTGTATTAGCTACGTGAGCGCTATTTAATTGTGTAATTATTAATCTCGAACAGGCGTGTACCGCTCCTATCGTGTTAGTTTCATTATTATTACGATATATTATACAAAAGTCTCATTGTACGAGTATTAGCTACGTGAGCGCTATTTAATTGTGTAATTTATTAATTCCGAACAGGCGTGTACCGCTCCTATCGGATTAGTTTCATTATCATAACGATGTATTATACAAAAGTCTCATTGTATTAGCTACGTTAGCGCTATTTAATCTTTTTTTCCTGTGATGACTTTGAAAGTGAAATATATATCCCCCAAAACATAAAATGTCTTTATGTCATAACTTGTCATATCTCTTATGCTGCCTTTATTTTCAGCAATCATAACCCTATCATCTGCATACATAAGTCCATATACATTTCTTTCACTCTTCTTAGGTATCTTTTATCACCTTTTGTATCGCACACAAATGCATTAATATTAAAAATAATCTACCAAAATGACATCACACAGCCTTGCCTTACGCTTTTAGTAATTTTAAACAACTCATTTATTTCTTCATTTACTTTTATACATTTGCACTTATTAATTAATCATTCTCGACATAATCTTTCAATACTTCCCATTATTTCTCTATTATCATACGATCACACACTTTTCCTAAATTTACAAATGCTTCAATACCTTGTTACAAACATGTCTCGTATTAGTTCCGTGACACAAACATTGTAGTTCCAGTTATTGTCTTCACTTTCTCAATTAAAATCCTTGCATACCCTTTACCTGCCACACTTAATAAATTGATGTTTCAGTAGTTATTTTGCACTTAATTATAGAATACAAAATCTCACTTACTAAAAATTATGTTTTGAAACCTTATTTATACATATGTAACAAATGTGGTTTGGAAGAAAAGGAGGACTTGACTCAATAATTTTCAACTCGCAGGTCTCGTGACTCTTTTCCTTATTTATTTTTTCGTTTAAAATTTTTATATTTTACGGCCAATCAAAATTTCGATTTTCTAAGCGTGTATAAATACATGTTGAAAGTTTTAAGATTAAATCAATATTTTGTTTTCACGAATAAATGTACCAACTGGTACCTTTATTTTAGTATTACAGTGAACCCCCGTTTTTACGTGCCTGGAATTCACGTTTTCCCGCTATTTGCGTTCAATTTTTCCAATTCCGTTTTATTTTAGCACATTTAGTACCCGCTTTTACGTTTTTATTTCCCGCAATTTACGTTCGAAATATTTAAAATGCAAATCAATTTATAAACATATTTAATTAAATGCGCGATGATTAAAAATATTTGAAATGAATGTTAAGAAGCAGAAATATGTTGTTTCTATTTATAGACACGTGTGCACCTGTAGCGCTTGTGGGCAAGGTTACATGAGTCGTGTAATACGATGCAATTGGTGGAAAATTTAGCGAATCAGAAGCAGGCAGACTGTATATGTATTTGGTCAATATATGCTTGTGTTTTAAACGTGTCGGTCGTGTACATACAATTTCAATTGTCAATTGTCGTGTGTCAATTTACATTTTTTAAATTTAAAAAAATTTTTCGTTATATCTTTTCAAATAATGTCTCAGCAAAGTAAAATATTATTGACATTAATATATTTTTATCAAACACTGTTTATTCCACTTATTTTGTGACGGTATAACCCTACCGGTTTCAAGGTTTTCATCTCATCTTCAAGGGAGCGAAAACAAGACTAAATGCTGTTTGAACTGGTACCGATATACACGCTTCAACGGTTGGAAGCTGGGGGGTGAGGGAGGCACGGAACAATTTCGGCCAAGAGCGGAGAGATTTTTGGGAAATAACTGTTCAACAGATGTTCCGATCGGTGTACTATTATTGATTTAAGTGATTCAAGAGAAAAGGAAAATTCTCGAAAAAGTGAATAAACATGTTGGTTCACGTGTTTCGTTCGCGCGTGATTTGGGGATACCCATTACAACTTTGGCTACGATAATAAAAAATCGTGAATCGATTGAAAAAAGTTTTCCGATTTGCGTGATTATCTAAATAAAAAATAATTTTCAATTTTACATTTTGTCTTTCTAACCCCGAATCTACGTCTTCCCTCCAATAACGTTTTTTTTTATCAGTCCCTTCAAAAACGTAAAAACGGGGTTTCACTGTATTTGTTTATCTATTTATTTTAATTAAATACCTAATATTTTCATTATTTCATGAAATTTTAAATGTACTTTTTATTGTATTTATTTATGGCTGTATATCGCTGAAGAACATTCTTGACGAGTGGACGGTAAAATACCAGAATGGCGAAAAAATGTATAATTCATACAGTACAATATAAAGCTCAGTTACTAATTGCGTAATGGTTTATAATTATTTATACGAGTAACACAATGGTTGCGAATAATTAAATAAGTAATTGTTAAGAATAGATTTCGTAGGAATGGTAAACCATATTCACATAAACTTTCTTTTATGTACAATACTAAATCTCTCTTTTACTCGTACTTCCTTTAACACGTTTGATCAAGTATAAGTCACCCTGAATTAAGAAAATAAATATTTTCCCTTACACGAAACACTGACTTGTCATCTTTTCCACGAATAGTGCCTCTTAAATGAAAAAAGGTTTTTGTCTACTAATTTTTCCGAGACAAACAACGCTAGAGACTACTTAATAATGCAGAAGAAAGGGATGGATGGTGTGAGCCACAACATGGGTTTACTTAATTAAATTCCTTTCATCTTGGAGAAAATGTGATGGAATTCTGTATTCGACGCTGTTTTCAGTTTCCAGAGCTACACATAAGAGGAAACGACTTGACACTCTCTCGTAAAAGCATACTTCAAATTTCAAGACTCGATCCGAAAAAAATCCTGGTTCTATTTGTTTCTCGGTTGTTCTTTTAATTCCAGGTTAAAATTATTTATTTAGGGATTTAATATAATGTGTTCTTCATTTGAGGTTATTTATCATATTATTTTTACTTATTTAATATCCTAAATGATTTTTTTAATATCAACAACTATCAATAATTATTATTTATTTTATATCAACACCTACATTAACTAATTTTGTTTTTATATTAACACGTACAATAATGAACATTTTTCAATATCAACACTTACATTAATTAATTTTGTTTTTATATTAACTTACAATAATGAACATTTTTCAATATCAACATTTACATTAATAAAAAAAATTCGCATACGTTTTTTTGCATAAAATTTAAAAATCTATAAAATTAAATATTTTTTTCCTTCTTTGGAATAAAAAAAACACTAAACAAACAATTTAAATATGTAGATAAAATAAGGAATGAATATGTGAGACGTTTGCACTATTTTAATATGTAGGTAAAATAAGGAATGATTATGTGAGACGTTTGTACTATTTTAATATGTAGGTAAAATAAGGAATGAGTATGTGAGACGTTTGTACTATTTTAATATGTAGGTAAAATAAGGAATGAATATGTGAGACGTTTGTACTATTTTAATATGTAGGTAAAATAAGGAATGAGTATGTGAGACGTTTGTACTATTTTAATATGTAGGTAAAATAAGGAATGAGTATGTGAGACGTTTGTACTATTTTTATATGTAGGTAAAATAAGGAATGAGTATGTATGACGTTTGTACTATTTTAATATTTAGGTAAAATAAGGAATGAGTATGTGAGACGTTTGTACTATTTTAATATGTAGGTAAAATAAGGAATGAGTATGTGAGACGTTTGTACTATTTTAATATGTAGGTAAAATAAGGAATGAGTATGTGAGACGTTTGTACTATTTTTATATGTAGGTAAAATAAGGAATGAGTATGTGAGACGTTTGTACTATTTTTATATGTAGGTAAAATAAGGAATGAGTATGTGTGACGTTTGTACTATTTTAATATTTAGGTAAAATAAGGAATGAGTATGTGAGACGTTTGTACTATTTTAATATGTAGGTAAAATAAGGAATGAATATGTGAGACGTTTGTACTATTTTAATATGTAGGTAAAATAAGGAATGATTATGTGAGACGTTTGTACTATTTTAATATGTAGGTAAAATAAGGAATGAGTATGTGAGACGTTTGTACTATTTTAATATGTATGTAAAATAAGGAATGATTATGTGAGACGTTTGTACTATTTTAATATGTAGGTAAAATAAGGAATGAGTATGTGAGACGTTTGTACTATTTTAATATGTAGGTAAAATAAGGAATGAGTATGTGAGACGTTTGTACTATTTTTATATGTTGGTAAAATAATTAATGAGTATGTGTGACGTTTGTACTATTTTAATATTTAGGTAAAATAAGGAATGAGTATGCGTGACGTTTGTACTATTTTAATATTTAGGTAAAATAAGGAATGAGTATGTGAGACGTTTGTACTACTTTAATATGTAGGTAAAATAAGGAATGAGTATGTAAGACGTTTGTACTATTTTAATATGTAGGTAAAATAAGGAATGAGTATGTGAGACGTTTGTACTATTTTTATATGTAGGTAAAATAAGGAATGAGTATGTGAGACGTTTGAACTATTTTTATATGTAGGTAAAATAAGGAATGAGTATGCGTGACGTTTGTACTATTTTAATATTTAGGTAAAATAAGGAATGAGTATGTGAGACGTTTGTACTACTTTAATATGTAGGTAAAATAAGGAATGAGTATGTAAGACGTTTGTACTATTTTAATATGTAGGTAAAATAAGGAATGAGTATGTGAGACGTTTGTACTATTTTTATATGTAGGTAAAATAAGGAATGAGTATGTGTGACGTTTGTACTATTTTAATATTTAGGTAAAATAAGGAATGAGTATGTGAGACGTTTGTACTACTTTAATATGTAGGTAAAATAAGGAATGAGTATGTAAGACGTTTGTAATATTTTAATATGTAGGTAAAATAAGGAATGAGTATGTGAGACGTTTGTACTATTTTAATATGTAGGTAAAATAAGGAATGAGTATGTGAGACGTTTGTACTATTTTAATATGTAGGTAAAATAAGGAATGAGTACGTGAGACGTTTGTACTACTTTAATATGTAGGTAAAGTAAGGAATGAGTATGTAAGACGTTTGTACTATTTTAATATGTAGGTAAAATAAGGAATGAGTATGTGAGACGTTTGTACTATTTTAATATGTAGGTAAAATAAGGAATGAGTATGTGAGACGTTTGTACTATTTTAATATGTAGGTAAAATAAGGAATGAGTATGTGAGACGTTTGTACTACTTTAATATGTAGGTAAAGTAAGGAATGAGTATGTAAGACGTTTGTACTATTTTAATATGTAGGTAAAATAAGGAATGAGTATGTGAGACGTTTGTACTATTTTAATATGTAGGTAAAATAAGGAATGAGTATGTGAGACGTTTGTACTATTTTAATATGTAGGTAAAATAAGGAATGAGTATGTGAGACGTTTGTACTATTTTAATATATTGGTAAAAAATACTCTTAAAAGTTAAACTTTAGATTTACATAACTAAAGTAATAAAATTAAAAAAAAAATGAGAGATAAATAATTTAAAGCGGAAATTATAATTACAAATAACCAATAATCTCTTAATATACAATATATTAACAATTATTTATTTAATGCGGGTATTTAATGACCGAAGAATCTCCCCAACTGCCTCTTATATTAAAGTTAAAAGAACATTAGTTCCTTGGGAGTGGTTGAAAAATCTCATAATTTTACAAAGATGTTGGCTCTAGTAAGCTAGTTTACACCGTGTTAACGTGATTAGCCGTTTATTCTTAGAAGAACCAAAATCCTTCAAATTAAATCTCAAAAATTTTCTATAACACTCCATAAAGTGGAAACATGGACGCTTAGATAAAAGAAAAGCAACATGACAGATGTCTTCGAGATGTGATGTTGGAGACGGGTGCTCTTTATCTCATTGACTATAAGGCGCATCAACGTCTTTATACTTCAAGATATAAATATTATCAAAAGACTTTCAACAACGTGTAAAAAAAAATGGTAACATACTTTGTGTATGTTCCCAGCTGGTTGACGAAAGTGTAGAAAAGCTGATTATTACTGAGATAGTTGAGCGAAAGCGATTAAGAGGAAAATGTTCTATAAGATGGAATGTGAAAGATGGAGACATGTTGTGAACTAGACCAGTTTTAGACATATCAGAAGATCACGACGCTCAGCAATGACTACACGATGAAGAAGGCATAAAGGAAATATAGAGACATAAAGTTAAACCTCTCACCTGCTGTGCAGAGTCTGGAGTCTTCGTCATATCCATCGGAACAGTCAGGCGCTCCATCGCACAGGTACTGTATGGAAATACAGTTACCATCTCCAGGGCATTTGAAGGGTTCGTATGGATGGCAGGCATCTCCTGGAAAGAAAAAAAAAACAAAACCATTAATGAATATAAAAAAAAAATAGTACTCGAAACTTATTTTGTACAACAGAATGACGTAGACATGTACTCTTAGAAGCGCGGTTAACGAAACCAGCTGGATCTTATCTGAGTATAAAATAAAGTCAGTTAACACTCAGTATTCTTATTTCACTAACTGTTGGAAGGCTGAGGACCAATTGGCTGTGATCAATTTTATTAAGTTGACCCTTAAGCTCCTACTTTCTTACTTAAGCGTATCTTAGTGACTTTGGTTTAAATAAAATTTATGTTTTATTATTGAAACCAAAAGTTACAGCCATTTCCCTTATGTTTATTTTTTTCTAAGTTTAATATCATGCAGTTATGCTTCACTTAAGTTCACATATTTTTTTCTAACAAGAAAACCTTTAATATTTAGTTCATAATAAAAAATAATGTTTTTAAATGTTTCTTATTCTCAATAAGTTTCCGTCAAGATATTTTCTAAAACTTTGTTAGTGTGTTTGTTTTTCGAAAATTGGCTATAAGTTTTATAACGCTATTTTGAATTTTACACTTTTTTTATGAGAGTCAAGTGTGAACTAAGTTAAATCTTCAATGTGTCGCTAAAAATATTACTGTTTTTAGTCTTAATGGTTTCAAAATGATTATAACACAAGTTCTAACCATGACTGTATTATTTTCTTCCGTCAAGAATTCTTGAAAACGTAATATAAGGAGAGATACATTAAAAAACCAACGGTATATTTTTAATACATTAATAAACCGAAACACATGTGTTGGATGTTTTTGAGATGTGATGTTGGCGCTGAATGTTTCATCTCATGGAAGCATCAATGTGTCCAACCTCCAGATCTTATGAAACGCTGTCAACGACATGTATTGTATTATAAATAGTTAAATCTGGGGGGTTACTATGCCATGTGATAATATCTTCCAACCCACCAGAAATATGTTAAAGATCTCTTAAGTGAAAAACAAACTGGAATCCATTAAAAAAATATACTAACTGAGATCCAACCCGGATTGGAATACCTGTACCATGTAGTAAAATAATATTATCACACGTCAGAAATTTTGCTAGAAAAGATAGACATTCTAGAAAAGTTAATATTAACTGGATGTGTTTAGGAACTGCGAACAAGTGGACGGTCTTTGAAAAGGTGGATAGTACACATTAAAGAGATGACTTCCTTCTCACTGAGCGCTGTTTTCACCATGACTCAAGACCGGGTAGGAATGGAATTGGATAATTCACTCTGTTTCAGACCATCTCGAAATCACGATGCTCAGATATGAACGATAAAAGTTAAACATACGAGTATGTTATTTTATTTCAACAAACTATCATGTCTCGACATACACATACCCCCTTCCCCCTATTTTACATCTACGCACATTTTCATACAACTTTTACGATTTTCCTGTTCTTCTACATTTCCTTCTTTCAAAACATTATTAATTTTATCTAATCATACTTTCCTTGGTCTTCCTCTACCACGTTTTTCACTATTTGTTTTGTTAGTTTTTCTTCACTATAGTCTTAGTTCTATATTTGTTTAGTTAGTCTTTCTTCATTAATTTGTTCCACATGCTTTACTCATCTCAGAGTACTCTTCTTCATCCTTCTCAACACATTACCTTTAAATTCACTTTCGTCCCTCATCACTTCATTCCGTATTCTGTCATTTATTGTCATACCATGTATTCTTCTCAATACACGCAGTTCTACAGCATTCTTATTCTGCTTCTTTCAGTTTTTCTACATATTCACATTTCACTTCCATATATCAAAGTTGGTACTAAAATACTGTTGTGGACTATCATCTTAACATATTTGATGTGAGGTGAGAAATAAAGTATTATAAAAATGAACCAAATAAATACTCAAAGCCGACCTATAATAAAAACAAGATATGCCACGACTTAAAATATATTTATCCACATTTTGGTTAATTGAATTACTTTAGCCTCCACTTAATGATGTTTCAAGTCATGAAAGAGGCTCGTGTGAGTTTTCTCACAGTGCTGAAAGTTTCCAACTTTGAAACACTTTGCCTCAGTAACATTTCAAGTTGAACATTACGGCAATCCCTAGGGACATTTCAGAGGGATAATCATGTTTTATGCCGTTCAACGAAGCCAATATTCTGATAAGAAGGACCATATTTAAAACTATTTACCAGACAGTTAGAAATTTGATTACACCTTTTCAAGTTTAGAATTGGAAAGTGTCAATGTGTAAATATATTTCACTATATTATTTCAACATATATATTTATTTCCCTATATTATTTCAACATATATATTACACTATATTATTTCAACGTATACATTTCACTATATTATTTCAACAAATATATTTCACTATATTATTTCAACATATATATTTCACTATATTATTTCAACATATATATTTCACTATATTATTTCAACATATATATTTCACTATATTATTTCAACATATATATTTCACTATATTATTTCAACATATTCCTATTATTATATGTATAGCGATTTAACTACCCCAATCTGACGACCTTCATATTCATAGCCCAGATGGTAAGATGCTTGACTTTCACTCGATAATTTTGGGTTTGATTCCCGATGGTACCCAAGAAAAGGGTTTAAGTCTATTAAAAGAGTTCGTCAGGTAAAATACTTATAAGTACTGAGTATGTTTGCTACTGTTGTATGATATATTCTAAGAGTATCGGTGATTTATCTTTAACATACATACCATTACGCCATTTCCATGTCAGAAAAGGCAGAGAAGACAGAGCGCACTGCTTTTTAATCTCAATACAAATCCTGAACATTTTCTTTATCCATACACCTTCTCATACAACTTCTATGATTTCTTTGACTTTATAAGATTCCTTCTTTTGAAATACCATTCATTTATCTTTAAAATGAAACAAAATTAGCTTATGGTTACCCTATGAATTAATTAAATAAAAATTAAAACGTATTGAGTCAACTTTTATGATAGTAAATGCTTAGTTACACTATTTGTCTAATATTCAAAGATTTTAGTAATTGTAATAAGTTGAACTTCGAATTGCTTCCGCACCCACCGTATTCGTATTCGAAGGCAGAAATTGCAAAAAAACGGCCCCATATGAAGAAAAAAAAGTTCTCTTTCATCAGAACAATGCACCGTGTCACAAGTCGATGGTAACGATGGCCGTGAGTTGAACTTCGAATTGCTTCCGGCCTCACCGTATTCTCCAGATTTGGCCCCCAGCGACTATTGGCTGTTCGAAGACCTCAAAAAGAAGCTCCAGAGAAAGAGATTTGGCTCCAATGAAGAAGTGATTGCCGAAACTAACGCCTATTTTGAAACCAAAAATAAATCGTTCTACACGGCTGGCATAGAAAAGTTAGGAAAGCGTTGGAATGAATGTATCGCTCTTGGAGGAGACTATGTTGATGAATAAAGAAGAATTTTGGCAAACAAATGTTTTTTTAGTAGTTAGTCCCGGGAATTATTGATCGATGTGTTATGTACATGTTTCATTTGAATATACATCCGGAAATGAAAAAAAAAGGTAAATGTTTGGTAATTTTTGATACCCAATTGGCCACAACAACCTCCCCTTGTAATCTACTAGGTATAGTATTCTAATTGTATAATATTTTAAAGATCGTTTCCTGACGGAAACCAACATTTGTAATTGTCTGGTTTTTCATGTAACAGTCTCTTAGGCCTCCTTGGCGCAAAGTATGCCTCACTACCAACACTTTGCTCTTATCGCTTCCCCACATTCTTCGTTTATTAGATGAGCTCCAGACCTTTTGATAGCTTCTCTCTTTAATGTATTCTCTGCAATTTGTTTTCTTGAAGTATATTTAAATATATTATGTACATACTATGTTGCTATCAATAAACCTATATTTATTTTTTATTTATTTATTTAACATGCTCAGAGAACGTAGAAATTCGTTTTGTGATATGAATGGTAGTTGTTTGTATTACTTTTGTTACCAGACGAATTATTTCACCAGTTTGAAACACTTTTTTTTTTTGTGTATCATCAAGAATAAAACTCGAAACTTCCGTATGGAAGATAAACATCTTATCAAATAGTCTTTTGTATTATTGTTTGTATTATAGTTTCGCTGTATGCATGTTCAATTTTGTGTGTTTACATACAATGGCGTGCCGACTTCAATAAAGGTAAAGGTAGGAAAACCATTTAGACAGTCGATCGGAGCGTGGTTGTTACTGCGACAGGATTTTGAGTACTTGGTCTTTCAGGATGAATGACGAGTGGAAGGGATTTATGTAAGCTCGTGAGTGTGGGTTTCTTATTGTTTTAATTTTGGTTGTTTTTGTATTTATGTTTCTGTGTATTTTTTTTTTTTTTGTTTTAATTTTGTTTTGATTTTGATTTTTATTCTTATGATTGTGTGCGGTATAGTGTGGGATGAATATTTTTGGTATTTCTGGAGTGATGATGTGTGAGCAGTTGAATTTCGCAAGATGTTTCCAGTTGTAGTTGAGTGTCACTGTCGGGTTGATGAGAGCGTGCAACGGGGTTTTGTTTTTGTGTGATCAAAAATCGGAAAGAAGTATCGATTTATTTTTCTCATGCTAAATATCCTCAGTGAGATACAGGCAAAAGCCTAGTTTACTGGGGATACGACAAATGAAAGGCAACAAACCCAGATCCATTAAAATTGTATGTCCAAATCAAATTATCTGTCGTTTTTCTCAAATTGTGTATATTTCTTGTCAAGTGTAATAATAAATAAATAAAATAAATCAAAACATGTCAAAGAGACGTGAAGTGAAAACCAGACTCTTGAGCATTTTTTTAAATTGAGTACTAATGGGAATCAAACACGAAACCTCTGAGATAGATACCTTACCAACTAAGTCACGAAGGTTGCTGATATAATGTTGTGTTTCATTCACGCTCATCAATACGTGCAAATCACGAATGAGGATATGTTAGGAAGCACCATGTGAATGGATGGATAAATCGGTAGTGATCATCAATAAAACGTAAAAATAGAAAAAAAATGATATCCGAGAATAATATATAAAATATCCAGCTCAATTTTTCAAATTTCATTTGCTGTGGGAAAATAGTCGAATAGCCCATTGAGACGAAATCTCTTTACAATTTGACCTTTCTAAGAATATTTCTTGAGCCGTACACATTTTATCAGAGAGGATTATTCCATTCCCTTTATTTTGTTTATTTTTCATTTCAAAATATTTTTCTAAAACCTCAAAGATACTCACAGTTCAAAGCATCCTTTATATATGATAACTAGAAATTCATATCATAAGGGTCTTTTTGAATAAAAATGAGATATTATTTCATAAACCTATCAAAGAAAAAAAAACATAATCATAAATATTTTTTTATGAATTTAGGTTTATAATATAATATATTATTAATAAATACATGAAATTTAGTATCTGAAAGAAAATTTACATTTTTTTGATTATCCACAATACAATACTCAAAATTTTAACTACTTTAATGGAAAAGTATATCGTGAGTACAAGTAAATAATAAATAAAAAATGTAGAAATAAAGGTAAGATAAGGCTTGTGACGATGTGGTCTAACTCCTTAATTACAAATTTCATATATTTGCCCTAAATATGTTACACCCAGCTGAAACATTCACACTTTCCATTTAAATTCCAATCTATTACACACTTAATTCCACCTGCATCATAATCTCAACAACCACATTAAACTTATGTCCAGCAACTCCTCATCATACGCTTAGCATTCGCATAATTCACTCACTTGTATGTGGAAACCTACAAAAGCTCCTCAACTCTTGCTCTCCCTATGTCAATGAGCCACCTTAATTCTTGCTCTCCCTATTTTAATAAGTCATCTCAATTTTTGCTCTTCCTATGTCAATGAGCCACCTCAATTCTTGCTCTCCCTACGTCAATAAGCCACCTTAATTCTTACTTTCCCTATGTCAATGAGTCACCTCAATTCTTGTTCTCCCTATGCCAATGAGCATCTCTTGTTACTTATTTTTTTACACTTGAATTAGTAATATTACAAAAATCACTCCTTTTCTTCAGTTATGTCTTGTAAATTATTATGCTTTCTTAGGCCTTGAACACACAGGTAGGAGCCTCGCTTGGTGCTTAGAGCTACTCTGCGAGCTAGGTGACATCCTAGCGAACCAACGCAGCCCATACTATCGCAATGGCCACACTGCACGCTTCGCGCTACGCTACGTGACGATTAGTCACATAGTGAGTTTCCTAGCGAACATACGTGTTGGTTAATTTTATTGTGTCACCAAGTGATTTTACAAGATGGCGGAAGTTTTAATAACCCATCGAGCAAATTATACAAAAATGTACCTGTAATAAAATCACTTTGGAATGAAGTTGCACAGGAAATAAATAAAGATGGTAAGTTGTAATGAAATTGGTTAGTTTTGAGAGTGGCATCGTTTGTTGACTCAACTGCTCCCAAATGTTAAATGAATTTGTGTGAAGTACTTTGATATGGCCAAGCATGAAGTCACCTAGTCTATTATTCACGTAGCACCTAGCGAAGCACTTTGGTGTGACCTTAGCCTTATTAGCCTTTTACTACCTTTCGAGTACCATTGGATGAGTCTTGACAAGTTTATTCAAGAATTGTTTGTTGTTTTGGCTATATAATACAAAGCATTATAATATTGAAAAACCAGTGATATTTTATAATCTTAGCTACTGTTTCTAAACCGATTTTATTTAGTTTAAAAAAAAACCATCTCTATTCCACCATTTTTTCGGTTATTTGAAAGTACTCTGTTTATGTCTTTCGTTAGTATAACAATGTATGCAAACTTGAGTATTTGGATTAATAAATCTAAAAAATGTCAAATTTTAAACTCGGAATCTGAACACAGTGTTACAGACTGTGAAAAAGTTTTATGCTTCCTATGGCACCTACCAGAAATAAAGGATATGACAGGAGACATTTGTTTCAATTTCATATACCGCCAACTCTGGTGTTTTGTGAAAATTTGAATAAAAGCTCAGAATTTTCACAAAAGCCACACAAAAGACGAATCGTTGAAAAAACAATAAATCATAAAGTTTACCTGCTTTGCGCGAAGTTTAAAGACAGAAATAAAACTCTTTTACACCTCGTTTATAATGAATAAAAGGCGTTTCTCTGAAGGGTATAGGTTTCATAAAAAAATAAATATTTTTATTTACAAAACAATTCCAGAGAAACAAAGTTGACTGATCATCATGGAATCTTAGTTCTAACATTAGGGTATGCAAGCAAAACTTAGAAATGTTAAAAAATTATGCATATAAGACAAATGCCGTAGAAATGAAAACGTTGCAAAGAATACGTATAAAAATATTGTATGGTAGGAAAATGAAATGATAACATTTGAAAAGGATGAGAATTTAAAGTAGATGCAGAGCGTTCGTTTCTCCAAGTAGAAAGAATGAATGATGAAATAGTGACAAAAAATAATTTATACGGCCAGTGTAGAAGGTTCGAGAATTTTTGGAAGGCATTTTTAAAATGTGGCATTAAAATCAGATTGTGAAAGAGTGAAAAGCTTTCATAATACAAAAGTATGCATAATGAGGCGTGTGCACGTCGTAGTAGCGAAAGGTTCGTGCCACGATAAAATGAAGTGAAGATATGTCCTCTCTGCCTATTACAATAGGAACATGGCGTGATAATAAAAATGAAAAAAAGAAATCGAAATTATATTACACGAATTTTACTTTGAAATTATTTTTATGAGATGTAAAAAAATATTTTTTTTTTGCCTATGAAATATTTTGAATTGATTTTGTGGTCGTATTTGAAATAAATCATGTTGGTGTATTCAACTGAAGGTGGACATCATTTTGATCATTTCTATTTGTTTATAGATATACACAGATCTTTCAACAACTTATCCGTTGCCGTTTGTCACTTCATAGTTTTTCTTGTGTAACACAGGATGTCTATTTGTCCAATAATATTCTATTCAGAGTAAAGGAATCCTTCAAGATGGCAGCAGACCGGTTCCAGTTTGGTAAAATGCTGGATGCAGTTGAGATTCACGATAGGTGCCTACGTCAAAATACTAATAAGGTATCATAAAAAATAAATAATGAGATATGTTCTTTGGAATTGTCATTAAAATACTGAATCATTCTTTCTGCTTATGTTTCTTATTATCGAATTATCTCAAGTTGGTTGGTTTAAAAGTTTCTTCATAAATTTAACAACTTAGGTTTACATATTAATAACATAAAGAACAAAGAAAACACAAAATGAATATAATATTCATATAACAAACAGAATACGGTGATATAAACTTAACTTTTCCATCCAATCAAAGTTTCTGAAGTCATAAAACTTGAGAATAAACTCGGTTAATTTTGAAAAGGGAAAATATGCACCGGCGCGCCTTAACTTTAGGAGGGAAGGGAAGATTGGAGAAGATAACTTTTTTGTTTCCCGAGAGATGCTTCTTCTTTAAAACAATTTTTCCACTAAATTATGTAAATATCAAGGGAAAAGATATCTGAATCGTAAATCATAATGCGTTTGGGATATGGAGGGACGGACCAGTTGCGTGACCCGCCATGTACTGAAGATTTCCAATATATGAAAATTGAAAGCAAGATGAAGATTTGTAATGCATGCTTCCGATAATGAGTTACAGTTTTGAAACCAGAACTAATTCTCCCAGAACTGATCCCGTGTCGGAATATAATAGAGGATGTATTACGTAACAGAAAAATTGAAAGCAAGATGAAGATTTGTAATGCATGCTTACGATAATGAGTTACAGTTTTGAAACCAGAACTAATTCTCCCAGAACTGATCCCGTGTCGGAATATAATAGAGGATGTATTACGTAACAGAAAAATTGAAAGCAAGATGAAGATTTGTAATGCATGCTTACGATAATGAGTTACAGTTTTGAAACCAGAACTAATTCTCCCAGAACTGATCCCGTGTCGGAATATAATAGAGGATGTATTACGTAACAGAAAAATTGAAAGCAAGATGAAGATTTGTAATGCATGCTTACGATAATGAGTTACAGTTTTGAAACCAGAACTAATTCTCCCAGAACTGATCCCGTGTCGGAATATAATAGAGGATGTATTACGTAACAGAAAAATTGAAAGCATGATGAAGATTTGTAATGCATGCTTCCAATAATGAGTTACAGTTTTGAAACCAGAAATAATTCTCCCAGAACTGAATCCCGTATCGGAACATCATAGAGGATGTATTATATAACAGCAACACTAGAAAAATGAGAGACACCGAGGACATGTTGAGATGGGGCAGATAATAAAAGCAATATTGGTTTTGTATTTAAATTGATATTTTCATGTATCATATTTTGAAAGGTATACTTACCATATATGTATCCTGGAATGTTAGTTTTTTTTCTGGAAGATGTTAATACGTTAACTTTTGATATATAATGTTTTTTGGACAATTTATAACATGGAAATATAATCCTTATGGTTCGTAGTTTTGTTCCATTACGTAGAAAGTTTGGTTGGCTGGAAAATTTTACTGCCTGGCAATAAGCTCGCCAGATCGTTAACTCTTTTCTGTAGTAAGTGGCGGTAAGTTTCGGCGGGAAAAACTACTTCGAAAATCTTTGCTCGTCGCACCAGATAACTTCATCCTGCTTTAACAATAACACCATTCAGTGAAGAGACACAGACAATTATTCCAGCGAAGAGACATAGAGGAATTATTATTATTTTATTTTTTAACCTGGCGAGTTTATTGCCACGTGGCAATCTCTTCCAACCAACCAGAAAGCTGTTTTTATATGCCTTAAGTGTTAACCAGACTGAAATCCTATTTAAAAAAATCTGGGTTCCAGCAGGGATCGAACCCGCAACCTCCGGATCGGCAGACAAGTGTCTTACCCCCAGGCCACGGAGGTCGTCTATACAAATTTTATTATTTTAATTATTCCTCTATACAAACAAAAATCCAGCATCTAACATAAAAAAGGATGGTCAAAAATTCAATGAAAACATTAACCAATCCCACCGGCAGTTAGCCCGCTAATATTTTTAATTTTTACTGTGCTACATAAAGGACACTTAAGTGTCATTTGTTTTGTCGATAAATAAATAAATACTCAAGTGAACAAAATGAATGGCACAAGGATGATCCTCATCTTTGTTCAGAATAATCATTATTGCTGCCGATCACCGGATAAACCACCCAAAAGATGGAATCACGGTTTATAATTCACCAGACTTTTGATGGTCAGGTGGTAATGCCTTTATTGATACAATCCACCTGCTATAGGGTACATTTTTTCTCTCCACTCGCTAATCCTAGCTATATCAGGTGGTTGCTCCAGAGGTTTAGTAATATACGAGGCGTATCCAGAAAGTAAGTGTACTGAGGCTCTCACGACCGGATGGACTTTATTTTCGACATGTTGGCTACACTTCCGTGTAGCCTGACCCTTCCCCTCCGCAACGAGACCGGTTTGAGGTCAGTACGTTGAGAAGTGTCGACGCGACAACACGTTTCGTGAAAAATGTCAATCCAATCTCCCGCCAAGTTGAATCGAGTGGAGGCCGGGCAAGAGTTTTTGAGGCGCTGCAAACTCCATGGAGATGAATTTCTCCGCTCCATCGTTACTGGAGATGAAACTTGGGTTGCATACTACACGCCTGAAACCAAAAGGCAGTCTCAACAGTGGCGTCACACCTCTTCACCCTCCACCAAAAAGTTCAAAACCACAATTTCAGCCAAGAAAATCATGGCATCCGTGTTTTGGGACTGTCAAGGCATAATTTTAATTGAATATATGCCTCAAGGGGAGACCATCAACTCTGCAAGATACTGTGAGACCCTAAAAAAAATGCGGAGGGTGATTCAGAACAAGAGGAGAGACATGCTGACAAAGGGAGTCTGCCTGCTGCACGACAATGCCAGACCACACACGGCCAACGCCACGAAGGAACTGCTCGCCTCGTTTAAATGGAATGTCCTGAACCATCCCGCGCATTCCCATGACCTAGCACCTTCAGATTACTATCTCTTTACCTCCCTAAAGCTGCACATGGGTGGAAAAAGGTTTTCAACCGACGAGGAGGTAAAGGAGGAGGTGGAGAAGTGGACGGAGACGTTGGCGGGAAACTACTTCGAGGAAGGCATCAAAAAGTTGATACCCCGCTTCACCACCTGCATTGAGAGGAATGGCGACTATGTCGAAAAATAGCTTACGTATGTACTACGGCAGGGATGGCGAACCTTTTTGAGACTGAGTGCCAAAAAAATTTTTTTTTCAATAAAATAATATGTCGCGTGCCACACGCCATGGAAATAAAAATGCATCAAATGTTTGTGTAACTTCAGATTTTTAATAAAAACAAAAATTAATACACCGAGGAAAATAATTAAGTACTTATTAATGGCGAACTAAGAGAAATAAATAAAAAAATAGACTTGAAAAAAATTGTGAACCTCAAAACTTATTAGTGAGATTTTTGTTGTTGGATGCTAGATGCCAAATATTTTATATCGGGTTCATAGCTGGTAGCTTTTAATAAAATACAAGCAGTAGTACTTTCGTCTGTAAGTCTACTTCTTATGTCTGATTTAATAAAGTTCATTGAAGAAAATAATGATTCACAGGAATACGTCGACGAAAAAATTGTTAATATGCCCATTGCTATTTTTTTAAGACAAGAAAAAGTTTCCGGTATGGATTGCCAAGTTGTAAGTACTTCATTTTCGGCATTCCTCTGGACTGGTCCAACGAATCGATCTCGCTCAATTTCTTCCAAAACAATTCTTAAGTCTTTAAATTTTTGTGTCCATATCGAACTCGACTGAAAATCTACCAATTCCATTTCAAAATCATCTAATTCCATGTATTCAAACATTGTTAAGTTTAATTGTTGATACTTATATGTGTCTGGATGGGTAATAAATTTTGTAGTTTCTTCAAGTTGTCGAAACTGAACAAACCTTCTTGAAAATTGTTCTATTGTTGCGTCTAAAGCATTTTCAAATGATTCTATTAATTTTCCTACGTCTGGCTTTTCATGGATTTCCAGATCCATCATGTATTTTTTTAGGTTGGGAAAGTACTTAAAATTTCTGGTCATTATATCACGCTTAAATATTTGTAACTTAGCTTCAAATGCTTTTATATTATCAAACATAACAGTTATTATTTTGCCACGGCCTTGTAATTTTATATTTAGATCATTCAAATGGGAGCAAAAATCAGTAAAGAACATCAATCTCGAAATCCACTCAACATCTGATAATTCTTCATAGTGAATTATTTTCTGGTTACTTAAAAACATATAAATTTCATCAAAGCACTCGACGAAACGCTGAAGTACTTTGCCGCGACTAAGCCAACGAACGTTATTATACATCGTTAATCCATTATACATCGAATTGACCTCATTTAATAATGATTCAAATTTTCTTTTGCATAAAGGATGCGCAGCAATATAATTGACTATCTTAGTCACAAGTTTCATCACATCTTCAAAAGATTTAAGACCGTCCTTTGCACACAGCGCTTCCTGGTGTATTATACAATGAAATGCTAACAGTGGATGGCCAACAAACTTTGTAAATAAATTGACGAATCCTGCTGTTTGGCCAATCATACTGGGTGCACCATCTGTACTTACTGAAACGATTTTCGACAAATTTATTTCTGGTCTAGAAAGAGCCTCTACAACTGCTTTGCAAACATCTGTGCCTTTAGTAGTTTCTGGTAAAGATACCAAACTTATTAATTCTTCCATTATTTTATTGCCAACAAAATATCGAACAAAAATAGCTAATCGAGCCGAGAGAGTGACATCAGTGCTTTCATCAAGACAAATAGAAATCCAATCACATAATTTTATATCTGTTTTTTGTTGATATGTTACATTTTTACCCATCTTCAAGATTCTGTCTTTTATTGTATTTCGAGCGATAGGCAATTCTTTTATTCGTTCGAATATTTTTTCTTTATTTCCAAAATCCTCAAAAAGAAATGGTGCGCATTCTAAAAATGCATTCTTGATGTAGTCTCCATCGCTGAATGGTTTTCCATTTTTGGCAATTATTTTGGCTATTTCAAAGCTAGCAGCAACATAATTGGAATTACTATTAACAAACTTATTTAAAGCACTCGATTGTAGATTTTTGTTTTTGATTGCTCTTAAAATATATTCTTTTTGTTCATCTCTGCTTGTGCCAAGAAGTTCCTTATGAATTGTTTCATAGTGTCTTTTTACAGATGATGTTCTAGATACTACTGACACAGAACATATAACACATATTGCTTTGTCACTTCTTTCAATTACACCGTACATTTCAGTCCACCAATTTTGAAATTGTCTGCCAGAATTTTTACTGCTGGCTTCACCAAGTTTTTGTTTCTTATATGGTACAGCCATCTTTGTGGGTGCCAATAAACAGTTTGTTTCTGTATTAATTAGATTGTTTTTATAGCACAAATTGATAACAAAACTGCTCCGATCAGGTAAAGAGTTATTCTGTCACTGAAACATCAAATCGTCGAATTTAAATTGTCGATAAATCATATTCATCCACAAGAGTAGCAATTATACACCTAAACCACAGGAGAGCTGATGATCTAATGCGCATCGAGAGCGCGCAGTGCGACGTATGTCGTGGATAAATCAAACACTTCGGAACGGCTCGTGCCGGGAGTGAAGTTCTTTACAAAAAAAAATACACCTCAAGGGACTAGCACCGCGCGGGAAGCATTAAACAATGCGATTTATTTATGCATGAATGTCGTCATATCCTTCGTTTCTGAAATTATTTATGAACGAAGAAAATACACGTCGCTATTTAAATATTTTTTTAATACTATTTCTTTAACTTTTTTTATTTTTTCTTATACACTTTTATTTTTTCTCATTCGCGTGCCACGCAAAATCGTCTCGCGTGCCACCTGTGGCACGCGTGCCATAGGTTCGCCATCCCTGTACTACGGTAACCACGTAATTTTTTTGTTTAAATAAAAAAAATTGTAACCTACAAAAATTCAGTACACTTACTTTCTGGATATGCATAGTATATCAATGCTGCCTAGAATATTAATGCAATGATTGATGTAATGCCCGTACTTGTTAATGTTATTAGTTTTGGTAAATTAAACGAATAACAATGAATTTGAAAGAAATTGCCGTGCAACAATTTCTTAATTTAAAAGGATAGACTTTTAAAAACCCCCTAAAAAACCACAAGATATGTATAAAAATTCCTAAAAAGAAATTTCAATTCCACCATCTTGTAAAAAAATATAGCATTGAAGAATACCCAGACTGATATTTATCGTAATTTGTCGTAAATTATTAGTATGCTTGCATTAGCGCTTAATAGCAATCATTCGATTCATAGCGGATACCAGAGTGATTATAATTGTAGGCATTCACAGCGAGCACCAGAGTGATTATAGTTGTAGGCATTCACAGCGGGTACCAGAGTGATTATAATTATAGGCATTCACAGCGGGTACCAGAGTGATATAATTGTAGGCATTCACCGCGGTTACCAGAGTGATTATAATTGTAGGCATTTTTATTTGAATTTATTGTTGTATTGGTGGAAGGTGCCTAAAACAGGAGCTCTTTTAAAAGCAACCATGCGGTAATAGGAAATAGCGTTTTAAAAAAATCTGAGAGTTTTTTAAAGAAGAATCTGCTGCTAAAAAACTGCAGCAGAAAAACAGATACAGCCACATATTCTGATGGCAAATAAAAGAAATGTAAAACGAATAAAAAGTAATTCGTTTTGAGAAAATACTTATTCTGTAGAGGCGTGGAGTTATTTAAGTTGGAATTATTTTTCTGCATTATAACCGTTGAAAGAAAATTATATGATAATATATTCTTTTATTATTTTACTTATTGTAATAAGACCGCTAAGTGTTTATAAGATTGAGAACTGTATTTGAAATGTTAAATTCTAGATAGAATTATACACTATTTACTAGAATTATATACTATTTAGTAAGGCATGGACACTGAAGAGGTTGAAAGACATTGAATTTTATTTTAGCCAAACACTGTCTATTCTACTTTATATCAAGTGGAATATATAGTGTTTGTTTAAATAGGACAGAAATAAAGTGTTTGTTTTTTTTTTGTTTTCTTCATATATGTTACATTGTAATAAACATTTTTTGTTAAATAGGCATTCTACCCAAACAACAATGATTTGTGCCACTAAATTAAAGTCAATTATATGATTCAATACAAGAAAACCAACATTGGATTTGTCAATTACTCGTAAATTGAAAAATGGACAATTGTGGATAATTCAAATTTTCAATTGATCAAGCTTCAGAAATTTAAAAGTCGATCTGTAAATGAAAAAGTTCCTCGAAGAAAGACGAAACGCAACATTTATTGGACGCGATAAAGATATGACTTTTAATTACATCAAATCTTTCTCGCGAAGGACAACCGAAAAATACATGGTCTATAGTTTTATCATCCAGACGACAAACTCGCAGCCGGGATTTTTCACAAAACCCATTTTGTAAAGGTGTCTAGCCACCACGCAGTGGTCCCTCTGCAAACGACACACGATAGAAAGGTCCTTCCATTTATTCATTCGTATATAGTTTCATCATCCAGACGACACATTTGTAGCCGGGATTCTTTATAACACTCATTCTGCAAAGGTGCATGTAGAGGCCCGTCCACAAACGACACATGACATAAAGCTCCATTCATTTATTAATTCGTATTACACTCGTATTAAACTATGTTTCAAAGGATAGATTGTTGGATTAATTTATATCTAGAGATCTTATTTATAACAGTTTTTAAAATTTATATAAAGTGTAATATAAAAAATTATATAAAGGGTAATAAAAACAAACAGTGTTTGTTTATATTTTATATAAAGTGGAATACACAGTGTTTGGTCCAGATATATTTATTTTAATCACAAGGGAAACAAGGATGTAATATAATTAATTTAATTAAGTAACAACGTAGCAAGTTAACATTTTTTTGTGATTATCTACGGCTCAGACATTGAGCAATTCCCCCAAGAACATTATAAAAATATTGTGTATCTTTCTTGAGGGAATTGGGAATATGGAATTCATTAAAATTATTAATTATCTGGCTTTTGCGTCGCGTCCTAAGAGTCCTAAGGGGTGTAAGTTTAAGATAAAAACGACGTACTAAAAATTAAGATAAACGTTCTTTGATTGAGTGATTAATGCGCTGGCATTATTATAAAATTATCATCAAGAAACTCACGCTGAGCTTTTTGTACTAAGATATCATTCTAATTTTTACATTAAGATCCTGAGAATAAAAAAAAATTATAACTTTAAGTCATATTAACTACAATAAAGCGAAAAAATGAAGAAATATTTAATATAAATTAATTATGAATATAAACCAATATCGTACTAAAATTACGATAAACGTTCCTTGATTGAGGGATTAATGCGCTGGCATTATTATAAAATTATCACCAAGAACTCACACTGAGCTTTTAGTACTAAGATATCATTTTAATTTTTACATTAAGATCCTGAGAATAAGAAAATGTATAACTTTTAGTCATATTAACTAAAATAAA